>WOXC01005131.1:0-108341 GCA_011680675.1 Gymnobelideus leadbeateri
TTCTTCCTTCCTAGTGTGCTCAATTCTGGGCTTATATTTTTTCTCTCCTTCCCAACTTGTGCCCTTATAGTGGAGGGCTTCAATGCATATATTGATTCTTTCTTAAATATCCTAATCACTTGGTTCCTCAGTCTTTTTTTTAATTTATTTGCTTATTTTTAGTTAACAAGATTAAATTCCATAGTTCCTTGATTTTCAAATTTCCTTTCCCACCCTCCCCACACCCTCCACGACGACATTTAGTCCAGTATAGGATCTGCAAATACTTCCATATTAGACATTAGTCCAATTACAAAGGCATATTGTACTAGGTGGGATGAAAAATGGTAAAGAAGAAATAAAACCAAACAATGAAAAGAAAAAGATCAATTTGTTTGCTTCCATCAGGATTCAAGCTCAGTTCTTTCTAGTTATTTCTCTGGATGTCACATCTCTCTCCTTCATGAGTCTATTGACTTAAATCACTGCATTGCTGAAGATAGTCCAGTCTGTCATAGTTGGTCATCACACATATGTTATGTCTGTGATTGTATACAAATTTCTCCTAGTTCTACTCTTCTCACTCAGCATCAGTTTGTATAAGCCTCTCCAGGTAAATATGAAAACTGCCTCCTCCTCGTTTCTTATAGCACAAGATTCCATTACATGCATTACATACATAAACATTACATGTTTAGTCATTCCCCAATTGATGGGCACCCCTTTAATGTCCAATTCTTTGCAACCACAAAGAGAGCTGCTATAAATATTTGGTATTGCTGGGTCAAGGTTCCTCAGTCTTAATAAATTTATCACTCACATGGCAGATGGTCATCTATCTGAAAGCCAATGTAGTTTTAGAAAGGGCCAAGGCATTGTTGATATGTTGTTTGCTGATCAACTTCTCCAGGAGAAATACAGTAGTAGTATAACAGTGGTCTGTCTGTACACAATGTTCATTCAGCTAACCAAGGTCTTTGATATTGTCAGTCACGAAGACTTGTGAAAAATTATTAAAAAATGCAGTTGCCCAGAGGAGTTCATCAGTATCGTGCATTCGTTTCACAATATCATGATTACATGAGTTCTAGATAACAGACAGTGTTCTCAGTCACCAACAGAGAACCAAAATCCCTGCATCCTTGCCATGCTTCCTCAGTCTTCTGCAGGTTGTTAAAAACATCAGAATCATTTTTTCCGTCTGGGGTGAGGGGGCTTCTGGACTCCTGGGCTACTGTTCAGAAGAAGCTCCACCACCACGAATTCTCAGGAAATTCTGACTAAGTTCTTGGTTCTCTCTTCTATAGCTGCTCTGCCTCTAGATTCTTGTCCTAAGAAATCCTGACTCTCCCTTCCTGGGTCTTTTCCTTATATACACACAGCATTAGTTTCCTATTTCAGCCAATCCCTTCCTGTTATGTCAGTAATATGAGACAGGAGATCATACCTTTTGTTTCCCGAACAGTGCCTTGATTAGTTGCTAAGTGCTAAGTACCTGCTAACTTGCCAATACAAAAAGGAGTCCTCAAATTCAAATTACATTACCATTACAAGAAGGAAATGGCAAACCACTCCAGTATCCTTGTCATCCCTGGATAAGATGGTCCATGGGTTCACGAAGAATCAGATATGATTAAATGACTGAACAACAATATGTGTATATATATGTGTACCTATACACATATATGCATATTGTATATGTATATGTATCCATGTATATATAATATATATTATGTGTACATATATGTATATACTTTTTATTTACTTATTAGTGTTCATATATTAGCCACCCAATAGAATGCAAACTCATGAAGAGTGGCTTTTTTTTGGAGGGAAATCATTATAAATCTTGAATCTTAGAGTGTCACAAATGAATCTGAGGCACAAAGTTCTGAGCATGATCAATTTATTAGTAAGGCTAGCAATTGCCAATAAATATCTCAGATATTTAATATATATCTCAGATAAATTTAATTTAAAAATTTATCTCAGATAAATAAATTTTAATAAATATCTCGGATATCTCAGACCCCTCAGTGGCCAGGAATACCTTTGACAGTCAGAGTAACATTTTTTATACAGGCAATAGAAACAGTCTGTGATGAAAACTAAACTAAAATAGTAACTGTCCTATATCAGAGGTAAGGGTGAGCTTACATTTGACTTGTCTCATAAGAGGGGATCTCCAGGATCCATGGCAAAGTAGAAAACACAGAGTTGGTCAACATTCTCTGGAAAGTCTTGTTAGGTAACCCCCATACCAGAGTGATCTGGTGCTAGGTTAATGATCAGTATAACATCTTATAGCTACATGGATTCATCCTCCTTCCACCCTTCCAGGTTAAAGTAGATTGAATCCAGACTATAGCCCAGAGATATGTGCAAGTTAAACTCTTATAAATGCTAATACCTGTGCAATTAAATCTAACTCTAATCCATAAATACTAATTCCAGTGATTAGATACAATTCACAATAATTAATAATACAAAACAAAGTGGGGTATCGATTTTCAATTTCATACAGAGTGCCCTGAACATAGCTCAGTTCAGTAATTTTTCAATTGTGTCAAACTCTTTGTGACCTCCTTCTGGGTTTTCATGGAAAAAATACTGGTGTGGTTTGCCATTTTCTTCTTCAACTTGTTATATAGATGAAGAAACTGAGGTAAACACAGTTAAGTGACTCATCCAGAATCATACAGGTAGTAAATGTCTGAAGCCATATTTGAACTTAGGAAGATGAGTGTTCCAGGCCCAGCCCTCTATCCACTGTGCTAGTTAGCTATCTCTTTGACTATACTAAGCACTTAATAAATGTGCTTTGAATTGAATAGCTAAAGATTTGGTCTTTTAGTCACATAAGTCTGGCTTAAATTTGCACATGAGAAACATATTTGGCACACAACCCAGGGAAGTAAATTAATCTATCAGAGCCCCATATAATCCTTAGGACAATGCTCTCCAGAGTGGGGGCATGTAAGCTGACTCCAAGTAGTGCGTCATCAGCCAATAAAACAGTGGAAAGAAGGTTTAATTAAAAGACTATGATAGACAAATCTAAGATTTATCTCTAATACAACCATTTTACCCTTATTCTTAGATAGTGCTCCATCACCTTCTCTTTCCTCCATGTGTAAACTCCTATGTTCCTCACTCATGCATTAGTTTTAGTTGCTCAAGGAAGTTATGAACTCACTGCTACCTGGGAACCCATGGTTACAGCTAAACAGTTGCCATGAAAATCCTCTCAAACACATCCCTAATCTTGCATATTGGTCATGACTTTTGCAAAAGTCCCATGGAGAACAGGCTCTTCACCTGAGATTGATGAACCATGAGTAAAAGCCCAGACTCCTCCCATTTTGTTTTCACAAAGACATAGGGAATCAACCAGGTTGAGTAGGCATGGATTATTTGTGAGACTATATTTCAGTCCTCTTTATATTATATTCTTCTCCCAAACTTCCCTATTACTGTTAAAACTATTACCATCTTTTTTTGGTGTTAATTTGACTCCTCTCCTTTATCTCATTCATAAAATTAGTTACCAAATTTTGTCATTTGATCTTCATATCCCTTGTAACTTCCCCATTATTTCTTCTTATTAAGCTACTAACCTAGTCTGGGTTTTTATAATAGTCTCCTAGTTTTCCTCCCTGACTAAAGACCATCCCCAATTCAATCCATGCCCTACACAACTGCCAAAATGACCACATTCTCCCCTATCCAAAAACTCCAGGGGTTTCCTTGTTGACTCTCAGCTAAAATTTTATTTCATCTTTTATCTTATCCTTTTAAAATCTAATTTTGTTTTAGTTGTATAATTTACATAATTATTAGTACATTAGTACATTAACACATATATAATTTGTATGGAAACATACACAGCTTAAGGGAATGTGCTCAAAATTCGTTCTATAGTTATTTGAGAGATGCTGGGAAACCATTGCTTTAGGTTTTAAATTGCAAAACTATTGTCTAATTGCATGAGTAGAGGGCATTTTCTCAACTATAATTCCTTACATTGATGGAAACATAGGTCTTTATCCCTGGGAAGTTGGAGAAAGATGAGAAGAGAACCAGAAAACTTTCCATAGTTTCTCTAAGCTCAACACGCAAGAATGGTGAACTTAATTTTACTTATGACTTTTAAGATAGTAGTTAAGTAGCTAAGAATTCAGGGATGGGGAACCTGTGGCCTTGAGGCCACATGTGACTCTCTAGGTCTTCAAGTGTGGCCCTTTCCAAGGGAGGCAATATTTGAGAAGCTAAAGGACAGCAAGTTCCCCACCCCTGAGCTAAGTTCTCTGTGGATCACAACACAGTAGCAATATATTTTAATAAGGCAAATAGGGAGGTAAAACATATTGATTTATATTTGCATATGTTTATGTATGTATATGTACATATGTACATATATACATATATGCCCATTGACTGAATTAATATAGCTTTGAAAAGATAGAAAGATATAGCCATGCACATGTATTTAAATTAACTTCTCTAAGTCCACACATAACCAAATTTTACAAGTATTAAAAATGTTTCCAAAGATTCTTGTCATCAAAAGCCTAACTGCAAGTTATTGGTAAAAGAGCAAAACATGTGAATCACTTCCTTGGAATGTATCTTAAGGTTCCACTATGTATTCTGAAAAAAATCCATTACAGTTTGGGGTAAGGAAAGGTTTTGATATCATGTGTGTATACATGCATACCTATTTAACACTTTATATGGCAAACATTATTCTCACTTGTCTATACACAGATTTTGTTCAAAGTAAGGAGTTATTTTACCTATTAGGATAGGAGAAAATATGAGGTTCTTGGATCATTTTATTTATTTATTTATTCATTTATTTGTTTATTTATTTATTTTTGCTTTTTGGAGGGCAATTGGGGTTAAGTAACTTGCCCGGGGTCACACAGCTAGGTTTTTTTTTTTTGTGTGTGTGTGTGTGTGTGTGTGTGCGTTAAGTGTCTGAGGACAGAACTGAACTCAGGTCCTTCTGACTCCAGGGCCGACGCTCTACTCACTGCGCCACCTAGCCACCCCACTCTTGGATCATTTTAAAATTATTTCTTAAATTTCTTTAATTTTTACTCATTTTAGAGGGATCCTTTTACAATGAGTGACATAGCATGATGTGACTGAATTAATATTTTCTTAACTTTATCATTTAAATGTGGAATGTTTGGGATAAGAGACACAGACCTAAATAAGAACCATTTTATGGTGCTCATAGTTATATGTGTATGCACATACACATGCATACCTGTATGTGCACGTTTATTTTAAACTACTTAGTTCTATAGTAGTTGTAGCAAATGTTCCTGATACAGGAAGTCAGGACATCTGCATAGAACTAAGATGCTGATTAAATTCTAAAATCTTTTCTACACATTTAATTTAAGCTATCAGTTGATGGAAGGACGATGGGGTTATTTTTTTTCTTCAAAGCTTTGTTCATGTGACCTTTAGATTATAGAAAACACTGTAATCTTAACATTCATCCAAGGTGCAAAATATTTGTAGCTAATATCCATTTATAACCAGAAAGAACAATTTACTCGGTTTGAAATAAAGACAAATGATGGAGGCAAGGCGGTTTTTTTTTTTTTTTATCATTTCTTGGCACTACTGCTGGGGAAATAGCCATCAATGTCTCTGTCAAACATGACTCCCCTTTCCCCCCACATGAACAGCAACTCCTACCTCCCCCCAAAAGGGGAAAAAAAAACCTGTGAAGTTTTCTGGAGACCAGGCTGGTTATCTCACAAATCTGTGCAAAGCTCCAGTGAATAATTTATACCAGGCATGAGGTGACAAGTTAAACACGCCCATTTTGTCTAAAATGCTATGAAGGCATCAAGATGGAGCCAGGCTGCAGGGTGATTGGAACTCCGCTGATGGGAATCTGAGTATGTCTAGAAGAGAGGATGCGGCTGTAAAGAAAATGAAATGTAATGAGATACTCTTTCATGCATAATTCATGGGTGAAAACATGACTGCATAAAAAGCCATGGATTTTAACAAGGGAAGCCTGCAATCATGCACATTATCTTCCCAGAGGAACTTTATATAATATTGGTCAAAAGGAGAAGATTTTGAATACCAGTACAAAATAAACCTGACAGGTTTTCAAATGCAACAGAATTTACTTTAATGCACAATGGCTGTATAAGAAACAATTTCTATTTACACCTGCAAATACTGCTTAGCCAAAAATTTACTTTAAAACATTTATTTCTTGCTGCTATTTAAGGGGGGGGGGCATGCACATTGAAGATAAGAATAGAGGCTCTATAATGATAAAACTTAAATGTAAAATGCATTAGTTGTATTTTATTGAATGCAATGGTGTTGTCATGTTATTTGGCAATCTTTTGCTGGCTTCTTTACTTTCTTGGTAGCAAAAGTTTTCATAGATGTGTTTCCAATGAACTGGTTTAAAAAAAAAGATAAACTGTAAGCTATTGTCACCACAAGATTTCATTTGGCTGTATTTACAAATACACTCTAATTCAGCTTTCTTGCCCAGTTTCAGAGCAGTATATGCCTGTTGTTGCAATGAAGTTTAATAATATTTGACACATTGACTAGAAGGGATTTTTAAAAACGGAATTCTGATTAAAGTTTGGGAAACCTAAAATGTCTCACCCCCAAATCCCAATTACAGTATTACCTGGAAGAAACAGGAATCAACCTTTTGCCTGTACCCTAAGAGAGAACATTCAGCTGGCAGTATAAGAGTCAGTCACAGGGAGCTTCTAAAGCACATTGACTCAAGAGAGCTGCTCAGTTATTTGTTTAGTTTATACTATGCAATCTCAATATTTGTAAGGAAAGCAAAATAGCCATATTGCATCCAGTTACTGCTTTAGAGTCCTGACAGTTTGGTTGAAGAATGTATTAAGGGTTCAAAATGATTGATGTTTCGAAAAGTTTTACCCACCCAGGATTTTGTGAAGTTCTCCAGAGCAAAAGGCAGAGAGAAATGCTACAAAGAGTAGCAGGTTGAAGGTGCTACAGTAGCTAATACATTTAAATAAAATTATATTATTAACCTCTATTTGCAACAACTCTGATATGCTTCAAGTATTTGACAGAATTTTTGAAATATGGACTTATCGGGGATAAGAAACGTTTTGATATCTGATTATTTTATTTTAGAATTTGGTAGCATCAGTGACTCATAAGACTAAGTTATACCATACCTGGGTTAGACACAAACTTATTTCTTTTAGAATTCTAGTTTTCCAAATAGTATGATAATGGTTTGGGGACTCAAATATAAAAAATTAGAATATTAAATTTTTTTTCATCTTAAATAATACTGTATTATTTTACTGGCATTTCTCAGCAAGAAACTACATTAAAAATTTTAGGCCCCCTTCACCCCCAAAAAAGCTCTAAGTATAACCTAGGACTGACTGACTGCTAGACTTTTGCAATCCATTTTATATTAGAATTCCAACATTTGCTTGACTTTGAATATTTTTTTTATTTAAAACCTCATTAATTAATCAGTCATTTTTTTCTGGTGGTTCATCCCTGTTTTAAATAATTCTAATCTTGAGATGTGAGAAAGGAAATGTAGAATGGGAGAAAGACCAAAATGACAGCATCTATCTCCATGTATGCTCTGAGTACAAAGAAATTGTTTCTCTCTGTTCCCCTCTACCTAGCTGTGCTCTCATTCACCTTCTTCCAATGGATGAGCCTTCTCCTCATTGTTTAGCCTTACACATAGACTAATTTCTAAGCACAGAGAGAATCTGTGTGTTTATAAACCTGTGTTCTAAATGAAGTCCTCCTGAATTCCAGGCCAGCTGGGTGATTTTTTAATTCTTTGACATATATGTGTGTATGTGTGTGTGTCTATATCTATATGTTTATGTACACATGTACTTATACATATAGACACGTGTACAGCATATATAATATAATGTTATATATGTATCTGTGTGTATAATCTGAAATAAGAATCAAATTATAACATTATTTAAATTCCATCGGGGGCATAATATGATTTTGTATGCTATAGTTAGTATTGTGGGTTGACATAGCTTCTGGAGAAAGCATTAATTTTCTATTTATTTTTCTTTATTTGTTTATATAGTCATCACCCTCCCAACCTTATGGAATTCACTTACTGATTTACTATATCCTAAAGGACCTTTTATGATTTAGAATAGAACTCATTATCTTCAGACCTTGTGCCTTCTCCAAAAGTTCTCTATCACTATTGAGGTCAAAATATTCCTCTTATTCATTCAACTTCATAACCTTAGAAATTGCCTTTCTCAATCAGTTGCCATGTTTTGTCAATTCTTCCTTTGAAATGTCTTTCACATGCATCCCGTTTTCTCTACTTACACCACCACCACCCTAATTCAGGATCTTAGTACTTCTTACCGATGTGATTAAACAGCCTTCTAAAAAGTTTACTTGCCTCCATTCTCTCACCTTTTCCAAACTATCTTTCCACATAGCTGCCAAAGTATTATTGCTAAGAAATAGGTCTGATCATGTAATTTCCTTGCTAAATGCTCTCCAGTGTCTTTTTGTTACTGAGGGGATAAAATATACACTCTTCAGCATGGCATTTATAGCCCTCTACAATGTACCTTTCACCTACTTTTCTAGCTTCTTTTGATACTACTCAGGATCACAGAACTTGAGATTTGAAGAGATCTTAGAGGTCACTGATACCTCTGCTTCAAATGATAGATGAAAGGAATCCCCACTGTAACACATCTGGCAGGTGGTTGTCAAGCCTATGCTTAAATCTTCCTAGGAAGGGCAGCCCATTACTACTCTCAGCACCCATTCCACTTGTGTACAGTTTTAGCTGTATAAAGCTAATTGTTATGTGGTCTTTTTAACTGACATCTAGCCTAAATTTGCCTTTTGCAACTTCCTATTCTTCTGAATTCTGTCTGCTGGAGGTAAACTGAAAAGTCAGCCAGCCCTTCAAATATTTGAACATAGCTATAAGGTTCCCCTCAAAAATTATCTTCTCTAGGATAAACATGCCCAGGTTTTTCAGATGATCTTCCTGTCACATGGATTTAAAGTCTTTCACTATCATGTCTACCTCTGGACACTCTCTATGTTATGAATAACCTTCTCAAAATATGGTTCCCAGAACTGAAAGCAATATTTCATGAGAGAACTGAGGGTGGGAGAAAACAATGGGACTATTATCCACCTACTCCAAGAAGCTATTTCTCTCTTAAATAGTTCATGATTGCATTAGTGATTTTATATACCCCTGCACAGGGCTAGACCACAATAAACTTGGAGTTCACTAAAATCCTAAGATCCTTTTCAAAGCAACTGCTATGTATGCCATCACGTACTTATGAAACTTAAAAAACTAACAAACAACAATTTCATGATTGACATTTAACTATATTGAATTCTGTATTATTAGATTTAACATAATCCTGTAGCCTGTCAATATTTTTCTTTTAATTTTGACTGTCATTTGTTATGTGTAAGTTACTTGACGTCTTTGAAAAAATCTATAAAATATGAACCATAATATTTGCACTAATATAATGCTACTTACTATTAAGAACATACACCTGAATGAAAATATTTAAGTTGGTCTTATGCTAAAAATTTGTTTAGTAGGTAATTTTTTTCCTGCATCTTCTGGTAAGCAATCAATATATATCTTTGCCCAATGTATCAAAAATGAGGGCTACCTTTTCTGGTAGGAAATATTCTAACATCTTATGCTAGCTCCTACTGTTTTCTTTGATACTCATATCATAAATGCAAGGCACCAAGATACTTCAGTTACTAATTACAAACCCTGAATGGATGCTTAACAGTTGCAACTATATAAAATAGCATAATTTAATATATAGAGACTAGTCTGACAGTGTTAAGAATTAAGTCCTTAATTCACTCTATGAATGAATATAATGATAATTTTGTTGTTGAATTTCCATTCCCTGAGCTATGTAATTTTTTATCTATACTCTTAATGAGGGCAGTGCAGGGTGTTCAAGGATAACTAGCTCTTTGATGTGAAGACTGTTATGAAGATGGGCTACTCCCACATCTTTTTGTGCCCATTTGTTCCCCAATTCTCACCTCTGGCTCCAAGAGGCTGTAGCATGCACAACAACCATACTATGCTAAACACCTTTCTGCCTAAACCAGGTGGAAAGTAATCAACATGCCTCATGAGGTAGAAGGATGTCTACCTCAAGCATGTGAAGACTTTCCACAGCAGAATGGGCAGATGAGAATGATTTTTCCCCATGAACATGAAGATTTTTGAATCAGGCACTGTGGAGATTTTAAATTTTGTCAGACTTGGAAGATGTCAGTCATCCACCGTATCCTGGGCAATGTATCATCCTGACTTTTGTCCAAAAAAGACACTTGTTTATAATATGAGAAATAAAAAAAAAACAGGTTGAACACTACTTTGTTTAAATTTAGCTAGGAATATTCACACAGTGAGCCTCAAATTTTTCACTGCTCTTCATATAATATAACATCTGCCATGAGAAAATGAAGCTCCCTTTCTCCCAAAGGAAAGAGAATTTCATTCACTGTGTAGATCTGGACTTACTTCACTTATTGAGCACTAAGTGGCTGGAATGAGAAAATTAGACCACAAGTTATTAGTAACATGGGAAATAGTTATATGACATGACTTTTTCACATATGCTACAGCCTCCAAAATTCTAAACTATAAAACAGCATCCCCAGATAATTAGGTATGATGACTTGGTGAATATAGAAATGAATGGTTTTTTTCCATTTAAATTTTTTAAAATTACATTCTCTCAAGAAGGATTTCATAAATAATCAGATAATTGTGCCCTTATCAAATAGAAAATATTCTCCCAACACATATTCTGCAGATTATTAAAATTAAAAGAAACAAACACACAACCACCACAACAAAATTCACCATGATCAACTCTACCATGGAAAGATCAGTTATCTTTTGTATTCTGTGGTTTAAGAACTAGATGAAAAGATACAATTGGCATTGGCGATAGAATAAGCATTTCTTTTGTACTTCCTAAGTGCCAACACTCTTCTATATGTTTATAAATATAATCCCATTTGACACTCACTACGGTCTTACAAAGTTGGTACTTACACAACATCCTCATTTTACAGTTGAGGAAAACAAGGTAAATAGAAATTAAGTGATTTGTCATGGTCATACAAGCAATAAGCATCTGAGATCAGACTTGAACTCAGTCAGGTCTCAATGACTCCAGGCCCAGAATTCTATCCACTGCCTTACATTAGTGTCGTCAGTGCACATTTATGGACTTCTTTATATTGATGGAAAATATCTTTTCACCAAGAAAACAAGTCCATGAAGCACATATGCCACCCACATCCACATACTAAGTGCAAACCTAGAAACATGTGACCTATGAGAAGACTTGAGGAGTCCATGAACACAGTAAAAAGTGTGCTTGAAATTATCTAACTATTTGAAATGCCTAATGAGTCATAGCTATTAATTAAAGAATGTAATGATTGCTTTAACTGTGGCATTACTAATTGA
The DNA here is from genome assembly GCA_011680675.1 of Gymnobelideus leadbeateri. Classification (NCBI taxonomy): domain Eukaryota; kingdom Metazoa; phylum Chordata; class Mammalia; order Diprotodontia; family Petauridae; genus Gymnobelideus; species Gymnobelideus leadbeateri. The sequence goes on from WOXC01005131.1 coordinate 11,537, forward strand.
TTAGAAAAATTATTTCCAGTATAATCTATGCTGGTACTAACAACTCTAAGAATTAACAGCCTTGAGTTATCTTGAGTTTAAGAGGATAACAAGAAAGAACGGTGATCAAAAAAAAAAAAAATTCTGAAGAGAAATTACATTTTTTCCCAGCTAGATCAGTACATGGAGACAGCTAGTGGCCTGTTAGCATATTGTAGATGAGTAAAGAGCCTTCTTGAAAATTGAGGAGGGGTGGAGTGGGGGAGGTAGGTGGTGCAGTGAATAGCACACCAGCCCTGGAGTCAGGAGGACCTGAGTTCAAATCCTGCCTCAGACACTTAACACAAAAACTAACCATGTGACCTTGGGCAAGTCACTTAACCCTAATTGCCCTCCAAAAAGCAAAAAAGAAAGAGAGAAAGAAAGAAAGAAAGAAAGAAGGAAAGAAAGAAAGAAAATTGAGGAGAATCAAGGTCTAACAAAGGAAGATAAGGAACTAGGACAATAGATTCAGCAGATCTTTATCTGTTGCTTTTATCCCAGATCAGGGTCACAGGATTGTGGCCTGGAGCTATGTAAAAAGGGAAGAGGGTTCATATGAGGGAGCTGGGACCAGAAGTTATCTTTTGGAGTTCTGATAAGGGACAAGCCTGAAGCTGAATTGCCCAGATACAAAACCAGGTTTAAGTGCTTGTAAATCTCAGACTGAAAGGTCAATGATTACACTATATTAGAGATCAGGCAATTTAGAATGCTGAACATGTCTAGCTTGCTCATCTGGGCCATCCTAATATCTTTGAAGAATAAAACACTCAGTATATATATAAAAAAAGCAGTGATTGTGGAGCAGCTAGGTGGCTCAGTGAATAGAATACCGGACCAGTCAGGAGGATCTGAATTCAAATCCGGCCTTAGACACTTGACACACTTACTAGCTGTGTTACCTTAGGAAAGTTACTTAACCTCATTTGCCTTGCCTTCCCCTTCCAAAGGATAAAAAATAAAAGCAGTGATAGGATCTCAGAAAAAAAAAATCAGATCCTAAAAGAGACTCAACATTCATTCTTGAAGTGTGTAGATCCTGACTCTAAGTCAAAATTCTAATTCAGGTGGTGAGTCTAGGGAGAAAATTTTAAAAGAGGGCTAATTCTAAAAAAAAAGTATTTTTGGAATCAGGAAAACATAAATACCAAAGAAGATATATAAATCACATACAAGTAAATGCATAAGTAGAAAATATAGTTTGGCTACAACATCAACTATAATTCCTGAAAAAAATGAAGGAAGAATTTTTAAAAATGATACTATGTATTTTAAGTTTAGAGAAAAAGAATAAAAAATGAAAGCACATGAGAAAAGACTTGGAAAGAGAATGAATACCTTCGTATAGGAAGTGTAAAACTTTAACTAAATAATAGACTCTCTGAAAATTAGATGTAGTCAAATAGAAGTTAATTACTCCTTGAAACAAGAAGAAACTTTTTTTTTTTAAAGCAATTGGGGTTAAGTAACTTGCTCAAGGTTACACGGCTAGTCATTATTTATGTGTGGGTGCTCATTTTCTGAGGCCAGATTTGATCTCGGGTCATCCCAACTCCGAGGCCGGTGCTCTGACTCACTGCACCACCTAGCCGCCCCTTTATGGCAATTGGGGTTAAGTAACTTGCCCAAGGTTACAGGGCTAGGTTTTTTTGTTTGTGTGGATTAAGTGTCGGAGGCCGGCTCTGAACTCAGGTCCTTCTGACTCCAGGGCCAGCGCTCTATTCACTGCGCCACCTAGCCGCCCCAAAACTTTTTTTTTTTTATCACAAGACTGAAAAAATATAGGAAATATAAAGTATTTAGTATCAAATGCATCTGACCTATAAAGTAATATGAATAATTATATGAAAGTACCTGAATACATTATTTTAAGAAGTCATGAATGGAAATTGCCCCGACCTATTAGAAGCAGAGGGTAAATTTAAATTAGAAAGAATCTACTATCTACCTCCTGAAAGAAACCACAATTAAAAACTCCCTGGATCATCATATCCTGAGTCCAGAACTCAGTTGAAAGGGATAAAAAAAAATCTACAGTCCAGATCACACAGATAACCTACCACAGTAACAGAGAATTTACATTGGATTTTATACAACCATGGATAAAATACCTAGAAAACCTGAGTATAATCTTATTGGGAGCAAATTACCCTTTGATGAATAAAAACTTTCAGGTATTCTCATGAAAAGACTAAAGCAGAATAGAAACACTGAAATACAAATGTAGGAGTTAAGAGAAACATAGAAAAGTTAAATGTGTTGGAAACTCGAAGAGACTGTATTAGTATTGTGTTTATATCATAATAGGGTGAGAAGAAATAAGTGAACACCTGGAATCTTAATCTCATCAAAGGTCAGAGTAAAACATAAATAAGACAGAGGACATAGAAATGACATTTTTTTTTTTTTAGTTCTGATGATGTTAAAAGAAGGAATGGAAGGAGAGAAAATACAATAGGGAGAAAAGGAAGAGGAAGAGGCAAAACGACTTAGAAAACAAAATAATATATTTTGTGCAAGTCTAGAGTCTATAAACAAACTGGAAGCAGTCAGGGAATGGTGATCACATAAACTTCATTTTGTCTGAACTGTACAAAGGGTGTAATGCATGCATACATACATACATACATACATGCATACATACATACAATAAGACACACAACATGTTTAGGATATAGATGTATTTAATACAACATGAAAACAGAAGAAAGATAATTTTGGTAAAGAGAGGACTAGAGGAGGGACAAATTCATTGATGAACAAGTCAAAGACAAAACAGAATCCTGCTTTGGTGATTACATCGTGAAGGAATGTTGAAAAGAAAGAAAGTGTAAGATTCTGGGCTTGGAGTTTATATACTGGGAAAATAAGAAGGGCACAGAAGTAGAAACATATTAATTGTTAAATATACTTCTTTTTAACTGTTCAATTCTTTATGAAGAGGGAGACATGGACTAAAGAAAGAAAAATGTATTAGAAGATAAGATCAAAGGAAATATATAATTAACAATCATAAATGTGAAGGTGAATGAGAGGAATTCCTCTCTAAAATGGTGGAGGATAGCAAAATGCATCAGAAAGCAGAATCCAAAAAGCATTTATTTACAAGTAATAAATATGAAAACCTGTGAAGTCCAGGTGCAGAATGAAGTAATCAGAAGTAGGAGAACATTTTAGGTAGTAAAAGGAAATTCTAAAGATAAAACGGGAGTGGGGAATGAATTATTTAAGAATTCTGATCAGTGCAGTGATCAGTCATGATTCCAGAGGACTCATGAGGAAGGGTACTTCCAACCTCATGACAGAGAAAGGTAATGGATTCAATTTAAGTAATTATACATATTTTTGGGAGAATGAAAAATGGTTGGTTGTTGTTCTTTGTTCTTGAGGAGGACCAAAATAATATCCCTATATTGGCATCAAAGTATAGTGTATCCCACTGTGGCGGATCAGATCAATATGAGCTCAGAAGGCTCTACCACAGGTGGGGCACAAATAGTCCATATAAATATTTGGAGTGGAGATATCTCCAAACTTGTGCATCTAACATTTCATTTGAACTACTAAAACTCTGTTTTACTCAAAAATATAGCTCCTCCATTGATTCAAGCATGCATTCTGTACAGTCCTTTCCCAATTTTTCCCACATCTCACACCAATTCCAAAGTTCTTCAGAAAGAACTTGAGAGTGTCCTTGTATTATTTCTTTAAAAAAAAAAAAACAAAAAAAACTTATCAAGGCAATTAGGTGGTGCTGTAGTGAATATATTGAGCATGGGCCCTGGAGAGAGGAGGAACTGAATTCAAATCTGGACTCAGACACTTAACACTTACTGACCATATGACCTTGAGCAAATCATTTAACCCCAATTGCCCTGCCTTCCTCCCTCTTAAAGGCAAAAAAGGGAAGAAAACAAGCATTTCTTCAACATAGTATAATAAAATAAGATGATTGCACTTGAAATGGAACTGCAAATTTCTTGCCTTTCCTTTCAAATAAATAATAAAGTGAATACATAGATTTCTTTTTCCTTTGTTTTTATTCCCTTACCCTGTCACCCCCCCCCACTCTAGACATAGTTACCATTACACACACACACACACACACACACAATGCACACCCATACCCACGTAAAATCATTCTAGACATGCTTCTATTTATCATTTCTTTCACTGGATGCAGATGGACTTCTCCTTCATATGTTCTCTGCACTTAATTTGAGTATTTATAATAGTCAAAATGATTTATTTGCTCGAAGTAGTTCTTCAAACAATATTGCTTTTACCGTATACAACATTCTCTTGGTTCTGCTCATCTCACTCTTCCTTATTTTGTGGAAGTTCATCCACATTTTTCTAAAATCATTGAGCCCATAGTTTCTTCTAACCCTGTAGTATTATATCCCAATCATATACCACACCATGTTCAGCCATTTCTTAATTGATGGGCATCCTTACAAGTTCTAGTTCTTTGCTACCACAAAGAGAGCTGCTATAAATATTTTAGAACATATAGGTTATTTTTCTTTTTCCCAAATCATCTTTGGAAATTGATGTAGTAGTGTCATTGCTAGGCCAAAGGGTATAGGCAGTTTAATAAGTCTTGGGGCATAATTCCCAATTGCTCTCAAAAATGGTTGGATCAGTTCACAATTCCATCAACAACGAATTAATGTACTAAACTTTCCACATCCCCACTAATTTTCACTTCTTCTGACCTCCATCTGATTGCTTGCCTTGTGTGGATCATGCATAAAATAGTATTTTAGGTAAATGTACTTTTTGCATTTGAACAATGTGGCTCACCCATATGGGTTGTGCTCTTTGCAGTAGACTTTAAATGCTTGACAGTTCAGCTTGAGAATGGACCTCAGTGTCCAGTTTAGTCCTCTACTTTACACTCCATTTTAATCTTGGCTTGTAATCTTTTCAAGTTAAATAATTTACTATCAGTATAGTAGTTGACCTTGATGAACTTTTAGTCTTCATCAAAGGCATCTGACAACATTGCAGTAAACATTATACTAAAAAGCGTGGGAGCATGCACACAGCCCTGCTTCTTTCCATTGGTGACTGGGAAAGTGTGAGCATATTGCCCATTATCCAGAACCCAGACAAGCATGCTATCATGAAACTGAGGTACAATACTGGTGAACTTCTCCACGCATACTAATTTTCCCATATTTTCCACGATTTCTCATGATTGACACTATCTAAGCCTTCCTTGACTTGGTCAGATCAACAAATGTTGTGTATAGACCCCATTCTACTCCTGGCATTTCTCAAATATCTGTCAAGCATCAAACCATATCAAAAATATATGCATTTATTTTGCTTGATTATGTTTATTTGTTATAATGATTTTTTCCCTTTTTTCTTAGGGGAAATAGTAAGAAGTATAAACATGCAATGGAGTTTATTAGAAAATTAAAAGGAAAAGGAAAGAGGGTCATTGAAATATTTTTTAAAATGTAAAGAATGGGACTGGAAGAATTTAAAAGGGAAACAATACCAGAAAAGCTTTGAAAGTTACATTGTATTTATTATATAAAAATAGCAAGCTATATGTAATACAATTTTAAATTTTCATACATAATCCTTTTCTACTCTTTTGTACATTAGTATATGACTATTATAGTATTTGTTAAATTCAGAATCTAAAAATAATAAAACATTTAAATTGAATAATTGGTTCAATGTAAAAAGTTTAGAGTTTAAGAATAAGTTGAGGGCTTAAAAGCTTACCTAGAGATAATCTGCTAACTCTGGAGTAATACTAGAGCTTAAGGCACATAAATCATTATTAAATCTTCCACTAAGGAAGAGAGAACCTGTGCAGGATTTTTTTTTTTAAATTAGGAGACTAATAAGGATAAATTATGGTTTTCTTTGTGGACATAGAAGCTCTAATGTGTCTAAAGTTACTTATTTGAATGAGAGGCAGATAAAAACAGTGTGCATGCAAGGTCATGGCAAAATTTTAGATCTAATTAAAAATGAACCCTAAATAAAAAGTTAAATCATTTTTAAAGGAAATAGTTTTGTGAAATTGGCTTAGAAGGCTAGCAACAAGGGCACTTTTTCTACCCTATGCCTTCAAAGCTTACATTTAAAGTGAGAAAGACTAAAGAATTCAATAGCTGGAACATGTTTGATAGTAATTTAGTGATAGTTAAGCCATACTGGTTATCTGCCTTACCCAACTAAAATGTTATGGTGATTATGTAGTCAGACAATAGTTAGCAAACATTTCTTAAGTATCTACTTTGTGTCAGGGACTTTACTAAGGGGTGGAAAGGTATTATTTGAAATGAACTGAAGTTATTTTATAGAAATTATACTTTTGTATTTCTCTCTGGGACACAATGGCATACAATAATCATCTGAATCCTCATTCTAAATCATACTAGTCATATGACCTTGGGTAAGTGCCTTAATACCTTAACATCCCTGAGACTACTATATCTAGGATAAGATATAAGCTTTTTTATTTTGATTTTAAAATTGTATATAGCCTATTCCTTTCCAGCTTCAACAGGGTGTTTGTCCGCCTGCCACATACTGTGTTTTAGACAAACCACCTTTCTGCATTTCTCATATACTACAATCCATCTCTTATACCTTTGCTTTTGTACCAGCTCTCCCACATATGTAGAATGCACTCTCTAATTTAACATCACAGAATCTATTTTTTTCCTTGAAGACATCACTTAAACACTGTCTCCTGCTTGAAACTTTTCTTGACCTCCCTATTTGCTAATGCCCTCCTTCACAAACTATCTTGTATTTAAAAGAATTATTTTATACATTTATATTTATTTATATAATGTCCTACATCCAATCCCTGCTCACTCTCCCCACTCACACAGTCAATTGTTCATATAATCTCCAGATGGGGAGGCAGCTATTGCTACCAGGGTTCCAGGGATAACCCTGTGGACACGATATCCCTATGACAAGGGCAGTAATTTAAAAACATTTCCCCCTAATCATCAGGGGCATGCTCTCATACAAACATTTGTAGAGAGCAAGAGGAATGAAGAGTGGACAAAGACTTAAAGGACAATGGAAAAGAGGGAATACATGACTGAGAAACTCATAAGACAGGTACTGCAAAGCAACAGTGTCTTTTATGTTTTCACTGGGTTCTCATGATTTACTACAAGGCTGGATTTCAACTCAGGCCTTCCTGACTCTAGGTTCATGCTCTATCTACTGTGCCCTCTAGCTGCCCCAGCTATGTACATGTTGAGTACCAACTATGTGTACGCATTTGTGTTGGATTCTGGCAATATGAACACACAAAAAAAGAAATATCCTGTACTTACAAAGTTCTTTCATTCTAATGGGGGGGCGAGTATGTATTAAAAACATATATGTATGTGTGTAGACACACATATATACATATGCATGCATGTATACACCCATACATGTGCTTGTGTGTATACATATACATGCATAAGTGTGTACATATATATACACCCATATTGTGTATGTATATGTATATGTACAAATGTATAGTGAGTATAAGTGGCAGTTGTTTGATCTCCTTATCTGAAAACTTTCTCCAATACAGCTCATTCCTCACTCAGCTATCAATTTATTCTTCTTAAAGCATAGGCTTGACCATGTCATCCACTATTCAATATATTCTAGTAGCTCCATATTTCCTCTAGGATTAAATATATAAGCACAATAAATTTAAATTTATAAATAAATTTATAAATATTTATTTATAAATAAATAAATTTAAATTCCTCCATACCCTGGTCACCTCCTAACTTTCCAGTTTTCTTGTACTTTGCCCATTCCTCCACATTCTGAGATCCAGTGACACTGGCCTCACTATTCCTAAAACAAAACACTCCATCTCCTAACTAAGGATATTTTTATTATTTATCTGCTGTACCTTAAATTATTTCCCCTTCTTGCCTCAGTCTCTTGGCTTATTTGGTTTCTTTCAAGTCCCAATTGAATTCTTAACCTACGAGAAGTCTGCCTGATTCCCCTCAGTGATAGTGATTTTCCTCTCTTGATCATATGCAATTTATCCTGTATATATCTTATTTGTATATACTTGTTTCCATGTTTTTCTCTCTCAATAGACTGTGAGCTCTTTGAAGGCAGGGACTTACTTTTCCTTACTTTGTATTCCCACTACTTAGCTCATGCTTGTCATATAGTAAGCACTTGATAAATGCTTGTTAACTGAGTGACTTTTACGTGGAGTAGAAATACAAACAAATGAAAACACCCATTGATATTCACTATTGTAGCACTTGATAAAAAATGTTGTGTCTTCAATATGCAGTGCATTGTACTAAATATTGGGGGAAAGAGAGATGAATATGCAAGGGCAAATTGAGACAGGTACTACTTTTAAGTTGCTTGTGTTGCAGTAGGGAGAGATAGGATGTATAGAGCTTAATGCATCATAATACAGTTACTTTACAGTAACATAACATAGATAGATACATAGATAGATCCGCAGATCCATAAACAAACAATATTCACTAAGCAATTTTATTTATAAGGTACTTTGCTAAATGCTGTGTATGCAAATATAAGCAAATAAGATACTGTGCACCTGCAGGAGGGGCATCTAGGTGGCATGGTGGAAAGAGTACTGTCTTTGGAGTCAGGAAGATTCCTCTTTCTTAATTCAAATCTAGTCTCAGAAACATTGGCTTTTTGACCATGGACAAGTCACTTAATGTGGTTTACCTCAGTTTCCTCACCTGTAAAATGAGCTGGAGAAGAAAGTGGCAAACCATTTCAATATTTTTGCCAAGAAAATCTGAAACGGAGTCATGAAGAGGTGAATATGACTGAAAGAACACCCTCAATAACTTACATTCTGGTAATGAGGAACAGACCACATGCTGTTTGGAAAAAGAAGTCTGGAGAGTGAAGTTGAGTAGGGCATGGAGACCATGATTGGGGCCCCTCTAGATAAGCTGGTCTCAACTAGTGAGTCATCAATTTGCAACAAGGCAGAAAGGTCTGAAAGTTGAGAAATATAGAATCAATATCTGATTGAAGTAAGCATGACTAGGGTCCTCAGGGAATGGTATTCCAGAATAGAGTCACCATCCCTGTTGAATGAGATCAGAGAGAAACTGGAGAAAATTGCTAATACGAAATATAAAACCTGAAAAATCAAACAAAATAAGAAATAAAAAATAATGATATTAAATGAAAAAATTATTATAAAGGTAAAATTTATATAGTATTTCCCAGCTAAAGTCCTACCTTCCACAAGAATACTTTTCCAATTCCTCTTAATTATTCTGCCTTGTCTCTATTAATTATTTGCTATTTATACTGTGTGTATGTGGGGGGTGTGTATGTGTGTGGGTGTATTTACTTTCTGGAGGGGGAAAGGCAGGATATTTGGGATTAAGTGACTTGCCCAAAGTCACATGGCTAGTAAGTGTTTAGTGTCTGAGGTCAAATTTGAACAAGGTCCTCCTGACTCCAGGGTCAGTGATCTATTCACTGCACCATCTAGCTGCCCCATGTATATAATTCATGCATATAATTTGTACATATTCATTTGCTTTTTGTCTCTGCCATTAGATTGTGAGCTACTTGAAGGCAGCTTTGCTTTAGCTTTCTTTCTATCCCTAGTGTTTTACACAGTGACTTTATACAGTTTGTGTTCCAAAAGTTTATTGACTGAATGATTTTGAAATAAAAACAGTGTTTTCTTCAAAACAACAATGTCACAAAAAGTAAACAGCATAAGAAACTAAATGATTTTTGAATGCAACCTGGAAGAGATACTCAGAACTTCAACCCAGGTGTTTTCTCCAGGAACAATGTTGTTTCCATTGAACGATTTATAAATGGACTTCAGGTATTTTGACATTTTTGTCAGTTTTGGTGTTTTGGACCTGTAAGTTAATTGTTATAGGGAACTCTTCAAGAGGAAATTTCTTCTACTAAAGATGCCTGCCACTTACAGTCCTACAACTCTGCTGGATCTTTCTGAGTCTGATGCCAATTCACTACCCATTATTCCATATTACCTCTGCCAAATCAATGGAATAGTCTACACAAAGTCTTCTTTATAGTTTCCCACTTTGCGATGTTTCTACAATCTAAACACCTACCATACAATGGCTGTTGTGTCCTATTTGCTTCTGTGCCTGGGTGGTATGGCTGTTCCTCTGGCATATACAAGGAAAACAAGACAAGTAAACTTTTTTTTCTGTTAGTGAAAAAAAAAATGCACCTGGGTAGAGTCTTCAGTAAAATGTAGGGTCTTGGTTAGAACTGGAAAATCCTGAGTTCAAATCAATCCCAGATACTTAATAGTTGTTTAAGCCTTGTGAAGTTACTTAGTCTCTTTCAGCTTCAGTTACCTCCTCTGATACACACACACACATACACACACACACGTATGTATTGTATGTGGATATGTATATAGTATAACAGAGACATACATACGTGTGTGTTTGTATGTATGTAGATATGTGTGTATGTGTATAATGTATAAAAGCAACTACCCCGTGAAGTTGTTGCAAGGATCAAATGAACATGTATAAAATGCTATTATTATAATTTAAAAAAAGCCATGGTGATTATTGTTAATTAATATTTTTCTCGTAAATAATAAAGATTTTAATGTATAAAAAGATCACTCATACTACAAGAAAATAAAGGATACGTGCCCAGGGGGTGAAACAGACACTGGGGCTTATAGCACCAAACATAATATATTTTTGCATACAATAAAAGCCCTCATTGTATTTCTTGAATGAATGAGTGAATGAATGGTATTCAGGTCTATATGGCTAAAGAAAAAGCTTTATAGGGGAGGAGGAATTTCTACTACTCTGAATAATAGCTAGATTTCTGTAAATGGAGGGAGGAGATTCTAGATGGAGTGGCCATAAGAGTAAAGGGAGATAAAATGAGTAGATCAATTTGATTGTGAGAAATGGTATAAGGTTAGAAAGGTAAATGAGAGCCAGATTGTGAAGAAACATAAGAGTGCAGAATAGAGAATTTGAGCTTTATTGACACAGGATATAATAAATATCTGACAAAAAGGAAGAGATATGGTCAAAATGAAGCCTAATCTAATAGTGTTGGTAGAAAAAGCTTCCTAACTGGTAGGTCCCTATCCTAGGAAGGAAGGAAAAAAAAAGGAAGGAAGGAAGCAAGGAAGGAAGGAAAAAAAGAAAAAAGGAAGGAAGGAAGGAAGAAAGGAAGGAAGGAAGGTAGGAAAGAAGGAAAGAAGGAAGGAAGGAAAGGAGGGAGAGAGAAAAGGAGAGAGGGACAGAAAGAGGGAGAAAGAGGAGGGAGGGAAAGAAGGAGGAAGGGAAGAAAATAAATAAGAAAGAAACACAAAGGCATTTCATTCTGATTGTCCCAAAGTGCAAAAATCGCCATGAAAAAGTCCTTTAGTCACCAATGGTAATTCAATGTGGACATTTCTTTTCTAGCTTAAGTGTTTTATTCAAGATTCTTGTAAGTCAAAAATCTAATGTTCACAGATAATAGAATAGTGAAATTCAACCTATACAAATGGATCCTTGTACCTCAGAGTAAATAAAGAGGATATTAATGCAATAGATCAAAAAAGGTATCTGGTAATGTTTCTTTGGTATCAGCAGCTCAAAATTTAATTAAACTGGCTTTAGCCTAAAGTGTGTGTGTGTGTGTGTGTGTGTGTGTGTGTGTTTTTGTACAATTAACTCTAGACTCTTAATTACTTGCCAAAATATGTCACTGTTCTACAATGTAAAACTCCCCTATTTTTAGTTTTCAGTCTTTTTTCTCCATATCTTTAATGTCTTCTCAGATTTCTCAATATGCTAACTTAATGGTTATTTCTAGAGTTCAACTAACCTCATATCATTGAAGACAGATATTAGAAAAAATAGGCTTAGCAATCTTTGTTTCCAGTAGCTTGGAACTGATTGAAAGCTATGCATATTTGGCATTACTGACTCTTTCTAAAGGGCTTCTGGAAGGATTGAATTAGGGTCAATGACCTTCTGGCCCTTATGCTGTAGGTAATAGTTATCATAAAGCTCTGATTTCAGTTTCTGCTAACTAACCAGTACCCATACAACGATGGGAGCCTACATTCTTAGTCGGCACATTTTTCTCTCTGAAGATAGGAAAAACGCCTACCTGGTTTATTATCATTTAGTAATGGCAATGAGGTCAGGTGTATGAAAATTTATAAGCCATGTAATTTAAAAAAAATAGATAATTTCTCTTGTCTTTAGTTTCAAAAATGAATGTCTTTGAATAGAAGGATCATATCCTAAAGAAAGGATTATTTCTTCTTTATAATTGTTTCTTGGGCTTTTTAGCATAGTACTGACCATATAGGAAAATTGGGCTATCCCTCAAGCAATATAGGGATGCATAAAAATAAAATATACAATTCACATGTACCTTTGCACAGGTTACTATGATAAATAATGTATATTGTTTTATTTTTCCTGTGAATAGTAATATCGTATCATATATAAATAAATATATATATATATATACATGTGCATGTATATATATATTTATGTATATATAATATCATAAAATATATTGTACTATTATTTGGGCATAATAATTTACCACTAAATGGCTGAGCCACTAGCTATGAGCCCTATTCATACTTAACTAGGTGGGTCGAAATCAAATATAAAGTACTTGGCCCAATGTGTACTTAATATTTTATCTATTTATTTATTTTCTAGCAGGGTAGGCATTGTCAGAGCTTATTTTCTTTTTTTTTTTTGTTTTGGAGGGCAATTGGGGTTAAGTAACTTGCCCAAGGTTACACGGCTAGGTTTTTTTTGTTGTTGTTGTTTGTTTGTTTGTTTGTGTGGATTAAGTTCGGAGGCTGGCTCTGAACTCAGGTCCTTCTGACTCCAGGGCTGGCACTCTATTCACTGCGCCACCTAGCCGCCCCATATCTGGATACTTTAGAATTAAATTTTTCTGCAATTATAGTGACTTCTTTCTCTGCTATGTTTCTTTTTCTATCACAAATTTCACAGTCATAGAATGACAGATTTAGAGCTAAAAGATATCTTAGTGATGAGCTAGTCCAAACCTCTTGTTTTATAGATGGAGGATAATTTAGAATTAGAGAGGTAGAATGACTTGCCCAAGGTCACTAAGCTTGTAAGTGTCAGAGCTGGGATTCATATCCATCCCCTCTGACTGCAAATCCAGCACTCTATCCACAGTATAAAGAAAGAAAATCTCCCTCAGATTTATGTGGTAACATCATTGGGAAACTATCAAAGACCAAGCATGGATAAAAAAAAAAATACACATATGCATCTACTTCACAACGCATCTATTACTTCATCAATCTGGACATTCTATCCAACAATGCACATTTTATGCCATCCATGCCTGCTCATTCTGTGATAAATTTATCCAATGTTTTTTAGCCAATGCTTTATTTTTTTTCCTTTAAACAAATGCTTTATTAACTTCTGTTTTACATCATTCATTTCCGCCAGATTTTGAGTTACAATCATTTCCCCCCCTCCTGTTTTTCCCCTACCCACCCTCCCAGAATAGCAGTCCCACAAGATATCACTTCCTCCAATCTGCTCTCTCCCATACCTTCTCCCATACCCCCTTTGACTTTTCCATTGGAGGAAGGTGAATCTTTGTGTCCCAATGCTTACACATCTTATCTCGCAATTACAAGCAAAAGAGTATTAATAATAGTATTTTTATATATTTGAAACCTTTAATCTTAAGACCTTGAATTTCAGATCCATTTCTTTCCTCCCTTGTCACGCATTCCCTCTGGGGAGATAAGTAATTCAGTATATGTTGTACATGTCTAGCTATGCAAAATATTATCATAGTAGATATATTGTACAAGGCTGCTTATAATTCCCTCCCACTCATCCCACCCCCCACCTGGTCCATTCCCTATATGATCCTGTCCCTATTCTATAGTGGGTACTTCCAACCTCCCTTCCCCCCAAGGATGCCCTCCCATCCATCATCCCTCCTGTCATCCTCCTTCCCCCTATTCTGCTGTAGGTTGAGATATCCCATTTAGTATGTATGTCATTCTCTCCCTGAACCAAATTCAATGAGAATGTGGTTTTGGCTTTTTAGCCTTCCTATTCTTCCCCTCCCTTGCAACCACTTCCCCTTGCTTCTTCTACCTGAGATAGTTTACCCTACCCTGTCTCTCCCCATCTCCTCTTGTGACTTTCCTCTCTCACCTCATAATTTCACCCCTTGAGTATCCTCCCTCCCAACATATTCAACCTATGCCCTCTATCCATATATAACTGTAACCATATACACACACATTCACATATGTATTCATATGACCACACACCCTTCTACCATTGTTCTCATACTGAGAAAGGTTTCCTCAGTGACAGTTATTGTTTTTCCATATAGGAATGTAAATAGTTCAACTTTGATAAGTTCCTTTTGATTTCTTTTCCCTGTTTACCTTCTCAGGCATCTCTTGATTCTTGTGTCTGGATGTCAAATTTTCTATTCAATTCTGGTTTTTTCATCAAGAATGCTTGAAAGGCGTGGTCCAAGAGTCTGTTTTTTAAGGTGTTGTTTTCCTGAATCAGGCTGTTGACCCTCATTTCATACTTTTCCTGCATCCTTCTCATTTCTCGTTCCAATTTTTCCTCCACTTCTCTTATTTGATATTTAAAGTCCTTCTTAAGGTCCTCTATGGCCTGCAACCTGCTCATGTTTTCCACTGGGGCTTTTGGAGCAGGACTTCTGACCTCACAGTCCTTTTCCCACTCTATGCCCCCAAAATAGGAGTCTAGGGTCGCCTTTTTCTGTTTCCTTTGCCTTGGCATGTTGCCACTTAATTATTTGACTTTTGGGCTTGTTGCCACACTATGGCTCTGCTGCCAGACTGGAATTTTTGTCTGGAACGTGTGGAGGACAACTTCCGTTTTTAGAAGCTGGAAATCCACCTACTACCTCCACCCCAGATCACAATCCAGATCCAGGGAGGTTAAAGCAAGAGCGATTACCCCCCAAGACTGATCGCTGGATCTCCCTACAGTTCGCAGGCCAGGACCTGGAGCTGCCTCTGAAAACTACAAAATGGCTTGTCTCTTCAGTGGCTTCTAGCTCCCAGGGGAGGAAGCCAACACATTCCCCAAATACTGGTCCCAAAGTCCATAGGGCACTAACCTCTCACTTTGTCCTAGGCATGTCTATGTTGATAATTCTGGAATTGCCACAACTGCTGGTGTTCTGGGGTCTCTCCAGCTGGCTGCTGGCCCTGCCGCCCTGGGGCTAAAACCTCGGCTCATGTGGACCTCGGCTAGGCTCGGCTCCCCAAGCTCTGAGCGTTGCGCGCTGCCAGCTCCCAGAGTGCTGCACTGGTACTTCCTGCAGGGCTGCTGGGCTGTCCTCAGTGGGAAGTTAGCTTCCCTGTGTCGTTCTGTGGGTGCTGGGGCTCCAGAAGTTGTTCAGAGTCATCTTTTACGTAGTTTGGAGGGAATCTGGGGGCAGAGTGACTTGGATCTATCCATTTTTTTTCACACAGATTTCCTATAGAGGGCCAACAATAAGGTGTGCTGATAAAGATTTAAGAACCAGTTTTCTGGAGGAAAAAAAATCTAAGTAAGGTACAATTTAGGAGGCAGTTAGTTTGCTCAGTGGATAGAGAAGACCTGAATTTAAACCCAGATTCAGACACTTACTTGCTGTGGGACCCAAGGCAAGTCATTTAACCTATTTTCCTTAAGCCACTGGAGAAGGAAAGGGACAAACACTCCATTATTTTTGCCAAGAAAATCCTATGGATAGTAGGGTTCCAAAGTTTGCAAAGAGTAAGTTACAACTGAATGACAGAACAAAAACAAGGAAACAATTTAAGTTTAATCTACATTAGTTTCTTAATTCTAGACAATCACCAAAGCTCTAATTTTAACCACACTTCATAGCACTTGTCAATTTTCTAGGTGTAAACAGCTCATGCTAAAATTTTTACAATGAGATCTTCTGAGCTAGTTAAATCTGGCTGTTAGCACGCAATATTCCGGAGACTTTCCTTGATTTCTCTTCACAACTTAAGAGTAACAAACACTCTGACTTTCTATATTTCATATCTTATCCTTGCCATATTATTAACCTCTCTCTTCTATCAAATTCATTGACATCTGAATTTAATCTTAGATTTTATGCAAAGTAGTTCGGTTGCAACCCACTAGTTTTGTTTCCATGAAACCTCATGTACTAGGAGTTGGGTTCCTTTTTATATTTATACTTCCTCAGAAATGACATTTGTGTCAAGTTTCTTTAACATGAGAAGACTCTGAGGGTGGTAGACACTTGCACTTTCTAATTTTTTTATTCTCTGTTAAAACACCTAACAAACGGGGTGGCTAGGTGTTGCAGTGAATAGAGCACTGGCCCTGGAGTCAGGAGAACCCGAGTTCAAATCCACCCTCAGACACTTAACATTTACTAGCTGTGTGACCTTGGGCAAGTCACTTAACTGCAATTGCCCCTCTAAAAAGAAAAAAAAATCAAACCAAACACCTAAAAAGATAATAAAGGGATTTTCAAAAGTAACAAGGTGTGGGTGTTCCTGAAAAACAAGCCTCCCACCACAGCCTCCATGTAACCACATTCAGCCTATGAGGGGGCAGGTTTTATTTTCAAATTAGGGAAGGTCCTCACATTCACTGAAGCCTATCATGGGCATCTAGCTACCCCTTTCATTTCACATGGAAGATATTTAATATGACAATGTTACAGTGGAAAGAATGCTCAACCTGGAAGCTGGAAAAACCTTGTTTTATGTTCTGTCTTCATCACTTACTATTTCTAGGTCTAATGGGATATTGCTTAACCCCTATGGGCCTCGTTTTTTAATCTGTTAAATGGAGTTCAGAGTAGCACTGACATCACGCGGTTGTGAGAATCACATGAATAAAAACTTTGAAAATAATTATATCAATGGAAACTTTTATCATTATTAGTGGTAATGTGTGAAAGGATGAATGAGTGAATGAAGAACCAAAATACTATAACACCACTGAAGCAAAAGGCTTAAAGCATTAGAATTATGTAGAGGAGATCAGCCATGTCAAACTCTTGAGTGAGGTCATGAAGGATGAGAAATAAGAAAATAACTATAGAATTTTGGAATTAAGAGGTCATTGGCAACATGTAACAGTATAATTTTGGGGGGCAGTGCCAAGATGGTGGAGTAAAAGGGGCATTTGCTTAAGCTCTCCCCCACCCTCTCCAAATACCTGTAAAAATGACTCTAAACAAATTCTATAATCACAAAATATAGAAGACTACCCATATAGAAGACAGAAGCAAGACATTTATTCAGGCACAAGAAAACCAAAAGCCCAACAGTAGAAATTCAAATCCACCATAATAACAAAGAAGTTAATAAACCGTAATAGCAGGGAGCCACACCATCCTTTAGCCTTCCCACAAACACTCTCAAGTCTAGCCATCTCCTTGGTTGCATCCTCTTCTCCCTTCAGCTCTAACTGTTCTGACTCCCAGTGTCCTGTAGGCTTTTCTCTACCCACCAGCAAACTCCTCCCACCACAGTCTCCATGTGATTACCTTTGGTCTATTAGGGTCATGGAAGATCTTCAGAGCAGCGAAAAATTTTTAAATTCCCTAAGGCTTACTAAAGGGTAAGAACAATCTTCAAATTCCCATCATCACTGTTGTGGTGGTCCTGGTGTTAGGAAGAGTGCTGGTGTGGCAGAGTTTGTGACAACAATAGAGAGGGAATCTTCCTCACTGCTTCAAGCAGAAGAGAGTGCTTGTGGTCACTCACAGACAAGAGCTCAGGCCAGGAAAGAAATAAACACCTTTTGTTTGATCATACTGCCTTGGAAGAACTGAAAATTTACAGGTCTCTGCAAGGATCTCTGAAAACAGCTGCATAAAACCCCTGAAGCTCAGGACAGAACATGTTACACACTAGAAGCAGAGTGCTACCTTAACAAAGAGTTTAAATAGTCAAGTATTTGGCTGGGAAAATGAGCAAACAACATTAAAAAAAACAAAACCTCAGACTATAGAATCTTTACTTTGGTGACAAAGATCAAAACATACAACCAGAAGAAGACAACAAAGTCAAAGTTTCTACATCCAAAGCTTCCAAGAAAAGTCTCCTTTTTGAGCCCTTTCATGGCTATATAGCATGGAATGAAAGAAAGACAATGTATTCAGAACTTCTGCATCAAAAGTTTCCAAGAAAAATATGACCTGATTATAAGCCATGGAGGAGCTCAAAAAGGATATTGAAAACCAAGTAAGAGAAATAGAGGAAAACTTGGAAAGAGAAATGGGAGTGATGCTAGAAAATAATGAAAAACAAGTCAACAGCCTGCTGAGACTCAAAAATACTGAAGAAAATAACAACTGAAAAATAGATTAACCCAAATGGCAAAAGAGGTTCAAAAAGGCAATGAGGAGAAGAATGCCATAATAAGAACAATGTGGCCAAATGGAAAAGGAGATCCAAAAGCTCACTGAAGAAAATAATTCCTTAAACATTAGAATGGAGCAAATGAAAGCTAATGACTCTATGAGAAATCAAGAAATTATAAAACAGAGACAAAAGAATGGAAAAATAGAAGACAATGCAAACAATCTCATTGGAAAAACAGCTGACCTGGAAAATAGATTCAGGGGAGATAATTTAAAGATTATTAGACTACCTGAAAGCCATGATCCAAAACAGAGCTAATCATCTTCCAAGAAACTGTAATGGTAAACTGCCCTGATATTCTAGAACTAGAGGGTAAAATAGAAATTGAAAGGATCCACCAATGACCTCCTCAAAGAGTTCCCAAAAGGAAAACTTACCAGAAATATTGTAGCCTAATTGCAGAGTTCCCAGGTCAAGCAGAAAATATTGCATGGAACCAGAAAGAAACAATTCAAATACTATGGAAATACAATTAGGATAGCACAAGATTTAGCAGCTTCTACCTTAATGGATCAGGAGGCTTGGGATATGATATTACAGAGGTCAAACTGGCTAAGGCTAAAACCAAGAATCACTTACCCAGCAAAACTGATTATAATTCTTTGGGGGGAAAGTGGATATTCAATCAAATAGAGAGTTTTCAAGCATTCTTGCTGAAAAGACCAGAGCTGAATAGAAAATTTGACTTTCAACTACAAGACTCAGAAGGGTCATGAAAAAGTAAACTATTAAGAGAAATAATAAGGGATTTATCAAAGTTGAACTTTTTACATTTTTATATGGAAGCATAATATTTGTAACTCATGAGACCTTTCTCAGTATTAGGGTAGTTGGAAGGTATGTATACAATGGAGTAGTTTACTGTAACTGGATGAATAATCAATCATTCTTCTTTGTAAATCTACAGTAATCCATAATTTATATACATCTTATTTAAATACATCTGAGAAAATGGGCATCATCATTATATTTTTTTCTTTTTTGTGGCTTCCTGTGAATTTTTCATCCATTACAATTTTTTTTTTAATTTAGGAGTCAGTGTACAGTCAAACCATAAAATTTTAAAGAGGTTAATATACATAACAACCTGGACAAAAAAAGGAAAATATGCCATGTAATTGAGACAGATTCAACCTGATTTATTTAAACAAGGTGCTGGATAAAAGAAAAGGTATTGAGACAGATTATAATCATTTTCTGCCCATGTAAATCAACTGTAAAAAAACACTCCATAAGCTTTAAAAAATCTATGGTTAAAAATCATACGACCTGCTTATAAAATGGAGAGATAATCAACCAAAGAAACAACAGTTTTTTAAAAAATAATCTAATTTGTGAAATTTTGTGGAGGTTGATGAGAGGTATTGTCTCATCAAATATCAAAAATAAAGAGGAATAAACTCTTACAGAAAACTTAGAAAGAGACCTTATTACATAGAATCATCCCAGGGCAGTTAAATATGAAACTTCAAGGATAATAATGAACAGAAGTTATTATAATGATTTAGAACAATGCCTATCATGAACTCTTTTATCCTATCAATGATCATAGATCCCAGTCATTGGTATATTGAGAAAGTTGAAACAAAACTGCTGAAAATAAATGAAGAATAGCTAACCTATACCAGCTGTATACTGAGGAGATCTTTGCAGGAGGCAGCACATTTCTGAGGACTTTACATAAATGCTTCTTAAGATATAGGAAAGAATGGAGGAAACCAAAATTATCTTGTGTTGATTTTTCTATGTGACTTTAGGACCTGACTTCTATCCCACTTTTGGCAATTATACTCTATATGAGCCTAAGCTGATCACTCAACCCTTTAGTTTTCTAGACACCTTTTTAAAATTACAAAGTCCAAATGCAGTTGTAATCAGAATTTGTGAATGGATTGGCATCCTGTGCTTTATAATTCAGAAGGCCAAGAATTCTTCTCTTAGACCCAAAAATAATTTGGGATTATTTCAACTTTTGGGATCAAGGTGGAATTGAGTTGTGCTTAGGAGTTCTCCAAGGGACATGTACCAGTTTTTGAGGAAGACTGAGAGAAAGAAAAAAAAATGGGAGCAGAAGGAGCATTGAGAGAAACCTTCCCTATATCCATGTAGGACTTAATAAGAGCTAGGGGAAAAAATAGTGTCATAAGGGCTAAAGTTCAGGGTAAATGAAAGGAGAACCAAATGGAAGGGTCACTTTTCTGAAAGTAATCCTTTTTTGGGCTAGGCCATAGGGGTCAAGGGATTCAGGATTTAACTCTTATTGTTGTTCAGTCATTTCAGTCACATCCCACAGCTTATGAGCTCAGCTGATGTCTTCTTGTCAAAAATATTGGAATGGGAGCGGAGCCAAGATGGTAGATGAGAAACAGCACTTCCACAGCAAAACAGCACACACCACTACAGAATCATCAGGTGGACTCTGAACAACTTCTGGAGCTCCAGCACCCAAAACAACAGAGAACCGAACCTCCTCTTGAGGACAGCTCAGAAGCCCTCTAGGGAGTGGCCAGCTCAGCACTCTGAGAACCAACAGTGCAGCCCTCTGGGAGCCAATACCCAGGCTGCCGTGAGTCGAGGTTTTAGCTCCAGGGTAGCTGGTCCAGAAGCCAGCTGGAGGGACCCCAGAACACCAGCAGCTGCGGCATTTCCAGAATTATCAACACATAGATGCCTAGGACAAAGTGAGAGGTCAGTCCAGTATGGACTTTGGGAACAGTATGTGGCAACTCATTGTCTTCTTCCTGTGGGGGTGAGAAGGAGCTGAGGAGACACAGCATAGACGCCATTTTGCAGCTTCAGTTGCAGCTTCAGCTCCATGCCTGCAAACTGTAGGGGGATCCAGTGATCAGTCTGAGGAGTAATCGCTGTTGTTTTAGCCTTCTTGGATCTGGATTGTGGTCTGGGGTGGAGGTCTTGGGGTGTATGACCAGCTTGCCAGAGTGTGAGGAGGCTTCACAGAGTCCACCCAACTAATGCCTCCAGCAGCTGAGAAAACCCCATTATTTTAGATGAAAGCTCCCCTGGCTGGTGGCAGAGTCCTCCTGGTGCAACAAGCCCAAAATCAAGGAATTGAGTGGCAAAATGCCTAAGCAAAGGAAACAAAATAAACAGAAAAATTCACCATTAGACTCCTATTTTGGGGGGCAAAGAGGATCAAAGCATGGAACAGGAGGAGTACTGTGAGGTCAGAAACCCTACACCAAAAGTCCCAAATGACAATACAAGCTGGTTACAGGCCATAGAGGACCTTAAGAAACAGATAAGAGTAGTGGAGGGAAAATTGGGAAGAGAAATGAGAAAGATGCAAGAAAAGTATGAAATGAGAGACAACAGCCTGCCTGAGGAAAATAACACTTTAAAAAATAGACTAGCTAAAATGGCAAATGAGGCTCAAAAAGGCATTGAGGAGAAAAATGCATTAAACAGCCAAATTTGCCAGATGGAAAAAGAATCCCAAGAGCTCACTGAGGAGATTCATTTCTTCAGAGTTAGACTGGAGCATATGGAAGCTAATGACTTTATGAGAAATCAAGATGCTGTTAAACAGATCCAAGCTACTGAAAGACTAGAAGGCAATGTTAAATATCTTATGGGAAAAACAACTGACCTGGAAAATAGATCCAGGAGAGATACTTTAAAATTATTCGACTACCTGAAAGCCAAGATCAAAGAAAGAACCTAGAAATCATTCTTCACGAAATTCTCAAGGAAAATTGCCCTGATGTTTTAGACCCAGAGGGTGAAATACAGATTGAAAGAATTCACTGATAACCTCCTGAAAAAATCCCCAAAAAGAAAACTCATAGGAATATTATAGCAAGGTTCCACAATTCCCAGATGAAGTAGAAATACTACAAGCAGCCAGGAGGAAACAATTTCAATATTGTGGAAACATAATCAGAATAGTACAGTTCCTGGCAGCTTCTACACTGTGAGATCAAAGGGCATGGAATATGATATTCCACAGGGCAAAGGACCTGGCATTAAAAACAAGAATCACTTAGCCAGGAAAACTGAGTATTTTGTTTCAGGGGAATATATGGCCATTCAGTGGAATAGAGCACTTTCAAGCATTCTTGAGGAAACAACCAGAGTTGAATAGAAAATTTGACATTCAGACACAAGAAACAAGAGATGCTTGAGAAGGTAATCAGGGAAAAGAAATCACTATGAACTTATCAAAGTTGAACTATTTTCATTCCTACATGGAAAAACAATAACTATGACTGATGAAACCTTTCTCAGTATTAAAATAATTGAGGAAGGGTATATGGGCATATGGATACATATGTGAATGTGTGTATAAATGTTTACAGGTATACATGGATAGAAGGCACATGTCGAATTTGCTGGGAAGGGATGATACTTAATGGGTGTAGTTAAGAGGTGAGAGAATAATGTGGTAAGAGGAGATGGGGAGAGAGAGGGTGGGGTAAACTATCTCATGTAGAAGAGGCAAGGGGAAGTAGTCGCAGGGGAGGAGAAGAGCAGGAAGGCAAAAAGGCAAAACTATATTCTCATTGAGATTGGCTCAGGGTGAGAATGGCATACATATTAAATGGGATATCTCACCCTGCAGGGGAGTAGGGGGATGGGGGGTGAGAGGGGGGATGATGAAGGGGAGGGCATACTGGGGGGGATGGGAGGTTGGAGGCACACACTTTTGAAGAGGGACAGGATCAAAGTAGGGAATGGACTAGGTGGGGCGTGGGATGGGTGGGAGGGAAATATAAGCAGTCTTTTACAAAATATCCACTATAGTAATGTTTTGCATAGCTATACATGTAGAACACATACTGAATTGCTTATCTTCTCAGAGGGAATGGGTGACAAGGGAGGAAGGGAATGGATCTGGAATTCAAAGTTTTAAAATTATATGTTTCAAATATATATAAATACTATTATTAATACTATTTTGCATGTAATTGAGACATAAAATGTGCAAGCATTGGTGCACAGAGATTCACCTTGCCCTAATGGTAAAGTCAAAGGGGGTATGGGAGAAGATATGGAAGAGAGCAGATTGGATGAGGGGATATCTTTGTGGGACTGCTATTCTGGGGTGTTTGTAGGGGACACATGGGGAAAAATGTAATTCAATATCTGGCAGAAATGAATGATGTAAACCAGAAGCTAATAAAGCATTTGTTAAAACAATATTGGAATGGTTTACCATTTCCTTCTCCTGCCCATTTTATAGATGAGAAAACTGAAGTAAATTGGGTTAAGGGACTTGCCAAGTGTCAGGCAGCTAGTACATAAGTGTCTAAGATTGGTCAGATTTTCCTGACTCCAGGCTCAGTACTCTATCCACTAAGCCACCTAACTGCCCTCCGGACTTACTAGTTGGGAAAGTGTAATCAGCATTCTCAAAGTGTCTGGGTTCTGTACTTGAAGTCAAAGTGAATCATGCTTGTGTGAAGAAGAGAGAAAATCAGGACAATGGAGAATCAGGAACTATCACATGCTAGTTTAACTAAGAAGGAATGAGGTATTGAGGCACTATTCAGGGGTGAAAGGTGGGGTTCTTTCTACCCCTAATTCTGAGGAAAGAAGCATAAATATGCAGAGACCTCTCCTCTTAGAATGTTGTAAACATCCCCATTATCCAAAGCTCTTAGATGTTATTGGGGCCTCTTGTTTTTTTCATTGTTTTGTTTTATTTTGCTGTTACACAAGAAGATGAAATGCTTTCCCCCTCACCCCCTTCCTCACAATCTATTTGATGAGAAAAGGAATCCAGTGGCACCTCAAAACTTAATACCTTTTACAGTGAATTCACTGTTCACAATCTTCTTTCCTCTAGTCTCAAGAGGAAAAGTATCCCTTCTATTTTTCAAAAATATCCCTTCTGCTTATGATCTTGATCTCATTCCCTCTTCTCTCTTCAATATCTAACTAGTGCTACTTGTAATTCATTATGGACAAGGAACATGATATCAGGAGGTGATGTCATGACTTGCTAGCAAACTGGGTGTGTGTGTGTGTGTGTGTGTGTGTGTGTGTGTGTGCTGTGCAAAGTCACTAACTTCACTTTCCACTTCAGGACTATTTGGGATCAGTGGCAAGATATAGATCAGGATGACTAGAGATGGTGCCTGATGAAGTGGGAGACCTTGGCTTTTATTAGGTAAGGTCTTTCCAAGTTCTCACTTTGACTGAAGCAAAATCCATTCAGTGATTAAGTCAAGGTAAGAAATGAGCCAAGGAATAGCCATTTTTACCTAATAAAAATAATCTGGGAGGGAAAGACCTTCTGGGTTTCTGGCCAAAACAGAAATAAGTACTATTTATACTCATTCTGAGTTATCTGGGATCAAACAATGAGTGGGGCTTAAACTGAGACCTATAATTAGCCAATCAATGAGAGCCAGAATGAACTGGATTTAAGTCATGGTCTTTAAGAAAGAAATCTAGCCCTCAAAACCCAAGATTTCTATTATTTTTAAGTGCTTTATTAACTTCTGATTTACATCATTGATTTCCATCAGATTTTGAGTTACATTTTTTTCCCATGTTTTCCCTACCCCACATCCCAGAATAGCAGACCCATAGGATATCCCCTCACCCCATCTGCTGTATCCCATATCTTTACCCATACCCCCTTTGACATTTTCAGTAGGGTAAGGTGAATCTCTGTGCCCCAATGCCTGTATATCTTATCTCCCAATTACATGTAAACTAGTACTAATAATAGTATTTATATATTTTTAAATATTTGACTTTAAATCTTTGAATTCCAGATTCATTCCCTTCTTCCCTTGTCACCCACCCTTACTGGGAGGATAAGCAATTCAGAAAATGTTCTACATGTGTAGCTATGCAAAATATTTCCATAGTTAATATATTGTAAAAGACTGACTATATTTCCCTCCCTACTATCCCATCTACCACTTGGTCTGTTCCCTACCTTGATCTTGTCCCTTTTCAAAAGTGGGTGCTTCCAAATTCCCTCCCTCCCTTCCCTCCCACCCTCCTTTCCATCATCCACCCTCAACCCCTTCCCCACTACTCTCCTGTAGGGTGGGATATCCTATTTAGTATATATGTCATTCTCTCCCTGACCAAATCCAATGAGAATAAGGTTTTGCATTTTTGCCTTCCTGTTCTTCCCGTTCCTTGTAACCATTTTCTCTTGCCTCTTCTATATGAGATAGTTTACCCAATTCTGTCTCTCCCCATCTCCTCTTGTTATATTCCTCTCTCACCTCTTAAATTTACATTTTAAGTACCATCCCCTCCTATTAAATTCACCCTGTGCCCTCTATCTATGTATACATGTAAGCATATATAGACACATTCATATATGTTTTCATATGCCCATATACCCTTCTTCAACTATTTTCATAATGAGAAAAGTTTCATCAGTTACAGTCATTGTTTTTCCATGTAGGAATGTAAAAAGGTCAAAGTGGATAAATTCATTATGATTTCTTTTCCCTGTTTACCTTTTCATGCATCTCTTGCTTCTTGTGTCTGAATGTCAAATTTTTATTCAACTCTGGCTTTTTCATCAAGAATGCTTGAAAATCCTCTATTCCACTGAATGATCATATTTTCCCCTGAAACATGATACTCAGTTTTGCTTGCTAGGTGATTTTTGATCTTAAACCCAGCTCCTTTGCCCTCTGGAATATCATATTCCAAGCCCCTCTATCCCTCAGGGTAGAAGCTGCCAGATCCTGTACTATCCTGATTGTATTTCCACAATATTGAAATTGTTTATTCCTGGCTACTTGTAATATTTTCTCCTTGATCTGGGAATTCTGGAGTCTTGCTATAATATTCCTGAGTTTTCTTTTTTTTTTATCTTTTTCAGGATCTTAGGTGGATTCTTTCAACCTCTATTTTTCCCTTTGGTTCTAAAACATCATGGCAATTTTCCTTGAGAATTTCTTGAAGGATGATTTCTAGGTTCTTTCTTTGATCATGGCTTTCAGGTAGTCCAATAATTTTTAAATTGTCTATCCGGGATCTATTTTCCAGGTCAGTGGTTTTTCCCATGAGATATTTCACATTGCCTTCTATTCTTTCATTGGTTTGGATCTGCTTAACAGCATCTTGATTTCTCATAAAGTCACTAGCTTCCTTTTGCTCCAGTCTAATTCTGAAGGAATGATTCTCTCAGTGAGCTTTTGAGATTCTTTTTCCATCTGGCAAATTCTGAGGACTCTCATTTCATACTTTTCTTGCATCTTTCTCATTTCTCTTCCCAATTTTCCCTCCACTTCTCTTATCTGCTTCCTAAGGTCCTCTATGGCCTGTAACCAGCTTGTATTGTCATTTGGGACTTTTGGTGTAGGGTTTCTGACCTCACAGTACTCCTCCTGTTCCATGCTTTGATCCTCTTTGCCCCCCAAAATAGGAGTCTAATGGTGAATTTTTCTGTTTATTTTGTTTCCTTTGCTTAGGCATTTTGCCACTCAATTCCTTGATTTTGGGCTTGTTGCACCAGGAGGACTCTGCCACCAGCCAGGGGAGCTTCCATCTAAAACAATGGGGTTTTCTCAGCTGCTGGAGGCATTAGTTGGGTGGACTCTGTGAAGCCTCCACACACTCTGGCAAGCTGGTCACACACCCCAGGACCTCCACCCCAGACCACAATCCAGATCCAAGAAGTGTTAAAGCAACCGCAATTACTCCACAGACTGATCACTGGATCCCCCTACATTTTGCAGGCCAGGAGCTGAAGCTGCAACATGGCAGTTGCACATTGGCTATTTAGTGGCTTCTTGCTCCCTGGGGAAAAAGGCCGAGCTGCTCTCACAACCAGTCCCAATGTCCATACTGGACTGACCTCTCATTTTTTCCCTAGGTCTCTAGGTATTGGTAATTCTGGAAATTCCACAGCTTCTGGTGTTCTGGTGTCCCTCCAGCTGCCTGCTGTTCCGGCCACCCTGGGGCTAAAACCTCTGGCTCACACAGGCCTGGGCTTGGCTCCCAGAGTGTTGAGCTGGCTGCTCCCTGCTGGGCTGCCAGGCTGTCCTCAATGGGAAGTTAGCTTCTCTGTGTCATTTTGTGGTTTCTGAAGTTCTAGAGTTTGTTCAGATTCCCCTTTTACACAAATTTGGAAGTGGTGGGAGCAGGAGCTATGCAGAAATGCTGTTACTACTCCACCATCTTGACTCTGCCCAAGCCTCAAATACTCCTTTGGTTTAGAACCCACAGGTGAGTGTATGATACCCTGAGTGTGAAGAGGGAGAAAAGGAGGGGAGAGATAGAGGGAGAGATGTAAGGAAAGAAGAGAAAGAAGGAAGGAAGGAAAGGAAAAAGAAAGAAAAGAGCTGTAATGCTCAACTGGAACAGTTAATTGCCTACCCAGTGGGATAGTTTAGTCAGAGACTCAAAGTCAACATATTTGCACACTCTCTGTCTATGTATATTTCTTCTAACTACCCTAATAGAGATACAGTTCATGTAGGGAGGTAAACAGTTTGAAATTATTGAATGGCATGTTTTTTTTTTTCTTTCCTATTTACCTTCTTATGCTTCTCTTCAATCTTACATTTGAAGATTGAATTTTCTGTTCAGATCTCATCTTTTCATCAGGAAAGTCTTAAAGGTCCCTATTTCATTGACTTTCTGTCCTTTCCCTTGAAAGTTTATGTTCAATTTTTATGGGTAGTTGATTCTTGGTTGTAATCCATACTACTATGCCTTCTGAAATATTATATTCCAAGACCTCTGATCCTTTAATGCAGAGGATGCTCAGACCTGTGTTATTGTGATTGTGGTTCCTTAATATTTGAATTATTTCTTTCTGGTTGCTTACAGTACTTTTTCTTTGATCTGATAATTCTGAATTTTAGCTAAAATATTGCTTGGAGTCTTAATTCTTGGCTGTCTTTCAATAGGGGATTGGTGAATCCTTTCAAATAAAATTTTATCCTATGGTTCTAGGACCTCAGGGTGATTTACCTTGATGATTTCATGAAAGATGATCTCTGAGCTCTTTTTTTTTTGATTGAGCCTTTCAGGTAAACCAATATGTTTTTTTTTATTTACCTCTCTTGTATCTATTTTCCAGGGCAATTGGTTTTCCAATGAGGTATTTTACATCTTCTTTAATTTTTTTCCTTTTTTTTTGTTTTTGTGTGACTTATTCTTCTTGTCTTATACTGTCATTATTTTCCACTTGCCCAATTTTAATTTTTTTAATTAAACAAATGCTTTATTAACTTCTGGTTTACATCATTGATTTTCACCAGATTATGAGTTACATTTTCCCCCATTTTTTTCCCTACCCATCACCCGAGAATGGCAGTCCCAGAAGATATTCCCTTATCTAATCTGCTCTATCCCATATCTTCTCCCATATCCCCTTCTATTTTGCCATTAGGGCAAGGTGAATCTCTGCGCCCCAATGCCTGGACATCTTATGAAACATTTAATTTTAAAACTTCAGTTTTCAGATCCGTTCCCTTCCTCCCTTGTCACCCACTCCCTCTGAGAAGATAAGCAATTCAGTATGTGTTGTACACGAATAGCTATGCAAAACATTACCATAGTAGATATATGGTAAAAGACTGCTTATATTTCCCTCCCACCCGTCTCACCTCCCACCTGGTCCATTCCCCACTTTGATCCTGTCCCTCTTTGATAGTGGGTACTTCCAACCTCTCTTCCTCCCAGAATGCCCTCCCTTCCATCATTCCCCCTCTCATCCCCCTTTCCCCTACCCAGGAGAGTGAGTGAGGGTAAGATATTCCATTTAGTATGTATGTGATTCTCTCCTTGAGCCAACTTCAATGAGAATATGCTTTTGCCTTTTTGCCTTCCTGTTCTTCCCCTCCCCTGCAACTACTTCCACTTGCCTCTTCTACATGAGATAGTTTACCCTACCCTGTCGCTCTCCATCTCTGCTTGCCACTTTCCTCTCTTACCTCTTGACTTCACCCCTTAAGAATCATCCCTTCCTTGGGACAGCTAGGTAGCACAGTGAGCAGAGCACCTGCCCCTGAGCCAGAAGGACCCGAGCTCGGATCCGGCCCCAGACACCCAACAGACAAACACCCAGCTAAGTGAACCTGACCAAGTTAGACAACCCCAATTGCTCTCCAAAAACAAAGAAACAAAAATCATCCCTTCTCATCAAATTCAACCTGTGCCCTCTATCCATGTATACCTGTGAACATATGCCATGTACCCTTCTTCAATTATTTTCATAATGAGAAAGGTTTCATCAAACACAGTTATTGTTTTTCCATGTAGGAATGTAAATAGTCCAACTTTGATAAGTTCCTTTTGGTTTCTTTTCCTTGATTACCTTCTCAAGCATCTCTTGCTTCTTGTGTCTGAATGTCAAATTTTCTATTCAACTCTGTTCATCAAGAAAGCTTGAAAGTCCTCTATTACACTTAATGACCACATTTTCCCCTGAAACAAGATACTCAGTTTTGCTGGGTAGGGGACCCTTGGCTTCAATCCCAGCTCTTTTGCCCTCTGGAATATCATATTCCATGCTCTTCGATCCCTCAGTGTAGAAGCTGCCAGGTCCTGGGCTATTCTGATTGTGTTTCCACAATATTGAAATTGTTTCTTCCTGGCTGCTTGTAGTATTTTCTCCTTAATCTGGGAGTTCTGGAGCCTGACTATAATATTCCTGGGAGTTTTCTTTTGGGGATCTTTTTCAGGAGGTGATCTGTGGATTCTTTCAACCTCTATTTTGCCCTCTGGGTCTAAAACATCAGGGCAATTTTCCTTGAGAATTTCTTGAAGGATGATTTCTAGGTTTTTTCTTTGATCATGGCTTTCAGGTAGTCCAATAATTTTTAAATTATCTCTCCTAGATCTATTTTCCAGGTCAGTGGTTTTTCCCATGAGATATTTCACATTGCCTTCTATCCTTTCATTTGTTTGGATCTGTTTAATAGTATCTTGATTTCTCATAAAGTCACTAGCTTCCATTTGCTCCAGTCTAACTCTGAAGGAATGAATCTGCTCAGTGAGCTTTTGAGATTCTTTTTCCATCTGGCAAATTCGACTTTTGAAGGCATTCTTCTCCTCATTGCCTTTCTGAGCCTCTTTTGCCATTTGAGTTAGTCTATTTTTTAAGGTCTTATTTTCCTCAGTCAGGCTATTGACTGTCATTTCATACTTTTCTTGCATCTTTATTATTTCTCTTCCCAATTTTCCCCCACTTCTCTTATCTGCTTCTTAAGATCCTCTATGGCCTGTAGCCAGCTTGTATTTTCATTTGGGGCTTTTGGTGCAGGAGTTCTGACCTCACAGTCCTCCTCCATGGTTTGAGCCTCTTTGCCCCTAAAATAGGAGTTCAATGTTGAACTTTTCTGTTTATTTTGTTTCATTTGCCTAGGCATATATACACTTAATTACTTGATTTTGGGGCTTGTTGCCACAGTAGGACTCTGCCACCAGACAGGGGACCTTCTGCCCAAATGTGGGGTCTTCACAACTTCCGCCAGTTGGGTGGCCTCTGTAAAGCCTCCACCCACTCTGGCAAATTGGATACCCACCCCAAACTTCCCCCCCCCCCCCAGACCACAACCCAGATCCAGGCAGTTCAAAGCAAGAGCAATTAACTCCAAGACTTGTTGCTGGATCTCCCTACAGTTCACAGACCAGGAGCTACAGCCACTACTGATGCTGCAAAATGGCTTCTGTGCAGTGTTTCTTCAGCAGCTTTTCACCCCCAGGGGAGGAAGCTGATGAGTTGCCCAAATACTGGTCCCAAAGTCCACAGGGCACTAACCTCTCACTTTGTCCTAGGCATATCTGTGCTGATAATTCTGGAATCTCCACAATTGCTGGTGTTCTGGGGTCCCTCAAGCCAGCTGAAGGCCTGGCCACCCTGGGGCTAAAACTGCTGACCTGGGCTCTGCTTTGCACGCTGTGCTGTGGGTTCCCAGCATGCTGTGCTGCCTGTTCTCAGAGTGCCGTGCTGCCTGCTCTCAGCGTCCTGCACTGGCTGCCCCCTCTAGGGCTGCTGGGCTGTCCTCAGCAGGAGCTTAGCTTCTCTGTGCAATTCTCTGGGTGCTGTGGCTCCCGAAGTTGTTCGGAGTCCCCTTTCACATTATTTGAAATTTGTGTGTGGCAGAGCACATTGGAAATGCTGTTTCTACTCTGTCACCTTGGCTCTGCCTCCCCCCAATTTTAATTTTAAAAGAATTATTTTCTTCAGTTAGTTTTTGAACTTCCTTTTCCACTTGACCAATTCAAATTTTTAAAAGGGTTGTATTCTTCAGTAGATATTTTTTTTCCAATTTGGTCAATTCTATTTTTAAGAACTTATTTTCTTCAGTAATTTTTGAACTTATTTTACAAGCTTTTGACTTTTTTCATAATTCTTCTCCATGACTCTCATTTCTTTTCCCAATTTTTCTTATACCCCTTTTATTTCATTAAAAATTATTTTAAGCTCCTCTAAGAGGAATTTTTGACCTTGAGACCAATTTATATTTCCCTTTGAGGCTTCATTTGTAGGCATTTCAACATTGTTATCCTCTTATCAATTTAGGTTTTTATCTTCCTTTTCACCATGGTAGCTTTCTATGGTCAGAGCTCTTTTTTAGTTTTTTCCTCATTTTATTTGAAATTGAACTCTGCTCCTGGGGCACAGGGGGAATTATCCTAAACTTCTTGTGCTACAGGTGTAATGGACATGCATATTTGAATATCTTCCCTGCCCCTAGCCCCTTTGATTGGCTTAAGTGACGCTGAGAACCTCTTTAATTTGAAAATGTACTCTGCCCCCTAATAGGCTGAATGTGGTCACATGGAGCCTGTGGTAGGAGGCTTGATTTTCAGGAATGAACACACCTTGATGCTGTGTGATTGGGCAGTGGGTCAAGAGGGTGGTTACATTCTCTGAGCCAGGAGAAGGCTATATAAACCCTGATGGGAGGCTTTGCTTTGGGGCTCACTTTGAGAAGTATTGTGTGATTTGACCATATGAGGCTCTGAGCAGCTGTTGAGAGCCCCCTGGCTTTGAAAACCCAGATGTTGGTATTTCCTTCTCTGGTAACTGTGATTTGGTATTGATATAATGGTTGGACAGTTTGGAAGCCTGTCTGTTTTATCTATCTGTATACTCTGAAGTTCAGGGTGCTGACCTTTTCCCCCTGAACTAAGTAATATATGTTTGTTTGATTAAAGTAAGCTTGTTAACTGATTTTGAGTTGCTTTCCCTTACAAAAGCAGATCTAAGAACCTGTGTTGGCAGCCACTCTGGGGATGCTGTGGTGCTTGCTCCTACAACAGATCAGGGGCCTGATCACAGACTTTCTGGGCCAGGGCCTCAGGTGCTGGAGGTTTGCTCACTGTGCTGGGGTGGCCCAGTCTAGTGTCTCCAGTTGTTCTGATTGTATGTTTTGATCATTGTCACCAAAGTTTCTATAGTCAGAGTTTTTCTTAAGCTTTTTGCTCCTTTTCCCAGCCAAATACTTCACCTTTAAATCTTTGTTAAAGTAGTACTCTGCTTCCAGTGTGTATCATGCACTTTCCCAAGCTTCAGGGGTTTTTTGCAGCTATTTTCACAGATACTTCTAGGGGCTTGTAAGTTTTTATTTCTTCCAAGGTCATATGATCTAAGGAGAGGTATTTATTCCTCTCTTGGTCTGTGCTCTGTTCTGTGAGTGACCACAACAACTCTTTTCTGCCTTGGGATTGTGATGAGGCTCCCCTTTCCACTGTTGTCTCAAACTCTGCTATGCCAGTGCTCCTCCTCAAGCAAGGGCTATCACCCAGCACTACCACCCAGATCCAAGTATTATCAAAGCAAGAGTCTTGCTTCAGTGCCCCCAAAGAGACCCTTACAATTTGCTGACCAGTTGTTTGATACCCTTACTATCTATGGAAAGAGAGCTCCAGAAACAGCCTTTGCTGCTCCCGTTGCTGCTTCTACCACAGATACCACTACCACTACTGATTCAGTCACTCCCAAGTCCTGCTCCTGGTTTTCTGGGGCCTAGACTCTGCTGGGATCAGGGCTGGACTGCACTCTTCACTCAATGAGGCTCAATAGCCCTTTCCTACTGATCTTCTATGTTGTCTTTAATGTTTGTGGATTGAGAATTCTGGAACGTGCCAGATCTGCAAGTGATTCAGTTCTCTGAGACTTTCTCTGCTTTTCTTGGGGTCTGGTTTGTGTTGGTGCAACGTGTGCTTAAATGTGCACCTCTCTCAGTTTTGTGCAACTGACCTTTCCTGTTGACCTTCCAGTTGTCTTGGGCTTGGGATTTATTTCTTTTTGTTGAGTTCTCTGCTCTAGAATTTATTTAATTATTTGCAGGTATTAGAAGGGTTTGGAGGAGAACTCTGCTGAGTCCCTGCTTTTACTTTGCTATCTTGTCTCCTGTCCCCTTCTCCCTTCATTTTCAAAAGAGATCAATGGCATCACAAATGAGTGATGTCTTGACTTGCCCATGTATTGGATTTTGATGTGGAGCTGTGGAAGTCATCAGTCTCACTTTCTCTTCCAGAGTTATTGCAGTTCAGTGGCAAGAAAAGTCAAGATGACTGACAATAGCCCAGGTTGCTGAGAATGACTTGCATGTCTTTGGTGTCTTACTAAGTTCTAAGCATTGGCCCATTCTTCCAGAAGTCTTCACATACTTGGGATAGGCATTCCCCTAACTAATCAATGGGTTTAAAAGCTGTCATTAATTCCCAATCTGGTTTAGCCCAGGTTAATGTACTTAAATGCTGAGAGAGGCAGGACCCAGGATGGTAGAGTAGAGAAGCACTCAAATGAACTTTCTCAAATTCTATTCCAAAGAATTCTAAAATAATGCCTCATATTGAATTCTGGTGCAGAAATACCAACAAAGTTCAAGTTTAGTAGTTTTCCAGCCCAAGAAAACTAATCAGCAAAAAAGGGTCTGTCTCACTGAGGTGATAGTTGATCCTGGAGTGCTGCTCAGAATGTACAGCATAGGCTGTGCCAATGAGTCTTGGAAGGAGCAGCATTGGTGGCAGTGGTGACCTTAGGAGCTTCCAGGTTATAGAATTTGGGGGAGTGTTGAATAGCTGGTCAGAATATTTCAGGTGCCTCTTTGCTGGCCCTGGATTTAGAACCCTGTTACATTGCTAGTAAACAGTTCTGGGTCCCAGTTTAAAGGCCAAAAGGAGCAATAGCACTTATGACCACAGGGGAGCAGGAGTCCTAGTCATGGTTCTATTGCACAGAGGAATGCTTGTAGTCACTCATAGGGAAGTAGGGAACCTGGTCTCAAATCCAAAACAGAAGGCAACACTAGCATTTGTGGTTATAGAAGAGCAGGAGACATGGTGACAGTCCCATAAGATTTGAATGGAAATGTCTGGCCCTGGCCATTCATTACTATACATGATGTTTCTCATGTTTTTACTATTACTATATCCCTTAATACTTGAAAAGCTACTTGGCTAAATTGTTTTATGTACTTCCTTCACTGATATAGCTCCAAACTTAGTGGATGGTCTTTATGAGTTAGGGTATATATATATATATATATATATATATATATATATATATATATATATATCACCTGGTAGGTAGCCAACCTTCATTGTGAAATCTAATAATGATAATTAAAGTTCAAATTATTAATTTTATTCATTTCAATACATCTCCCTACTCCTCATTTTATATTATTAATACCTAATGATTTATAATTAATTTTGTTTCTATTTAAGCTACCAAGCGTGCTCTTTATTAAAACTGTAATCTCAAGTGTATAAAAGAGTATGTGAGCTGATGAGCTGATACTCAGATTGCCCAAAAAGAAAGCTTGGCTTTTAGTATAATGATTGTAATTGCAAGAGATTTTATTAAGAAGATACTGACCATCTTTCCCCTTTCATTTTGGGCTTAGCATGGAATCAGTGCATGGGAGGGAGTGAGACACTGGTATCAGAGGACCTGGGTTCAGCTCCAAACTGCCAATTATTACTTGTATGATCTTGGGCAAGTGGCTTTCATTCTCTAGACCTTTTTTTCTCCCTATGTGTAAACTTGTGGATGTGAAGTTGAGATTCTCTGAGGTTTTTTCTAGCTCTAAATCTATGATCCCATGAAGAAAAGAGTTTAGTTTTAAATAACAAAGAGTTTCTAGGATTTAAAGGTGATTATGTACTGAATTAGGCTACAAAGAAAGACTTTTTTTGCAAAAGTTATGATATTTACCCTTTGGAGTGCTTTAATACTAGGATAGATAATGATGTGTCTTAACTGTTTAGTGCTAAGAGAATGAACAATATGGTCCCATGAAACTTGACTTCGCTCAATAGTCTTTAGCTCTTTCAGTAACATTAACAAGAGAAAATGGATTTCTAAAATTTCTGACAATTTCTCTGAGATATCATATTATAATGTTGCTGAGTAGATAGGATTTGGAGACAGATGATATGAGTTCAGATTCAAGCTCTATCAATTACTAGATGTATGACTGGCTAATTAGCCTCTCTATGATTCAGTTTCCTAAGACATAAATGATCTGTATAAAAGTTGTTCATTGATTCGGTCAATCAAAAAAAATTATGAAGCACCCACAATATCTTGGGTACTGTTTTCAGCATTGACTGTATAAAAACAAGCAAAAAAATATCCCCACCCTTTTTCATTTTATTGCCTGAAATTCCATGAATAAAAACAGGAAATAAAAATATTTGCAAAGTAATTACAAAGTAATTTTTGGCAGCTAGGTGGCTTAGTCAATAGAGTGCGGGGCTTGGAATTAGGAAAACTCATCTTCCTGAGTTCAAATCTGGCCTCAGACACTTACCATCTGTGTGGCTCTGGTCAAGTCACTTAACCCTGTTTACTTCAGTTCCCTTTTCTGTAAAATGAGAGAAAGAAGGAACTATCAAATCATTCCTGTATCTCTTCCAAGAAAAATCTCAAATGGAGTCACAAAGAACCCCATGTGACTGGAAAATAACTGATAAACTATACATTTGTTGCAGGGTAGGGGATAATAACTAGAGGGAGAGGGAGGATGGTCCTCATGTAAGTGGACTTGAACTGAACTTGAAGGAAACTAAGGATTCTAAGAGTAAGAAGAAAAGGATTGCATTCCAAGAATAGAGGACAGCCTGTTTGAAGGCTTGAAGAATAGAGAAAAGATGTTGTAAATGAGGAACAAGAAGTAAGGCCATTTGACAAAAATATAGATCACAGGAAATAAAACCATATGAAACAAAATTAATAAGGTAAGCTAGTTCCTAGTTGCTAATTGCTTAAAAAGTCAAAGAAAAGAGTTTGTAGGTGGACTTCAAAGGATCTTCCAGAAATAAATATATGATCTTAGAGCAATTACCTAGCCCCTTCAGTGTAAGCAAATATCTAATTCTATAAATCACAGAAAAGTGGCTTACCTGCATTGGTAGAGAAAGTTTCCTGAACTGAGCTTAATAATAATTAATTTTTCAATTAGAATTATTTTCAATTCCATTTCATACCACCATAGATATAAAGAAGTGAAAAGAAAGGAAGGAAGGAAGGAAATAAGGAACGAAGGAGTACATGTGGGGAAGGATGTCACATGAAATTGACTAAGTCCAAAAAATATGTCTTAAAATATTACATCAACTCTTTGGAGCATCATGTTTCTTCAGTGGTCTTTTCCAGTCCTTGTGGTCATTGATCTGATCAAAGTTTATAAATCTTCCAAAGTTATTTATCTTTTTAATACTGTTGCTATTGTATAAATTGTGACTTTGATTCTGTTTTCTTCACTATGCAAGTCTACAACGTTTTCTCTGTGGCCATCCCCTTTCCACAGTGAATGATTATAATTCCACTCTATGCATAAACTATAATCTGTTCCTCAAATGATGGCTATCCTTTTACATTCCAGTTCTTTGCTACCACATAAATGCAATTTCTCCTTATCTCTTCCTGCTGTATTTCGTTTTCAATATTCAGATATCCATATGATTTATATAGGTTTATTTTATGCCCTCCAACTTTGCTAAAGTTTTTGTTTCAATTTTTTTACTCTCTATGGAGAGTCTTTATTCTGTAAGTAAACTATCTACAAAAGATAATAATTGTATTTCCTCTTCGCCTATGATCATTACTTCAATTTCTTTTTCTTGTCTGATTTCCAAAGCTAGGATCCCTAGAAATAGAACAAATAGCTGTCGTGATAACATCCATTCTTATTTTACACTGATCTTATTGAAAAACTCTTTAAATGATTTCCAATCCATATAATTCTGGTCCTTGGTTTTATAAATATTGCTTATAATATTAAGTAAAGATTTGTTTATTGCCAAGCTTCCTAGTATTTCTAATAGGAATAGGTATTGTATCCAGTCAAAAGTTTTTTGTTTCTTTTTTTTCCCAGCATCCATTGACATAATCATATAATAATTGTTTTTGCTATTAATGCAGTCTATCATGTTGATACTTTCCATTATATATAATGAAGCTTGGTATAAATTAAAAGTGATCATTGAATATAATATTTGTCTTATGCTACACTTCACTTTTTTGCTAGTATTTTATTATTTTTGTATCAATGTTCATTAGGGCTATTGGTCTCAGTTTCCTATCTGTATTTTAGCTCTTCCTGCTGTAGGTAGCAAGATAATATTTGTATGAAATGAATTTGAGAACACTAAATTATTTCCTATTTTTCTAAATTATTTTGTATTATTTTAATTAATTATTTTTGAAAGTTTAATAAACTTTCATTGTAAGTTTAGCTGTTCTCTCTTACTTCCTTTTATTGTGTACTAAATTTTTTAATTTTTTTCCTGAGATTTTGCTGTCCTCTATTTCTTATTCTTTAAATATGAACATTTTATATTTTTGTAAATATTTATTTATATCAACTAGGTTATCAGCTTAATAGATATATAATTGGGCAAAATATAGCGTAAAACTATACAAAGATATTTGGAATATACCATAGTTTCAAATGATATATTTTATCAAATTTATTTGCTGTTAATCTACTTTTTGCATTCTTAACACTGATAATTTGTTTTATAATTCTTTTAAAATCAGATTAATTAGTGTTTTAACAATCTTATTGCTTTGCTTTCCATGAAAAAAAAAACTGGCGCTTTTATTTATTAACTCAGTCTTTTTATTGTTTTAATTTTATTACTCTCCTGTTTAGTTAATATGAATATAGTTCTGGTGTTTAACTGGTATTTTTAAATTTTTTGCTCAGATTTTTTGAGATGCGCTCTTCCAATTCATTAATATGTTATTTCTCTCCCTGATTTATGTATGTCTTTCAAGATACAAATACAAGATACAAATAAGAATTGTACTGGTTGTATCTTCAAAATTATGGCATACTGTCTCATTATTATCTTTATTTTAATTGTAGATATTAGATTTCTCTATGATTTTCTTTTTGACGCACTTAGTCTATATAATGGCTATTTTAATCCACAGATGATATACTTAATATTTTGCTTTTCTGAATCTGTTTTGGAGGTTCTTTGCCTTGATACATGGTCAAATTTTAGATAGATACCATGTTATACTCCTGTCTTTATTTTTAGTATCAACCATCACATTAATTTTTATTTCTTTTAACTGTAGTTTGCATTCATTTATCATTGCTCATGTTTTACTTCTCCACTTTGATATAAGCTCTTTAAGGACAGGGATTATTGAATTGTCAACTTTGCATCACCATCGCCTAGTTAGGTACCAAACAACTTTGAGTGAATAGGTCATCTTGACTACTATAAAGAACCAAACTAATTTCAAAGGACATATGAAGGAAAACACCTTTATCCAGAGAAAGAACTATTAAATTACAGAATGTATAAAATGATTCAACACACACATGTGTGTGCATGTGTGCGTGTGTGTGTGTGTGTGTGTGTGTGTATACATGTGATACACACATTTGTGTCTAATGGTAGCCATCTCTAGGATGGGGGGAGGGGAATAACAAAAAGAAATAGACCTGCTAACTTTATCATATATTTAAAAGGTATAGCAAGTTTTACATAATAGATTTGCATTTTTATGTATAATCATTATCATCATTATCTTCTTTTTCTTCTTCTTTGTTATGGAAATGATTGTTTTATTCTACAAATTATGAATAAATAAAAACTGTAAAATAACACAATGGGCATTTAACAGATAGCTGCTGAATTTGTTTGATTACCATATTGTAATAATAATCATCAATTTTTGCACATGAATTTGCTAAAATGAAATTCCTTTGGGTGCCTGTTTATCCTTCATTAAATGATTCCATTAAAAAATAACTTTGTGTCAGAATTTTATATCATTTTGTCTGCTCTCTGTCAAATGCTCAGCTTTTATTTCTTTCTGCTGTCATCCTTCATATAATTTATTCAATACTTTACATAAATCTAACCCAATAGGATTGAGCATATAGCCTCACCTGCTCACACAGTAAAGCACAATGTTTTTAATATCACATAAATATCTTGCCTACTCTGATACTGTTCTCCACTTACTTCTAGATCCTATAGATTAACTAAAGAAAGTGGCAGAACCCAGGGTAGAAAAGGCAACTCAAAAATAAGAGAGATTATAGGAGTTACTTTTAAGGAAAAATAGTTCTGGATAAAATATAAAGTTATAATGAAGAAGAAAAATAATTGGGTCAGGGAATATAAACAAAACATACATTTAAGATGGGCTATTTAATATTGTCTACTGATAGAATACAGCAAAAAAGTTAAAAAGTATTATTTTTACAGTACACATATAACTTTCCAGTACAATATGTGCAAACACATTTACTGTATGATACATTTACTGTGAACTAATTTAATAGAAGTTCAATGCATGTGATTAAAATAGCAGAGCCAAAGAATCAGTACTTATTATTATAACTATAATTTAATTCAAATGGAATACCCATATCCTTAATATTATTCATGGATAGAATATCATTGATTTTAAACACTATTTCTCCAGGATCCTGTGCTGTTACTGTTAAATTTCCATCAAGAGGAAAAAAGGGCAGAAAAAGAGGTGAGAATCATGAAGAACAGGTATGTGGTAGCCTGAGACATATGTCACAGAGATGGATTTCTGAATAACATAAATTCTAATGATCACTGGAAATAAAAGAAAAGTCAAATAAGTAAATACATGCAGGTAGTACTTTAAAGTTTAGCATTGATAGGTCACATAATTACATTTTTTGGTTTATTTATTTTTTTTATTTCTCACTTCTCTTTCTACTGAGAGCTGATGGTATAGTGTATAAAAGTGCTTAGCTTGCATTCAGGAAGATTTGAGTTCAAAGCCAGCATCAGACATATGCTGGCTATGTGACCCTGGACAAGTAACTTAACCTCAATTTAGCTCAGTTTCCTCAACTATAAAATGGGGATAATGATGACACATCTCTCCCACGGTTATATGTGTCAAATGATATAGTATTTCTAAAGCACTTAGCATAGTGCCTGGCATCATGGGGGCTAAATAAATTCTTATTCCTGTTCCTTCACTTTCCACCTTCCAATTTCCGGTATTACATATATTTGAATTTGCATAACTCTGGTGCTTGAAATTAACAAATGAACACATGGAAAATTAACTCCATAAATCTTCTACTAGGTGGCAGCTAGGTGTCACAGTGAATAGAACACTGGCCCTGGATTGAGGAGGACCTGAGTTCAAATATGACCTCAGGAACTTTATACTTACAAACTGTGTGACCTTGGGCAAGTCACTTAACCCCAATTGCCCTGCCTTTCCCCCTCAAAAAACCACAAAAAATCTGCCATTAGGTTTCCCTATTTTTCACAGTATCTAAACAACAGATCAATATAGAACAGATCCTGAAGAACTCATGCATTTGTAACTAAACTAAGTGTGATTTATAAGATGTCAGTATAAATCCTAATTCAATGCTCAGTAGTTCTCTGATGTTGGGCATGTTGAGGTACTTCTTGAGGTCTTCTTCTTTATTAAAAAAATTATGATAATACCTACACTTCTCATGTAAAAAATGTGAGAAGAGGTCTTTTGTCTGAACCATTTTCCAAAACCAGAGGAAAAGGAGACATCCTCATGCCAGGACTTTTCAATGCTAGGTGTAATCATATGATGTCACTCTAATACTCAAATAGATCATCAAAGACAATATATTTTTCCAAGGGGAAGCCTCTCTCCCTGAAATAAAGTCACTTTGGATGACAGACCAATCAAGCTTGTCCATCCTGTATGGCTCTTGTCCGTGCCTTCACTTAATTTCACCCATGGGAGTTCACTCACTATCAAGACACTTACTCATCATTTTCTACTGACATTGCAAAGATAACAATATAGCACATAAGATGTCCAACTCCCTCTATCTTACCATTGTCTGACCAACTTCTTTCCCACTCTTATAGTTCTTTAATGCTATATTTTGTGATACTTCACAATAAATGCATCTCTTTCCCTATATATTCTCCATTAATAAAACACCTTAAGAAAAGGGAGTATCTTCTCATGTGAGTGAGTCCCTAAGGCCTCTTCTCCATCTTCCTGAATCATGTATAGCATCTTATCTGTACAGAGGAAAAGAATGGGGGGAGCTTTGCTTGTCAGGAGCAAAAGTAACAGGTTAATGATTAGTGGCATAGAATCAAAAACTTTTGCTGCAGAGACTTCAGATTTTTGTCAGTTACTAGCTTTCAAATTTATAACTTTAGACAAAGAATAAAGCCAATCTTTGTCCAATATATGTAGGAACAAGGCATATTGAATGGAGAGAGACATTTAGGGATCATCCAATTTAATCCCTCTCGTGTTATAGAGAAGGAAACAGAACAGGAGAGGTTAATATACTTTACTTAGGATACCTTAGGGTCAAACAAAACTACAAGTAGAAGAAGTAGAAGCCAGGTCCTCTCAAGATCCAAAATTTTTCACTATACCGAATGCCTTTGGCTTTAATATTTCTAAAACTAACATTCAGGTGGTCTCAGATTTCTTACTTTTATCCTATCTGTCCTTATTATTTTTCCACAGAGGCATTGCCATCTTATAGAAATTCTCTGTAATCAAGAGTTCTGCTTTATTGACAACC
Source organism: Gymnobelideus leadbeateri (assembly GCA_011680675.1). Taxonomy (NCBI): domain Eukaryota; kingdom Metazoa; phylum Chordata; class Mammalia; order Diprotodontia; family Petauridae; genus Gymnobelideus; species Gymnobelideus leadbeateri. Next base: position 53,990 of record WOXC01005131.1, read on the forward strand.
AAACATTAGTGTCTCAAGGGAAATTAATTTTATATGGGTACCCGTCACTACCATATGTATCGAATGTTAAATGCTCTTTGCTGATATCCTTTCACTACCACCAATACTACCACAACCTTAGTTAGTCAAGCATTCAGTTAGTAAATATATATTAAGTGTCTATTGTGTATTAGGTAAATTCTGGCAATTAAAAAAAAAAGCAAAAGGTACTCCTCTAAACCTCAAGGCTTCTATAATCTAATGAAGGAAAAAGCAAATAAATATACACAAAGCAAATTATATAAAAGATAAATAAGAAATAGTTAAAAGTAGAATGGCACCAAAATTAAGACAGGTTGGGAAATTTTTCTATAAAAGATGTGGTTTTACTTTATAGGAAATCAGAAGGCAGAGATAAGGGAGAGAGAGTATTCCAGGCTTGGGGAACAACCAGAGAAAATTCCTTTTGCTGATTCAAAAAGTACATGACAGGGAGTAAGGTGTAAAAAGATTAGAAAAGTAGCAGGAGGCTAGTTTGTAAAGGGCTTTGAAGATCAAACAGAAAAGATTGTGTTTTATCTTGGAGGCAATAGGGAACCACTGGAGTAGGGAAGAGGGGAAAGAGGTGAATGATATGAGGCTTTAAAGTTTATCACATGCATAATGTCAGGCAGGGTAGTGGAGAAGAGCACTAGAATTAGAGTTGGAAGCTGTGAGTGAAAATCCTGACTCTGATAGTTTTCAGTTGTGTGCTTTGGACAATTCACTTCACCTTCCTGACCTTCGGTTTCCTCATTTGTAAAATAAGAAATGAGGTAGCTGACCTGAATGACCTTGGAGGTCCATTTCAGTTCTAGATAGAGATGTCATTTGATGCCTACAACAATCCCATGAGATGGGCACAATAAGAGGAAATGGAGACACAAAGAGTTTCAATGACTTATCTGCACTCACAAAGAGAAGAAATTAAGTAATTAAATTAAGTAGCTAAACCTAGAGCAAAATGAAAACTCACACTTTCAGAACAGACAGGAATTGTTAATTGCTAAGTGTTTTCCATTCATGTCCTTTTTGTTAAGTGCCTAGGAGTTACAGAGTCAGGATTCAATAGTCCCTGCCACTAAGAACCTTAAAGTCTAATAAATAGATAAAATATCTGCATAGAAAAATGAAGAAAAAAAGTGTGTGTGTTTCTATACACACACACACACATGTGTCTGTGTGTATCCCAGACCTGTGATATGCTTCACTTTTTCAAAGGTTTCTTCTCCCATCCTACCCCCAGTTTTCTCCCCTTTTGAATGTAAGCTCTTTGAAGTCAGGGTGCCTCATTCTTCCCTTGAGGTGAACTAAGATCCTGGTGCATAGTAGGTATTTAATAAAGAATTGAATTAAATTGTTACTTCTCCAAAGTCACACAAATAAGGACCCAGAGCCAGGATTCAATTTCATGTGTCACTAAAGTATCCACTAATTCCACTAACCTGTACTGTCTTTCTACTCAGACATTATTAGTACTTGATGCTTAGTTACTGAGTAAGCCAGAAGATCATTTTGGCATCTAGCCCTGTCTTTTTAATCCTATCATATAATTTACACTGTTCTCTGCAGTTGCATTTGTGAAGTATTAACAAAGAAAATATCAAGAAAGGCAGGGCCATAAAATAATAACAAAGGTAAATGTAATAATGATTACTATATAGGAACCTCACCCCTATCAAGTAATGTTTATTTAGTATCTATTGATAATCTAGTGAGCTTCACATTTATGGCATTTATAAAAAATACTTTAATTGAGGTTTCCTGTTTCTTATATCACCATAGTATCCTATATAGCAAATAACATGTATTTAATAGTAGGGAAAAAATTCAGCACAACCAATCAATACATTGACAAAATTCAAAACCGTGAAATTCCTAACACTTTTGACCTCCTAGCATTTCAAAGGGGGTGGGTTGGAGCTTTCTTTCCATATCTCTTCATTCAAAGCCCACTTGACCTTTGTAATTTTATCATATACATTGCTGTAGTTACTGTGTTTATTATTTTCTTGGCTCTGCTTAGTTCTGTATGAAATCAATTAGTTCATTTAGCTCTTTCCAAGCTTCTCTGTATTCATCACACATACATGCACACACATACACACACACAATTTCTTATAGCACAATAGCATTCTATTACATTCATGTGCCAAAGTTTATTTATACATTCACCAATTGATGAGCCCCTACTTCATTTCCAATTCTTTGATATTGCAAAAAGTGCTGCTGTAAATATTTTGGAATATATGTTTGTTCTTTTCTTGTCAGTAGCTTCCTTGGGTCATAAGCCCAGTAATAGAATCTCTAAAATAAAGGTGATGGGCATTTTTATCACTTTAATTGAATAATGACAAAATGCTTTCCAAAATGGTTCTACCATTTCACAGTTCCATCAACAGTGTATCCATCTTCCCATAACCCCTCCAATATTATTGATAAATTTTGCCAATTTCCAGGGTATAGAGAAAAATATCAGGGATGTTTTGATTTGTATTTTGATTATTATCATTAATCTAGAACTTTTTCATGAGGTTGTGAATACTTTTCAGTTCTTTTGAGAATTATTCTATGCTTTGATCATTTATCTATTTGGTAATGGTTGGCTAGTAGTCATATATACCAACATATTTGTATACACATATACATATATGTTTATATACACACATGTGTATGTATAAACACATATAATATAGACGTATGTGCATACATGTGGGTGTACATGTATTTTACATTGTGTTGCAACACATGCATGTCTACGCATATATACATATGCAAATAAACATATAAATACACAATATATTTGTGTATGTTATGCATATATACACATATGCACATTTACACATGTGTATGTATTTATATGTCCTATTTGTCAATGTATCTTAGATATGAAGCCTTTAAGAGCAAAATTTGATGCAAATTTTTTTCCAATTTACCACTTCCCTTTTTATCCTATTTTCATTCATGTTGTCTGTGCAGAAGGTATCCAGTTTCAAATAATTAATGTTATCTATTTTATCTTTTAAAATAGCCTGTATTTCATATTTGGAGAAGAAAATATATCTTTCCCATAGCTATGAGAGTTACGTGATGCCTTTATGAATAATACATACATATTTATACACATGTATGTATACACACATACAAATGTTTATATACATACATATGTATACCGTAGTTTAGTCATTAATATATAAATAAAGGCAACTAAGTGATGGAGTGGCTAGCGTGCCAGGCCTGGAGTCAGAAAGACTCATTTTCCTGAGTTCAAATCTGGCCTCAGACACTTAACTATGTTACCTTGGACAAGACATTTACCCAATTTGCCTATGTTTCCTCATTTGTAAAATGAGCTGGAGAAACAAATGGCATATTGTTCCAATATCTTTGCCAAGAAAACCCTAAACAGGGTCATGAAGTGTTGGACATGACTGAAAAATGACTTAGCAAAAACATTAATAATAAGATCACCTATCCATTTAGCGTGAAACGTGGAGTTTGTTGTAAGGTGTTGGTTTAAATCTAATTTCTACCAGATTGCTTTCCAGTTTTCCCATAAGGTTATAACATGCAGAGATTTTTTTCCCCTAGATTCCTTAGATTTTCAACTTTGTCAAACACTGCATTATTCACTTCTATTGTTTATAATTGCCCTTTTATAGTCTCTCCAACATTATATCACTTTATTTTTAACCAGTTACAGAACATTTTGGTGAGGGCTGCTTTGTAATATAAACTTGTGGTCTGCAAGTGTTTAGTTCTTTTCATCATTTTTCTTGATCTTCTACATCTTTTGTTTGTTTTTTTTTAAATATGAATTTCATTTTATAAAGCTCTCTATTCTCTTGGTAGTTCGATTTGTATAGCATTAAATTATAAATGTATTTTAATGATATCATTTTCATTATATTATCATGGCTTATTCATAAGTTCTGAACATTCCAGCTATTTAGGTTATTCTTTATTTTTATTTATTTATTTATTTGTTTATTTTTTGCTTTTTTGGAGGACAATTAGGATTAAGTAACTTGCCCAAGGTCACACGGCTAGATTTTTGTTTGTGTGTGTTAAGTGTCTGAGGCAGGATCCAAACCCAGGTCCTTCAGACTCTAGGGCCAGCGCTCTACTCACTGTGCCACCTAGCCGCCCCTATTCTTTATTTCTTTAAGGGGTGCTTTGTATTTGCATTTATGTAAATCTTTATGTGATTTGGGCGTTTACCTCTATGCATTTTATGCATTTTTCTAAATATTTGCAATGGGATTCCTCTTTCTATGATTTCTTCTGTGTTTTGTTATTATCATATAGGAATATTTTTGATTTTTCAGTATTTATTTTGTATACTTCAACTTTTCTAATGCCATTTCTCTCTCAATCAGTATCTTTGGTCATTATATGGAATTTTCCAAGTAAACCATCAAAACATCAGCAAACAGATATGGTTTGTGTCTCCTCTCTACCTGTCTTTTTTCCTTTCATTCATTTTTCTTATTGTCATTACTAGCATTTTTTAGCTATATCAAGTAAGAGTAGGTAGAGTGAAGATCCTTGGTTCATTCCTTTATTTATTGGAAAGGTTCCAATATATTCCCATGTCAAGTGATAACTTGCTTGATTGATGCTTTTTATGAAACTAAAAACTATCTCTCTGTTTCCACATTTTGTATGTTTTTTGTTTTTTTAGCATGAGTGTTGTTCTTTATCAAAGGCTTTTTTTTTCTTTTATTGAGATGATTATGTGTTTTGGGATGTTTTGGTTTTTAATATAATATAGTGGATTGTTTTCCTAATGTCGAATCATCTTTGCATCCCTAGTATTAATTCTAGTTAGTCAAAATCAATTACTTGTTGAATAAATCCCTATAATGTGTTTTATAGGATTTTGTTTAAAAATTTTGAATTGATATCTATTAGTGATATTGTTTTATAGTTTTCTTTCTGTGTTTCATCTTTTCTCGGTTTGGGTGTTAGGATTTTATTTGTCTTATAAAAGGATTCTGCAAGAGGTCTTAATTTCTTAATTTTTGAGAATAATTTGTGAAGTAGGTATATGTTTAAATTTTTCTTCTCGAGATAGATGCTATCTTCACAAGGTAGAAAATAAATGATTTGAGGTCAAGGTTTGTTTCATTTCTGTCTTTGTATCACCTGATCCCAGCAAATGCAGTTTACACAATGTGCTTAATGAATGCCCTTTGAATTCAATGGAAGAGGAAAGTCGGATATATTCTGAGTAGCATCTCTTGATTCTTTTCACTCTTCTTGTGAAAAACAAAGCAAAACAGAATAATATTCCTTTTATTTTTTTTTCTCTAAAGTTGTTTTCCTGGAATAGAAGGCAGAATTTCTGTCTTCCCATTTTTCTAACCTTTCTTTTTGGGGAAGAACAAGCTGATATTCTCTCTCTCTCTCTCTCTCTCTCTCTCTCTCTCTCTCTCTCTCTCTCTCTCTCTCTCTCTCTTATTGTGTCTCTGTTTCTCTGACTCTCTCTAAACCTCTGTCCTTTTTATCACCCTCTGTGACCCCACTTCCCTTCTCTCTTTTTCTGTCTCTCTGTCTTTCTGTCTCTGTCTGTCTGTCTCTCATACACACCCATACCCACACCTCCACACCCCCACTAGAAGACTGAAGCAACTTTTATCTTTAATATTACTATTAAGAATTATATTTATTGGGGTGGCTAGGTGGCAGTGAGTAGAGTGTTGGCCCCGGAGTCAGAAGGACCTGAGTTTGGATCCGACCTCAGACACTTAATGCACACACAAACAAAAGCCTAGCCGTGTGACCTTGGGCAAGTTACTTAACCCCAACTGACCTCAAAAAAAAAAAAAAGAATTATATTTAGTATCTATGAAAATATTTTATGAATCTGTATTTTTGTACTAGTTATTTAGATTTTTTCCTGGAAAATCTATGTGTTTTTTTTTATGTATTTGAAAGAAATTTGTGTTTTTATTCAGTTCTCATGATGCACTGTGGATATTTAGGGAGTCCTGAGCAATTTTGTGATATTTCTTATGGAAGAAATGTGGGAAAAAATTTACTGTCTGGATGTCAAATATTCTAGGTTCTCCCTAGATAGCAAAACCTAAGAAACAGTTTTAAGCCCTCATAAATTTTTTTGAGGGGGGAAAACAAGACAATTGGGGTTAAGTGACTTGCCCAAGATCACACAGCTAATAAGTGTGTCAAGTGTCTGAGGTCAGATTTGAACTCAAGGACCCCCTGACTCCAGGGCTGGTGTTTTATGCACTGCACCATCTAGCTGCCCTTCTGATCAATTTTTTTTTAATCATCATTTTATTCTTCTCTTTCTTGTCCTTTTTCTCATTCTTCTAGTTGAGGTCCTCGTCCTCCTGTTCTTCTTCCATTTTAATATTCCTCAATACCTGACTGATCAAGAGGACTGAGGTTTAAGATGTTGGTGTGATTTCTTGGTCTCATACAGTATAAAAGACTCAACCTATGAGAAAGTGGCACTCCCAGGCTTTGATAGAATCCCTAACACCTTATTAATCAGAACATCTGTCTAATTAAGTACTGCTCATAACAAATGTGGAGGCAGTGAGAAGCCAACTTAGTGTCATAGATTTACTGAATTCTTTTTCATTGTAGAGTAATTTTTATTTGACATTACATCATCTATGAGTTTCCACTGAATTTCACTGTCTCACTGGAATGACCTGAGTTAGGCCTGAATGAGATTAGAGGGAACTCATCAAATTGAGTAGGGTATGTCCTTATCATTCCAACCCTTTCATAAAAATGATAGCTATATGCTAGGTGCAGTCTGGTCTTAGTCGTAAGAAAATGGGGCCTAAGTTACAGCACAGGTGATAAGGCATTTGTTTAACCAAGGCATTTGTTAAAACCTACATTCCCTTACTAGCACCATCAGCAAAAGTATATTCATCTTCCCTGCAGCACATGCAACTGGATTGAAGAGAAAAACATTCTTTGTGCCACATAGAAAAATGATTCCTGACATAGAAAATACATGCACTCACAAAAGTTGTTATTTTTAAAGATCCTCAGTTGTACCCTAGGAAGCTGTTTATCCCATGTGTCTCAGCCCAGGTTTGTGGAATCAATATTCTTGTAATCTTTTCAGTCAGCAAAATTCTCTCCTCTTTGCATTGTGTGCCCGTCTCCTTTTTTCTGTCTTCACCTCAGATCTCCATTGTTTAAGAGAATGTCCACTTCTGCATTTGGGTCCCATGTCTGGCTCATAGTGCCTCTATCAAAATGACCATGTGACTTAGATTCTTTCTGCCTGTAGCAACTATTCAAAGTACTGAATTTCATGAATGTTTCTGATGTACTTTGAGAGAGGGAGCTTGTTTCTGGGATCCATATAGTGATGGAAAAATAATTCTGGAGAGAGAGAGAGAGAGAGAGAGAGAGAGAGAGAGAGAGAGAGAGAGAGAGAGAGAGAGGAAGAGAAAAAAAGGAAGAAAGGAAGAAAGGGAGGAAGGAAGAATAAAAGCAAAAACTGACATCATTTTTTTGAAAATTTTAAGTATTAGGAAGCATTTTTATACCTTTTCTTATTTAAGCTTCACAATTTAAGCCTCAGATAACTCACTTGATCACTAAAAGATTATGTCTATTTATACAATGAGCTAAGGTTAGACATAGAATTCAAACAGAAATCTTCCTGAGATCGAGTTCAAAACTGTATCTAATTTGTGAAACATAAAAATTCTCATATAACTGATTGTAATCAATAAGTCTTCTGTGTACTAGCTATGTGATTTCATTCAAGTCACTAACTCTTAGGACTTTGTTGCTTTGATGATAGCCTAATTAGAGAATTTCAGAATTAGAAGGGCTCTCAGTGACCATGCTCTCAGATGAATCCCTACTGCAATATAGTCAACAATGGGTTGTTCAGTGTTTACTTGATAATCTCCACCTTCCTGCCTGCTACTCACCATTTGGATAGCACTGTTTTTATTTACATCAAGCCCAGGTTGGACTCTGTAACTTCTGCCTACTGCTACAAGGTCTTCTATATGGAACAACAGTGAACAAATTGAATGGTCAACTTGAGAACCTTTTAAATAATAAAGATAGGTATTCTTTCCCTTCTAATGCTTCTATTCTCTTGTTTAAACATCCCCATTTCCTCCATATAATCCTCCTATGAAATTCTTTAAGTTCCTTCACCTTTTTTGTACTTTTTTGGTCACTTTCTAGGTTATCTGTCATTTTCCTAAAATGTCGTTCAAAGAACTGAATATAATACTTTGGAAGTAAACTGACTAGGGCAGAATGCTTGGGATCCTATCATATTTTTATTGCTCAGAGTTATGGATCTTTTTGTAGGCCAAGATATTTTCATATTTTTGTCTACAATTTCTTATTATTAGCTTATATTGAGCTTATAGGCCACTAAAAGCCCCAGATTTTTATCCATACAAGCTTCCTTTAAACCATGCCTCCGTGCTGTAAAAGCAATTTCTTGAACCCTAGTATAAAACTTTGAGGGGGTGTTGTCAGGCCTAAATGAGATAACAAATATAAAAGCCAATTATTAAAATTATTAGTAGTCTCCAGGCATCAGTTCTCTCCTCTGGTGTTAGCTACATTATCTGAGACTTCTACCAAACTGATGAGCTCAGTCAATGTTTATATAATTATAAACGTATATGCTGGGAAATATTTAACAATACGGTTTTCTAGAAAAAGAAAGAGTATGTGCATACACTTTTAAATTTAATCTGTGTTATTTAATAATTTTTTTTGCCTTTTTTGGAAGGCAATTTAGGTTAAGCAACTTGCCCAAGATCACACGGCTAGGTTTTTATTTGTGTGTGCGTTAATTTTCTGAGGTCGGATCCGAACTCAGGTCCTTCTGACTTCAGGGCCGACGCTCTACTCACTGCACCACCTAGCTGCCCCTATTTAATAATTTCTTAAGAATGGCTGAGAACAAAACAAATAAACCCTGATTTTTAATGATAGCGGCTTTCTGAGGTGTAAATTGGTTAATTTTGTTTTCTTAGTCATTTTTTTCAGTTGTGTCCAATTTTTTGTGATCCATTTTGGGGTTTTGTTGGTAAAGACACTAGAGTGGTTGGCCATTTCCTTCTCCAGTTCATTTTACAGATAAGAAAACTGAGACAAACTAGGTTAAGAGACTTACCCAAGGTCACACAGTTAGTAAATGTGTGAGACTGGATATAAACTCAGGATATCCTGACTCTAAGATGAGCTTTTTTTCCTCTGGGCCACTTAGGTGCCCTGACCTATAAATAGTCACACTGAAAATTTAGCAATATCACAAGCAGATTATGTTGGCTTCAGATACCCCTGGCCTTTATGTTTCTTCTTTCCAGTTTAGTAGATGTTTTTTATTATGTTAAGTTTATCCCAGTGGTTTCACATTTTTATGAACAACATTAAAATTAAATATATCAACTCTGTGTCACCTGCAAATTTAACATATATGCCTTGTATAAATGCATCCAATTGATAGGAATAAAGAGTGGATTAAGGTTTAGACCTGTAATTTCAACAGGTATAAGGCATCCGTGATGAAAAAACCACTTTGCAATTTCTAGTCTTAGAGTGTAAGCGAAATAAAGTGACTTTCTCAGGGTCATACAGCCAGTATGAGACAGAAGTAACACTTGAAAACACTTGAACCCAGCCATTTCATTTGCAGCCTTTCAATAAAAAAACAAAAAACATATTAAATAGTACTTTAACAAGTACAGATCTTGGGTGCACTGTAATAAGTCTTCCCCCTAAACTTAGATGAAACATTTAATGAGTGCTTTTGATTACAGCCTTTCAACTAGTTTCAAATCCAGTTAAGTACAGTGTGTTTGTGTGTGTGTGTGTCTGTGTGTGTGTGTGTGTGTGTGTGTGTTTAGTTTGGCAAGACATGTTCTGGCTGATAACATAAAAGTTTATTTGGATCATTCTTCTAGATGTTCACTAACTATCTCAATAACAATACATTATAAAATTTCCCCAGAAATTAAAAGAAGATTCAGTGGCCTACAGTGTATAAATTCCCTTCTTCTCCCCACACTTCCATTTTCTTTTTTAATATCAATACAAAATTTGCCCTTTTCTAGTACTTTGGTATTTATGATTTTTAAAAGATATTAAATTAGTCTCATTGTTAAAACAATAAAAGGACCATTCCATTTTCTTCTTTTTTCCATCTTTGTACATTTCAATTTCAGATATGACAAATTTCTTAAAAGTTTCTTTTCCTGGACCAGAAAATCATGCATTTCTTATGTAATTAAATTAAGTATATTTAGGACCTGAAATGAAACCTTACCAGTATACTGTATGCTACTTATAACTCCTCTAAAATTATACTAGTTGTAATTATTAAAGTAAAGCTAAAAAATAAAAACCTCAATGTATAACCCTGAATTTCTTGTTGAACAGACTGAAGCTACCACTTCATGCTTGCACCCTGGAAATAGGTTTAGTTCTTTCACTTTGATATGAAACGGCCAGCAACTGTTCCCTCTAGGGAAATATTCTTGGCAGAAATTCTGGGAATCCTACAGTCAGTAAATAAATAAATAAAGTGGAAAACGGGGAAAAGATTTCCTGAATAAATGCAGAGGTCAAGAAAAGAGTGATATATGTGGAAGCTTTTTTTTTTTTTAATGGTATCTGTTACATCTTCTTCTCAGGGCTGGATTTATCAGAGACTGTTCAACAGCATGGGCTCAATTTGATGTTCTGTCATTCAAAAAGGTACAAATTTTTGGAGCAAGGCTGTAAATGTTATGAACTTTCTTTTAAAACCGGTAGCTTATACAGTTATATCAACTCTACAGTTGTAGCACAAGTTAAAGTAACTATAAACAGTAATGTTTTCAACTAATAATATCTTGAATAGTTTTTTTTTATCTCATAATAGGTAAGTTCAGATCACCCTATAACCAGAGTGTAATGAAATTGTCAACATTTTCTTCATTTCTTCTTTTCCTGACAAATGGTGTGAACATATCACCTTTTTCTCTTAATGGAAAACCTAACTGGAATACATCAAAATGCTATTAGGTTTTTCATTTTCTTCCACAATTTAATGCTGGAGAATGCATGCAACCTTCATCTGTGAACCACTGTAAAATATTCCCTGTCCCTGATAAAATGACTGCAATGGAAAATCAGGGAGAATTGTTCTCTGTTTTGTATTGCTGTTCCTTTGTTACAGTCTTTCTGTGAGTGTATGCAGGGGGATTATCTGGGCTACAGGAATACACATGGGTTATGTTAACCAAAATGTGTTTAAAATTTTACCCAAGTAATTTTAATGTGCAAACATGTTTAATGAAAAAGTCTTCATGTCCAACATGACTTATGCATAGGCTGTGTTTGGGGCAGAAAGGAGATAGCTGCAGCATCTAGTACTTAACATAAGTTTCAAAAAACGCTTATTGCGATATTATGTAGGAGAGAGAAAAAAGATCAAGTGATCTTACCCCAAGGGAAATAACTGTAACCTATTCATTGTTTAATTTATTTTGTCTTGAACTAAACCAATAATGGGATATAAAATAAATCCAAACGTGCATACATGAAGTATATGTCAATGAAGGACTAAAGAGAAATTTTCTTCTAAAGGTAAAATTATATCTATGGTTTGTTTTGAATGGGACTCAGTACTGGGCTACAATGATGATTTGACAGGAATACAAAAACAAGTGAAAGACTCATTAACCTCTTAGGGAATATGATTATACTCCCATAGACCGAAGAAATATACATATTCCCTAAACTGACTTTGAGCAGGTTTCCTTAAAATTGGATTGTGTATTATTTATGTGTATGTATGCATGTACACACACAGACACACATAAACACAAACATTTTTCTTTTGGTGAAGTCAGGGTTTTTTTGTTTGTTAGTCTTATTTTGTTCTATTTTCAAGGAAGCAATTAGAAGGTAGAAATACTCCTCTCGAGTAAGCAAAACAAGTTCCAAGGATATTTCAAAAGGCTGGGATAAGAAAGCATGTTAAATAGTAGAACTGAGAGAGATAACCTTAGAGTCTAAGAAATCACCCAGTTTTTAGGAAGTAAATTAAACTTATTCTATAACAAGATGCCAGAAAACATTGCTCCAATATATTAACAAAAATTAGCTCTAATTATGCTAAACTTTTAAAACATTAAAGGACAAATGAACCATTCCTGTCTGAGGCATTATTCCATCCAGTTCATTGGTTAGATTTCTATCAGCATCTAAAGAGATAGTAACTTGATTCCATAGAGACTGTATGGATCACTGTACATTTCTATTCAAACATAGGAAGGAAAATAGTATATAAGAACTTAGATCTGATTTATCTTAAAATACCAATCACAGCCATAATCATATTTCAATATAGCTATAATATGCTATATATTAGTATAAATATATTTCAATGTGACTATGGAAATGTCACTTAGAGACTCACACAAGTGTCTAGGACTGGAAGTTGCAGAGAAGGAGGTTCCAAACAAGGAACTCCTGACATCCAATGGAATCACATGTCTAGGCAAAAAATAAATAAACAAAGCTAAACAAAATAAAAGCCACCACCACCACCACCACCACCACCAAAATAATATGCACCTAGTTATCATCAGTGTAAAGAACCACCCAAAAACAAAACCAGAAATAAACCCTATTACTCTGCAATTTAGTCTCTGACTCTGCTGAGAGATAGACTGACTTCTTCGAGTCACCCAGCCAGGATTAGCTACAAGTAGGTCTTTGAGCTGCCTTGATTCCATGGCTGGTTTTGCCTTTCTCTACTGCTTCACGTTGCTTTCCATTTTATGTATAGAACTAATGTCACAACATAAGAGAACAGTGCTGAATTTCCTTTAATAAATGACAATTAAGAATCCATTCACATAAGTGCACATGTAAAAGAATTGTATTTAAAAGGCAGAGTTCCAGCTTGCTGTTGTCTTGGTTAATTTCATGCAGATTTAGTGACTACCTATACAGTAACTCTTTGATTTCTACCCAGAACAGTTTGGATCTGAAAGAGTTAGGCTGGAATAGTTAGTAATAGTAAACAGGTAGTTTCACCCTTTTACTTGGTTCATCAAAGTAACATAGATATTGAATCAGAAAGAAATATTGCTAGCTCTTTAAAAAGAACCAGAGATCAAATGTAGAGGTCATTTGCTGGCACCTTTTGGTCTTGCTATAATAGCACTCCAATTGCATACATGGCAATTTACATAGTATTACCCATTATGCTTTGAGCTGCAATTTTGCTTTTGGACATCACCCTAACTTGATTAACTCTGTTAAAAGAAAGCATTTTAAAAGCACTAAAGTCAAAGTTATAGGTATGATGCTATTCATTGTGGTAGCTTCTATATAAACAAGGTACAGTAGCAAATTGAATTAGGTCTCCTAAAAAATCTAACCATTATAAAATATTTAGGGAGAACCTTACAATTTTTAAAAAGAAAAAAAGATGGAAAAATCCCAATAAAAAGTGACTCTAAGTTCTACCATTTTGCATAATTTTCAATGTTTTTAAACATTTTTACAGGACTTTCTTTTTAATATGATATATATTTGCTTTCTTTTTAATTATAGACATGAAGTAGCTAGCTTCCTGATTCATTTACTTCAGCATTAGCTGCTCATAGTGGATGTTCAAGCTACTAGATATCTGTCAAAATTTTGGATTGGATACCCATTATCGAGATTGATAGCAGTTATCAAACCTCCCAATATGTGTGTGTTCTTTTTTAAATAATAGCTGTCAGAGTGTGATAAGTTGTGTTGAGCTGTATGGAGCACAGTAGAACATCTGACAGAGGGAGGCTTGGTTTTCAAGAACACACTTTACAACTGAACTCTCTAACAAAGGGGAGAAGCAAGTACATCAGTGTGTGCAGAGACAAAAACCAGGACTCAGCTACCACTCCAGGGAAAGCGAAGTGGTTTGACCTTCCTGCTTTTGTCTTATGGGGTGATTTATTTAAGTTTTGACTTCAGGAAATAAACAGGGAAGAAAAAGCCTAAAAGATACATTGAACAAATGGGGAGCTTTGTTCTATATGTGAAGGAAAGGAATATGCCAAAGACTTATGAGGTCCTTAAAAAATGTACCATACTTTTTGAGGAATTATGCAAAATCATTTTATACAGGGCGATTTTGTACCCCATTTTTACAAAAGGTTTTGCTTGAAAGTTACATACATATATGAATAAAATATATTGAATGTTAATGCTAACCATATATTTCGTGGATGAGAAGAAATGTACAGAGGTACATTGAAGCCATTATAACATCATTTTAGTCTTAACATAATCCTTTTATTCCATCCTAAATAATCTATAAATATTTTACTTCCATTTTTTTCCTACAGAAATTTTCACATTAACATAGGCTAATTGGTTGCAACTTCAGCCTTTAGTGCTATCTACAATGTACAGACATCTTTAATAAGGAGGCTCTGGTACACCTTTTACCTCTTTAATGGGGACTTTAAAAGTATATAATTGTCCCTTTGTCCAAACAAACTAACAAAATCCCTTTTTTTCCTGTGACAAAGGCTTGCTGCTAGTATTTATTATTTTTTTATGCCTTTAAAAGGTACTGGTGAAGAGTTCACTTCTAACCAAATAAATGGAGGTGTTTTAATTAAGTGGGAAATTTGAAAAAGAGGAGGCTTTTTACAGAGGGGGGCTCAATTGCTTCTTGCCACCTTGCTGAAAAGGGCAGAATGTTAAAACAAACCTCCCATTTGTATTTTCAAAAGCACAAAGAAAAAAATCAGAAGCTAAAGATAATCTCTCCATTAGTATTATTAATAGTGTTCAGCTTTCTTGACATGCTTTAGAAGCAAACAGACTTGTCATGAGCATCACATTTGCAAGCACTGTCACAGCTACTGAAAACTCTGGTAAAAGCACAGGAGTGCGTTAACAGTAACTGCAAACAGCCTTTAGGGAACAATAGGCTTACCTAGATTGTGCCCAGCTATTAAAAAAAAAACAAGTTGCTATATTATACTCTATACTCTCTTCAGTGTTCATAGAATACTGACCCAGACTCATTTTTTGAAGTACTGTCAACAAATCTAAATTCCTTTTCCCCCCATTCCCTCTGGATTATCTAATTTGACTATTTAAGGAAAAAAAGAACAAAACAGCAAAGTCTGCATGTGTGACCAATGGGATCTAGTACTAGGGTTTAGCTATCCATCTTTGAAGGTATTTTTGGAGGGGTCACCCCTTCCCCATATTTTGACTTTTTACCTCTGCTAAATCTCTTGGCAGATATATGACATAAATAATTATATATTAAAAGCCGGTGGCACTAAAATAATGGCTAGAGAGGAACCCAAGATTTTCTAACAATTGTGTCACAAATTTCCTCAAGTATGTCAGGATCACTCAAGAAGAACAATATGCAATGCTGTTACAAAAACCTTGCCTAACGAGGAAGTAATTTCTGTTTTAGTGTGAAGGTTGGCAATTAATCTGTTCTCTGTTGGTTGTGCCATGTGGAATAAGATACATTTTTAATGCACTAGGGAGTTGCCTTGCTGTCTGGGAGAATAGGCCAAGTTTGTGTGGCTGCACTCTGTTCTCACAAAGCAGTGGCCAAGCAGCAGAATCAGGTTGAATAAGGAAGCAGTGAACTACGATACTGTGTTCAGATTTGTTGTTTTTGTTCCTCTTTGGGTCAAGTAAGTCCCCAACTGACATATTTTTATAGGATTAGGCAAGAACTAACTGGGTTCGGCATCTAATTTGTTTTAAGCAGTGCCTTATTGTGTCCATTGTCTACATCCACTGGGAGTACAAGCTGCCTGCATATAAATATTATTATGTGCTGATTTTTTTTTACATTCAACTAAATAGTGGGAAAATTTGGAGGCCATAATTTTTTACCTAATGAGTGTGCCAAGTACAAAGAGATTTATGGGTCAAAAATTTTTAATACTAAAACATATTAAATGACACTATATTATTATAGGTCTTATCAGCTTTTCAAGATATGGATACAATAGAGACGATTAGGGGAGAGAGGATTTTCCACTTTATATGCCTTCTATGTTATGGTAAAAGGGATACTCTATATTTTACAGTGCTTGCAGGGGAGATGATTTGACCCACAGCATAATCCCAACTCTATATAAAGTACATTCCAAATGGGCCTTTCTGCATGTAATTTTATACAATTCAACAGATAGGAAGGAATACAACTGCTAAAAATGTGGTGACACAACATATACGAACTCTTATTTTAAATGGGATTTTTTCTCCAGGATAGGAGAAATTCTAAGTTAAAAAAAAGGAGGTGACTTAGCATTCTAGCTATTTGCACATAATGATTAAAAGCATGGTGTTTACTAATTTAGATAAAGAAAAATTCTTGTTATTATACTATCCATTGTCAGGTGGTCAGAATGTCAAAGAGTGGGGGGAAAGTGATTACATATTACTCACAAAAGCTATATCCTTTAGAATCACTGTACCATAATCGGGAGAAAGCAAAAGAAACCTTGACAGAGATTGAACCCATTTATTCAGGCACTGAGAAATGGCTGAATTTAAACCTCCCTTTTCACTCTCATTAACTTTGTTTTGGTTGCTCATAAAGTCCAAGATGATGTAAAATCATAATGGAAACGTCTCTGCCTATGGCTAATAAGTATAGATAATAAACATAAAATGATTTGGAGCATTTGAAACAATCCTGACTTTCTGTCTCCATTCTGAATAAGATCCAGAGACTTAATATGCTTGTATCAGTTGTTTTTCTCCTTCAGAGCAGGCCACTCCAACTCCCAGCCTGGATGCTCAGGGAAAGGAATACAAAGCTGTTGTGTTTCACCCACTCACAGTCTACCTGACTCCTAGATAAAGATAACAGTCTTGGTCCCTATTGCTTTCAGTTCTCTTCTTGAGATGACTTAATTCATCACAAACAGGGAAAGCAATAAAAAATAAGGTAGAAGCAAGTGCTTGAGCAGGAACATAAAATGCACCTTATATATATTCAAATTCATATCCAGTTGTAGGAAATATTCATGACTAATATTAAACTAAGCCCAGAATTAGGCGAAATGCAACAGACATATATTGAAGTGAGCATTTTATTATGTGCCATGTCAGTCAGATTAAAGAAAAGAGTGCATGACACCGACAGGATATTGCATGTATATCAAGCAATCTATTTATATGTGACAGGGAGGGTTTGATTTCTGCAAAGAGTGACAACCCAATGAAATAACTGCTTGCCTTCAAAATTACTATAGTATAAATGTACGCCCTTTAAGATGGAATTTTAAATTATAATTAACAAAATGTAGATAAATATGCTTGGGAATCAATAGTGACATATAGACTAAGCGAGGACAAAAAATACAGATGCAGAGCTGGGTTAGTGTCTTTAATGCCCACCCTCTACCAAATGCACTGATGGAATCCAAGAATGTCCCTTAAAAATTCAAGAGAGGGGAATTTAAAGGAAGTGATGATTTGTTTTGGAAAGAGGATGCAGGTGGGGTGCCAAATTGATATTTAGAAAGGAGGACCAAGGATATAAGGGCTAATCTGTTTTCATTAGCAATAATTTATCAGGAAATGAGTTTATAGAAATTAAGGATATTTGCTCTTAGGTAACTACTGTTACCAGTAATATTCCAAACATTGCTTTCTTAGAGGTCTATTTTTGCCCCATTCATCTCTTCCCTGGAATAGTCAGGGATCGTAAAGAAAAAAATGAAAAAAAATACAGATTAGAGTGCTTAAAGTGTGTAATTACCTTTTCCCCTCTTTAGGAAAGTGGTCTTTGCTGCCAAAAAAAGGATAAGACCTTAAACTGAACCCACTAACTTCATTACCCATAAAGATAAAGTGCATTGAGACAGAAATTCTTTGAGTTCACAATCACTGCACTTGGATGCTCTTTCAAGGCACAGGGATAAGGGGAAAGAACTGAATTGACTTTATTTCCTTTTGTGAAATTATAATTTCTGTGACTTTTACATATTTCTAAGATTGTCTGTGCAAACCACACAGCAGCCACTTGACAAGCAGCTCATAAAGTATGTTAAATGAGAAAAGCGGGAATTTGGTGAGAAGCCTGCCTGCCTGGATGCTTTGACTTAGCAGAGGGAATGGCCGGCCTTTGCTCCTGCTGCTCTCCATTTTTATTTCAGGATCTTTCAGCAATATCCAAGTGAAACATTTGGGGGAGCTACAGGACAGATGCAATCAGGGCTAGCATTCTATATCAATAATGTCAAACTGTATTTTCTCATAACTTTTCCTTCTTTGTTCAGAAGGTGGCTTCTATTTTAAACTGTAATCTATGACTTTTGAAATGGACATTAAGGAGTCTCGACAAATTCTTCTGGTTGATTTTCTTCTTCCTCATGCTATTTTAAAAGTCATCATGGCAGCATTATGTAGAGGTGAAAAATAGCAGCCTTTCAGTAGACAATTAAGGTTCCCTTCCCTTCTGCCCCCTGGAGATTTCTGATGGGATTATGTATTTAGGAGATGCTAATCAGAGGTGCAAGATGATGTTACAATTCGGCATATATTAAGCACACATATCCAGACATGAAACCATGTCTGTAATACCCAAGCTGACATCTTAGTCTGAATAATTTCCACTTTCTTTTTTTTTTTACAAATGCTTTATTAACTTCTGTTTTACATCATTCATTTCCGCCAGATTTTAAGTTACAATCATTTTCCCCCCATTATTCCCCTACCCAAACTCCCAGAATAGCAGTCCCACAAGATATCACTTCCTCCAATCTGCTCTCTCCCATACCTTCTCCCATACCCTCTTCTACTTTTCCATTAGAGGAAGGTGAATCTTTGTGTCCCAATGCCTGCACTTCTTGTCTCCCAATTATAAGCAAAAGAGTATTATTAATAATAATATATATATATATATATGTGTGTGTATATATATATATATGTGTGTATATATATATTTGAAACATTTAATGTTAAGACCTCGAATTTCAGATCCATTTCCTTCCTCCCGTGTCACCCATTCCCTCTGGGGAGATAAGTAATTCAGTATATGTTGTACATGTCTAGCTATGCAAAACATTATCATAGTAGATATATTGTACAGGGCTGCTTATAATTCCCTCCCACTCATCCCACCCCCCACCTGGTCCATTCCCTACATGATCCTGTCCCTCTTCTATAGTGGGTACTTCCAACCTCCCCTCCCCCCAAGGATGCCCTCCCATTCATCATCCCTCCTCTCATCCCCCTTCCCCCTATTCTGCTGCAGGTTGAGATATCCCATTTAGTATGTATGCAATTCGCTCCCTGAACCAAATTCAATGAGAATGTGGTTTTGCCTTTTTTGCCTCTTTTTCTCCCCCTCCCTTGCAACCACTTCCCCTTGCTTCTTCTAAATGAGATAGTTTACCCAACCCCGTCTCTCCCCATCTCCTCTTGACACTTTCCTCTCTCACCTCATAATTTCATCCCTTGAGTATTCTCTCTTCGAAACAAATTCAACCTATGCCCTCTATCCATATATAACTGTAACCATCTCTACACACACATTCACATATGTATTCATATGACCACACACCCTTCTTCCATTATTTTCAGAGTGAGAAAGATATCATCAGTCACAGTTATTGATTTTCCATATAGGAATGTAAATAGTTCAACTTTGATAAGTTCCTTTTGATTTCTTTTCCCTGATTACCTTCTCAGGCATCTCTTGCTTCTTGTGTCTGGATGCCAAATTTTCTATTCAATTCTGGTTTTTTCCTCAAGAATGCTTGAAAGTCCTCTATTCCACTGAATGACCATATTTTCCTCTGAAACAAAATACTCAGTTTTGCTGGGTAGGTGACCCTTGGGTTCATTCCCAGCTCTTTTGCCCTCTGTCATATCATATTCCATGCCCTTCGATCCCCCAGTGTAGAAGCTGCCAGGTCCTGGGCTATTCTGATTGTGTTTCCACAATATTGAAATTGTTTCTTCCTGGCTGCTTGTAGTATTTTCTCCCTGATTTGGGGGATTCTGGAACCTGGCTATAATATTGCTGGGAGTTTTTTTGGGGGGATCTTTTTCAGGAGGTGATCTGTGGATTCTTTCAACCTCTATTTTGCCCTCTGGATCTAAAACATCAGGGCAAATTTCCTTGAGAATTTCTTGAAGGGTGACTTCTAGGTTCTTTCTTTGATCATGGATTTCAGGTAGTCCAATAATTTTTAAATTGTCTCTCCTGGATCTATTTTCCAGGTCAGTGGTTTTTCCCATGAAATAATTCACATTGCCTTATACTCTTTCATTTGTTTGGATCTGCTTAACAGCATCTTGATTGCTCATAAAATCATTATCTTCCATTTGCTCCAGTCTAACTCTGAAGGAATGAATCTCCTCAGTGAACTTTTGAGATTCTTTTTCCATCTGGCAAATTCAACTTTTTAAGGCATTCTTCTCCTCATTGCCCTTTTGGGCCTCCTTTGCCATTTGAGTTAGTCTATTTTTTAAGGTGTTTTCCTCAGTCAGGCTGTTGACCCTCATTTCATACTTTTCCTGCATCCTTCTCATTTCTCTTTCCAATTTTTCCTCCACTTCTCTTATTTGATTTTTAAAGTCCTTCTTAAGGTCCTCTATGGCCTGCAACCCGCTCATGTTTTCCCCTGGGGCTTTTGGAGCAGGACTTCTGACCTCACAGTCCTTTTCCCGCTCTATGCCCCAAAATAGGAGTCTAGGGTTGCATTTTTCTGTTTCCTTTGCCTTGGCATGTTGCCACTTAATTGCTTGACTTTTGGGCTTGTTGCCACACTATGGCTTTAAGGCCAGATAGAGGAATTTTCAGTTGTGGGGGGCAACTTCTGTTTCTGGCAAGCTGTAAACCCACCCACGACTTCCACCCCAGATCACAATCCAGATCCAGGGAGGTTAAAGCAAGAGTGATTACCCCACAAGACTGATCGCTGGATCTCCCTACAATTCACAGGCCAGGAGCTGGAGCTGCCTCTTTAAACTACAAAATGGCATGTCTCCTCAGCGGCTTCTAGCCCCCAAGGGAGGGAGCCGACACATTCCCCAAATACTGGTCCCAACGTCCATAGGACACTAACCTCTTACTTTGTCCTAGGCATGTATATGTTGATAATTCTGGAATTTCCACAGCTGCTGGTGTTCTGGGGTTCCTCCAGCTGCTGCTGGCCCTGCCGCCCTGGGGCTAAAACCTTGGCTCATGGGGCCCTGGGCTCGGCTCGCCATGCTCTGCTCACTGCATGTTGCCGGCTACCAGACCACTGTGCTGGTCCTTCCTGCAGGGCTGCTGGGCTGTCCTCAGTGGGAGGTTAGCTTCTCTGTGTTGTTCTGTGGGTGCTGGGGCTCCAGAAGTTGTTCAGAATCCCCTTTTACATAGTTTGGGAGGAATCTTGGGGCAGAGTGGCTTGTATGAGCTGTTTCTACTCCTCCATCTTGGCTCTGCCCCATGAAAGTTCTACTTTCCACTTTCAATTCTCATTCAACATTAAACTTCATTACTTGTAACTTCCTAATGTACTTGCCAATGTCATCTTAATCTTTCCATGGCATTAGCTGGTGCAATAATGAAAAGGGAAATCTAGCTAGCAGAACTATAAAAACATAATATTCAAAGCATAGCAGAAACTCTCCTGCAGTGCTTCAATAACCATCCAACCAAAGGCTTTAAAAACCTTTTTTAAAAAAATAATAAATTTTTTTAATTACAAAATGTAATTTGGTCCCTCTTACTTTGGGTGTTGTGTTTCTAGAAGTAAACCACTAGACTGTTAGTATCTTACAATCATAGATCTAGATAGAGATAGAAGTCACTGTAGAGGTTAGCTAGTTTAAACGTCTAGTTTTAGAGAAAAGAAAATTGATATTCAATTAACTGATTTGCCATAAGTCACATGGGTGGCAAAGCATGACTTCGAACTCAGGGCTTCCAATTCCAAATCCAGTAGGCTTTCTAGAGTCCTTTGATAACTTTCAATGTCAGTCAGCAATTGTTCATTAAGTGTTTATTATGTGTTATGAATTATGCTAGTCATATAGGATTTAAAGAAAGCCTAAAATGTAGTCTCTGATTCTAATATGGGGGAAAACATGGTGCAACTATTTCCTCTCCTGGCTACACTTCTGACTCTCCAAATTTTCTCTGCTATGCCATGGAAACATCTTCACCCCAGGGAAGGGAGCTCACTTCATCCCTGGCCTTCACATATTATAAATAACATTAAACATTTGGTTTCTCCCTCTGATTGGCTATGTGCTTCTAGACTCTCCTTTCTGAAGAGAATACTTTTCCCAATCCCTCTTAATTCTTGTACCTTCCCTGCTATTTCCTATTTCTCCTGTATACAGTTAGTGTATATTTCTTTGTTTGTTGTTTCACTGATTAGATTATGCCTTCCTTGAGGTCAGGACTATCTTTAGAAGAGTGCCTGGAACAAAGGAAATGCTTTAAAAATGTTTCTTGATGGACTGAGTGTGCTTTGGACACCCACATCTTCATTCCTCTCCAGGATGCACTCCTGAGTATCCTCTCAGACATTCTCTGCCATGATGCCTTGCTGGATATCTTCATTTGTCATTATTCCTTTTAAGTATGTTTTGTTTTGTATTCAGTTACAAGAACACAAGGTCTTCGAGTGAAAGGATTATTTCTTTAAATTTGTTTTCCCAGTAATTAGCACAGTACATGGCATATAGTAACTACTTAATAATTACTTTTTGACTCATTTCATACAACATGCATACGGTATAAATAGAAGATATTCTCTGAAGGTAGGACTAGCAATGGGTGAATGAGATTAGTAGGTGGTACTGGGAAAAGTACTCCTACAGAAAGTGGCATTTGAGTTGAGTCTTAAAGGTAGCCAGAGAATCAAATGAAGGAGTGTGTTCCAGCTGTGGGGCACAGCTAGCCAGTGAAAAGGCAGAGCAGGGAGGGATGTGAGTAAGCAACAGTAAATAAGTCAATGACACTGGATGATGAACTAGAAGAGGGATTAAATATAAGAAATATAGAAAGGCAGGGCAGATATATCTGTGTGTATATGTGTATATATACATATATATTTATATATTTGTAGACATAATAAGGAAATGTTGGAATGTATTAAGTAGGTGGGGGTAGGGATGGTATGGTCAGACCTGTTTTTTAGGAAAATCATTTTTGGAGTTGCTAGTAGGAAAGGAGTAAGTGTGCTGCCTCATAGCAGGAGTCAATCAATCACTCAACAAGCATTTAAGTACTTACTAGCACTAGATGCTGGGTTCGGCAGTGTTGATACCTAACAGGCACTCGGCTCTTCTTAATCTGTGATGAAGTCATAATCTATAGCCCGCAGGATAAAAACTGACATTGCCCAGAATTCTGGCTTCGGAGAGCTCAAATAAACCTGGGCCTTCTATGACACAGTAAGAACTTTAGTCTCCAAAATACTTAAGGGTAACTGTGGGAAGGGGGAGAAGGATTAAACAGCCCAAGTCATTTAATGCTCAATTTGGAATGAGGCCACACCATTCTCCTTTGTAAGTACATACATTTTGCAAATGCCATGTGCCAAGTCTAACCACATCGGGCCATATGTGCCCTTCAAATAAAAAGCAGGAGGTAGTCATCTGTGGAAGTGATTTCCACATGCACTGTGCTTACACCTGCAATTAGCCACAGGCTAAAACTTCCCTGCTTAAAACAGGAACCCAGATTTTTAAAAATCTTTTATTTCGGTTTGGTTTTTGGTTTTATATAGTACATTAGATATGAAAAAGAAGAAATATATGAAATTAAAAGCACACTTATAATTATTTTTAGAAGCAAATCTATAACAAAAATATTTCTATTTAAAAGAACGTATTAGCTGGTAGTCCATGCCCCCAAAATGTTCTGTGTGGGGAAAATTGCATAACAAATAGGCAGCTAGGTGGGACAGTGGGTAGAGTGTCTGGAGTCAGGACCACATGAGTTCTATTCCTCAGACCTTTACCAGCTGTCTTACTGGTGCACGTCATTTAACATCTGTTTGCTTCAGTTCCCTAATC
Source organism: Gymnobelideus leadbeateri (assembly GCA_011680675.1). NCBI lineage: Eukaryota > Metazoa > Chordata > Mammalia > Diprotodontia > Petauridae > Gymnobelideus > Gymnobelideus leadbeateri. Next base: position 78,044 of record WOXC01005131.1, read on the forward strand.
TGTAAAACAGGGGTAATAAGAGCACTACCCCACCAGGTTGTTGTGAGGATCCAATGAGATAATAGTTATACAGTGCTTAGAACAGTGCCTGGCACAAGTGAAAGCATTATATAAATGTTGTCTATTCTTTGTATTATCATAACAACATAGATTCCAAAGGAAAACAAGAGCAACACAATTCATCTAGTCAAATCCCTCCATTTTGAAGGATGAAAATTCTACCTTTAGAGGTAAACCAATTTGTCAAGGTCACACAGGTAACAAAGTCATGGTTCAAACCTCCTGTAAACTATGACTTTTCTTTTCATGTCCTCTCTACTTTATGGAGAAGGCACGCCCCCCACCCCCCTCTTTGAAGCTGTGGGACATAGCTTTGTGAGTAGAGCAGTCCTGTACTTGCTATGTATATGTGCGTGTACTTGTACAGGGAAAGATTTATTGGTGCTCTTTCCCTGCTGAATGTTGTTGAAGTTTGTCTTCTGGCAGCGATCCTGGTAGCTGAGGCTCCATTCTTGTTCATAGTTATACTTATTCACCTCATCAGATGTAGAATGACTGCTTTAAAGGAGCAATGACGGTACATATGAGGATGGTCTGACTGCTCTGTGATGGAATTTGAAGGAGTGACCTATGGCTGTGTTTAGAACTATTCTACTCATGAAGGTGGTGGAATGAAGTCAGAAATGTTGCCAAGCTTTTCAACTCAACCCCTAAATAACTTTAAAAAGCAGGTCAACTGAATTCTAAGTGAGATAACTAATTAAAGGTCAAAGGGAGTCATTTTCCAGCACAAGGAAGCTTAGGAGGACAGAATAAAAGGTGTGTGAACATTTTCTGGAGCTGGCCTGAGGTGCAAGTGAGATGCCATGGCTCTCAGGTTTGAAGGTAATGATGGCAACAGCTTTATCAGTAACAGTAGAGGCAGCAGCACTGGGAGTGACTATTGCCAAAATTTGGGAAGGAGACTGAATACCTGAACAAAAAGAGATTACAGACAGACCTATGTGCTAGTGTTAGGCACAGGATCATGTTCCAGATGGGAGGTCCATCATCTATTACCTGTTTCCAGGTCACAGTTCTAAGGCAGAGAAGAGAGGCTGCAGTTGCAAAGGACCAGGGGGCCTACCCTGGAAACTGCATAAATTCCAGGGCATAGAGGAGTAATTGTAGTCATGAGGGAGCAGGGGCCCTACCTGGGTAGGCAACAAACCATAGAATGGGAAAGTAATTACCACACCACATCCTAGATAAGAAGTTCTCAGCCTTTCCCTGGAAATCTAACTTCTTTAATCCTTTAATGTTTTTTTTTAAATGTAAAAATATATTTTAGAAATTATACGTCTTGGATTTGATAATGTATTGTGAATTTATTTTCCTGTATTGAAATTTTGATGATGTAATATTTTGCCATGTAACTATGTAGTATTGTACTTTAAACAAGTCATTATGTGCACATATTCTTGCCATTGCACATTAGACTTCCTAACAATAGGCAAAAGTCTCACCTATCAACACTTGCTTTTAAGACTTGTTGGTGGACTGAAGCACTGATTGGTCATAACTTGCATTTTGTGTGTTTATTGGGAAAATAATGTAACCACTATGACTTTAACTCTGTTACATAACATATGAACCATGTATTAAAGATTTTTCAAAATTTTCTTCCTTTCTATTTTTTCCATATGCCCCCTTATATTTATTTGATGCTGCTTAATTGTATCTGAGATTATTACTGCCCCCTGAGATCATTTCAGCATCCCCAGAGGATGGTATCACACACTTTGGAACCTACATGGACTATACCATATTGGAAGCATCAAAGTCATATAGACTGCCAGATATGGCTGAGAAAAGAAAAAAGACATAAACATTTGAGCCTTAGGCCAATTATTCCCCATCTATCCACCCAGGAACTTTTTCATGATTAGGGTAGTTAGAAGGAGTCTATTTAGACAAAAATCCGAGTGTGATTCTAATAGGTTGGGATGTTCTCAAAAGAAGAATGAAAGGACTAGAAAGAAGCAAGCACTGAAAGAATGCAAAAGAGAGATGGAAAAATGTGGAAAATAATCTGACAAAAGAAAAGTAAAAGGAAGAAATTTTACAATGAAGTGAAAATGGGTGTGCAGATAACATTTGAACACTCTCACCTTAAATGGTTCAGAGAGGGAAGAATACATAAATAGATAATATTTATATAAGCATATGTTATCTATTACAAGTATATGGTCTATATTATTTATATATAGTATACACATATGTATGTGTATATATATATATATATGTGTGTGTGTGTGTAGGCATAGATATATCTTTGTGTGTGTATACACCTAGATGTATATATATATACAATACACACATACATATACATATATACACCTGTGTGTATATATACATAGGTGTGTATATATGTAAATATACATATACATAAACACATATATACATCTGTGTGTATGTATGCTTCCTTCTTTGAGTCAGTTCAGATGACAGTGAGGTTCAAATCTTGTCCATCCTCCCCCATTTCCCCCTCCATTGTAAAAACTTTTCCTTGGTCTCCCTCCTCCCATTCTCTCTCTGTCTCTGTCTTTCTTATACATATACAAACACACACACACACACACACACACACACACACACACACACATGCACACACACAGGCATACACACACCCCTAGAGCGTAGTTTGGAAATTATTCTAAGAGAAAACAGGTTGGTGATAAGAGGGAAAATAGATTAAAGGAAACAGTGCTCAGATGCAAAACAGACTTTTGAGGAAGGTCAAGGTAAGAATAATGAAGGTTAAAGAGAAGAGAATTGGATGGAGGTAAATGCACATTTAACTTATGATATAGTCAAAATTGTGAATGTGAATGGAAGAACTCACTCAAACAATGGAAGAGGATATCAGAATGGATTAGAAACCAGAATCCAGGAATATGTTATTTACAAGATATAACTTGAACCAGAAAGGCTTGCACAGTTAAAATATGATGTACAGAATCTATTATGATTGAGATGGAGAAAAAGGCAGGGATATCAATCACAATTTCAGACAAAGGCAAAAAAAAATTGATCTATTTAAAAGAGAAAATGAGAGAGACTAAATTTTGTAAAAATGGTCCAATAGACCAGGAATTAATATCAATACAGAACATATATACACCAAATGTAGTAACACACAAATTCATGAAGGAAAAGTTAAGTGAATTAATCGAGGAAATAGAAAGTAAAAATATATTAGAAGATGAACTTAATCTACCCATCTCAAACAGACAGACCTAATGAAAAATAAGAAAGTTAAAATGTATAGAATTTTAAAAATATCAGAAGATAAGAGAACTCTGTTTTGAATGAGAATAGAAAGTTACACAACTTTTTCTAAGTAGTGTATTGTTCCTTCAAAAAATTTTCATAAAATCCTCAAAAACAAAATCAGAAAATCAGAAATGTCAAGATCACCCCTTGGGAACTTAATGCAAAAAAAAATAGTTCAGGAAAGGGACTTTGAACTATAGATTAAAAATAAATTGGATATTAACTAATCTAATATGGAAATAGTAGGTAAAAGAAAAAGACATAGAAACAATAATTTCCGTAAAGACATTAAGAAAAATGAGACAGACCAAGATGGTGGAGTAAAAACAGCACTTCCAAAGTGCTCTGCCCCACACCACCTCCAAATAATGTAAAAGGGGAATCTGAACAACTTCTGGAGCCCCAGCACCCACAGAACAACACAGAGAAGTTAACCTCCTGCTGAGGACAGCCCAGCAGCCCTGCAGGGAGCGGCCAGCTCATCGCTCTGAGAGCAGGCAGCACAGCATGCTGGGAACCAACAAAACAGCATGCTGAGAGCCAGGCCCAGGCCCAAGTGAGCCGAGGTTTTAGCCCCAAGGCGGCTGGGCCAGCATCTGGCTGGAGGGACCCCAGAACATGAGCAGCTGTGGTGATTCCAGAATTATCAGCACAGATATGCCTAGGACAAAGTGAGAGGTTAGTGCCCTGTGGACTTTGGGACCAGTATTTGGGGAACACGTGGCTTCCTCCCCTGGGGGTGAAAAGCTGCTGAAGAAACAGCAGCACAGAAGCCATTTTGCAGTGTCAGTAGTGGCTCTAGCTCCTGGTCTGCGAACTGTAGGAAGATCCAGCAATCAGTCTGGGGGTTAATCGCTTTTGCTTTAAACTGCCTGGATCTGGATTGTGGTCTGCGGGGGAAGTTTGGGGTGGGTATCCAACTTGCCAGAGTGGGTGGAGGCTTTACAGAGGCCACCCAACTGGTGGAAGTTGTGAAGACCCCAAGTTTGGGCGGAAGCTCCCCTGTCTGGTGGCAGAGTCCTACTGTGGCAACAAGCCCCAAAATCAAGTAATTAAGTGGCAATATGCCTAGGCAAATGAAACAAAATAAACAGAAAAGTTCAACATTGGACTCTTATTTTAGGGGCAAAGAGGCTCAAAGCATGGAGGAGGACTGTGAGGTCAGAACTCCTGCACCAAAAGCCCCAAATGAAAATACAAGCTGGCTACAGGCCATAAAGGACTTTAAGAAGCAGATAAGAGAAGTGGGGGAAAATTGGGAAGAGAAATGATAAAGATGCAAGAAAAGTATGAAATGACAGTCAACAGCCTGACTGAGGAAAATAACACCTTAAAAAATAGACTAACTCAAATGGCAAAAGAGGCGCAGAAAGGCAATGAGGAGAAGAATGCCTTCAAAAGCTGAATTTGCCAGATGGAAAAACAATCTCAAAAGCTCAATGAGGAGATTCATTCCTTCAGAGTTAGACTGGAGAAAATGGAAGCTAGTGACTTTATGATAAATCAAGATGCTCTTAAACAGATCCAAATAAATGAAAGAATAGAAGGCAATGTGAAATATCTCATGGGAAAAACCACTGACCTGGAAAATAGATCCAAGAGAGACAATTTAAAAATTATTGGACTACCTGAAAGCCATGATCAAAGAAAGAACCTAGAAATCATACTTAAAGAAATTCTCAAGGAAAATTGCCCTGACGTATTAGACCCACAGGGGGAAATAGAGGTTGAAAGAATTCACCGATTGTGTCCTGAAAAGGATCCCAAAAAGCAAACTCCCCGGAATATTATAGCCAGGTTCCAGAATTCCCAGATGAAGGAGAAAATACTACATGCAGCCAGGAAGAAACAATTTCAATATTGTTGGAAACATAATCAGAATAGCACAGGACCCGGCAGCTTCTACACTGAGGGATTGAAGGGCATGGAATATGATATTCCAGAGGGCAAAACAGCTGGGATTGAAGCCAAGGGTCACCTATCCAGCAAAACTGAGTATCTTGTTTCAGGGGAAAATACAGTCATTCAGTGGAATAAAGGACTTTCAAGCATCCTTGAGGAAAAAACCAGAGCTCAATAGAAAATTTGACATTCAGACACAAGGAGCAAGAGATGCTTGAGAAGGTAATCAAGGAAAGGAAATCAAAAGGAACTTATAAAAGTTGAACTATTTACATTCCTACATGGAAAAACAATAACTGTGTCTGATGAAACCTTTCTCATTATGAAAATAATTGAAGAAGGGTATATGGGCATACGTTTACAGGTATACATGGATAGAGGGCACAGGTTGAATTTGATGGGAAGGGATGATTCTTAAGGGGTGAAGTCAAGAGGTGAGAGAGGAAAGTGGCAAGAGGAGATGGGGAGAGACAGGGTAGGGTAAAACTATCTCATGTAGAAGAGGCAAGGGGAAGTAGTTGCAGGTGAGGGGTAGAACAGGAAGGCAAGAAGGAAAAACCATATTCTCATTGAAGTTGGCTCAAGGAGAGAATCAGATACATACTAAATGGGATATCTCACCCTGCAGGAGAGTAGGGGAAAGGAGGATGAGAGAGGGAAGGATGGAGGGGAGGGCATTCTGTGGGGAGGGGAGGTTGGAAGTACCCAGTATCAAAGAGGGACAGGATTAAAGTAGGGAATGGACCAGGTGGGAGGTGAGATGGGTGGGAGGGAAATACAAGCAGTCTTTTACAATACATCTACTATGGTAATGTTTTGCATAGCTATACATGTATAACACATACTGAATTGCTTATCTTCTCAGAGGGAGTGGGTGACAAGGGAGGAAAGGAATGGATCTGAAAATCGAAGTTTTAAAATTAAATGTTTCATAAGATGTCCAGGCATTGGGGCTCAGAGATTTACCTTGCCCTAATGGCAAAGTCAAAGGGGGTATGGGAGAAGATTTGGGAGAGAGCAGATTGGAAGAGGGGATATCTAGTGGGACTGCTATTCTGGGGTAGTGGGTAGGGAAAAATGGGGGGAAAATTGTAACTCAAAATTTGGTGGACATGAATTATGTAAACCAGAAGTTAATAAAGCATTTGTTTAATAAAAAAATTTCCATTTCTACACAATTCAGAATAAAACCATTAACTTACAAAAAAAGAACAATGAAACAACATCCCAATTTGTGGGATACAGCTAAAGCAGTATTTAGGGGGAAATTTATATCTCTAAATGCTTGCATCAATAAAACAAAGAAATAGTAGATTAATAAATTGGGGATATAATTAAACAGCTAGTAAAATTACATATTAAAATCTTCAATTGAGCAACAAAAGGGAAATCCAAGAATTGAAAGGAGAGATTAATAAAATTAAAAGTAAAAATGGAAATAATAAAAGTAAAACTTAGCTTTATGAAAAAAGAAATGAATCAAGCCATTGATAAATTGATTTAAAATTAATAAAAACTCAAATTACCCATATCAAAAATAAAAAAGTATCAACACATGACCAATGAAGATGAAATTAAAGGAAGTATTCTGAACTATTTTGTCCAATACTATGATCAGACTGCATTTCTACTAGGAATGCATGGCTGATTAAATATTAGGAAAACTATAAGGATAGCTTACTACAGCAATAAAAAAAACCAACCGAAATCATGTGATTATTTTCAATAGATACAGAAACAGTTTTCAAGAAAATATAACACTGAGTCCTATTAAAACACTAGAAAGCATAAGAATAGATGGAATTTTTCTTAAAATACCAAGTAGTATCTATCTAAAACCAAGAGAAAGCATTACTTGTAATATGGTTAAACAAAAATCCTTTCCAATAAAATCAGTGGTGAAGCAAGGATGCTCATTATCACCACTATTTATTCAATATACTACTAAAATTTTAGCTATAAAATCAGAAAAAAATTAAAGGAATGAGTTTTGACAATAGAGAAGAAAACTCATTACTTTTTGCAGATGGTATGAGGCATACTTAAACTTAGAAAATCAACTGAAACACAGTCAAACCATGGACATCTTAAGCAAAGTTGCCAAATATAAAAGAAATCCACATAAATCATTAGCATTTCTTTATATTACCGAAAAAGTCAGAATGAGAGATAGAAAAAGAAACTTCATTTAAAATAACTGCAAACAGGATAAAATATGTGTGAGTTCTTTTGCCAAGACACACAGGAATTATATCAACACAACTGTGAAACACTTCATACAAATAAAATCAGATCTAAATTATTACAGATGTTTTAGTTGTTAATGGGTAGGCCAAGTCACCATAAAAAATGACAATAATATCTAAATTAATTTACTTATTTGATTCCATAACAAGGAAACTACCAATTACTTTAAAACTAGAGAAAAAATACTAGAATTAATGTGGAGGAAAAGTAGGTCAACAATATCCAGGGAATAGACAAAAAGTTGTGAAGGAAGGAGGCCCAGTATTACCCAGTACTACATATCAAACTATGTTGCAAAGTGGTAATCATTAAAATAATTTGGTACTGGATAAGAAATACAATGATTGATCAATGGAACAGAATTAGTATACAATATCAAGAAGCAAAAGAGCACAATAGCCTAGTAGTTCTATATTTAAAAGATATATCCAAAGTATATCCAAAAATCTCAGTTATTTGGGTAAAAGATCACTATTGAATTGCAGAGAAAACTGGTAAGTAGTCTGGTTGAAAGTGGGTACAGACCAAAATCTCATACTGCATGCCAAGGCTGGCTTGAAATAGGTAAATTATTTAGAAACATAAAAGGTCATATCATAAAAAATAGAATGGCATAGGTAGAATTACCTGGCAGAGTTATGAAGAGGGTAAGACTTCATGGACAACTAAGATGTAGGTTCACAGGATGTAAAATTCAAAATTTTGATTTTATAAAATTTAAAAGTTGGGAGCCAAGATGACTGAGTAAAAACTGCACCTCCAAGGCTCTCTTCCCCCAGACTACCTCCAAACTATGTAAAAGGGAACTCTGAACGACTTCTGGAGCCCCAGCACCCAAAGAACAACACAGAGTAGCTAACCTCCAGCTGAGGACAGCCCAGCAGCCTGGCAAGAAGGGCCAGTGCAGTGCTCAGTGCGCAGTGCCCAGGGCGCAGAGAGCTGAGCCCAGGTCCCGCGGTTTTAGCCCCAGGGTGGCCAGGCCAACAGTCGGCTGGAGGGAACCCACAACACCAGCAGCTGTGATGATTCCAGAATGGTTAACACAGACATGCTTAGGACAAAGTAAGAGGTTAGTGTCCTCTGGACTTTGGGACCAGTATTTGGGGAATGCGTAGGCCTTCTCCCCTGGGGGCTAGAAGCCACTGAGGAGACATGCCATTTTGTAGTTTTCAGAGGCAGCTCCAGGTCCTGGCCTGCAATTAATTGTAGGGAGATCCAATGCCAGTCTTGGGGGGGTAATCGCTCTTGCTTTAACCTCCCTGGATCTGGATTATGATCTGGGGTGGAAGTCGTGGGTGGGTTTACAGCTTGGCAGAAATGGAAGTTGCCTCCCACACGTTTGGGACCAAAATTCCCCTATCTGTCGGCAAAGACATACTGTGGCAACAAGCCCAAAAGTCAAGTAATTACGTGGCAACATGCCAAGGCAAAGGAAACAGAAAAATGCAACCCTAGACTCCTATTTTGGGGGCATAGAGTGGGAAAAGGACTGTGAGGTCAGAAGTCCTGCTCCAAAAGTCCCAGGGGAAAACATGAGCGGGTTGCAGGCCATAGAGGACCTTAAGAAGGGCTTTAAAAATCAAATACGAGAAGTGGAGGAAAAATTGGAAATTGAAATGAGAAGGATGCAGGAAAAGTATGAAATGAGGGTCAACAGCCTGACTGAGGAAAACAACACCTTAAAAAATAGACTAACTCAAATGGCAAAGGAGGCCCAAAAGGGGAATGAGGAGAAGAATGCCTTAAAAAGTCGAATTTGCCAGATGGAAAAAGAATCTCAAAAGCTCACTGAGGAGATTCATTCCTTCAGAGTTAGACTGGAGCAAATGGGAGCTAATGACTTTATGAGCAATCAAGATGCTGTTAAGCAGATCCAAACAAATGAAAGAGTATAAGGCAATGTGAATTATTTCATGGGAAAAACCACTGACCTGGAAAATAGATCCAGGAGAGACAATTTAAAAATTATTGGACTACCTGAAAGCCATGATCAAAGAAAGAACCTAGAAATCACCCTTAATTCTCAAGGAAAATTGCCCTCACGTTTTAGACCCAGAGGTTGAAAAAGACGTTGAATAGAATAGAGGTTGAATAAATAGAGGTTAAATAAATAAAATAGAGGTTGAAAGAATCCACCGATCACCTCCTGAAAAAAGATCCCAAAAAGAAAACTCCCAGGAATATTATAGCCAGGTTCCAGAATCCCCATATCAAGGAGAAAATACTACATGCAGCCAGGAAGAAACAATTTCAATATTGTGGAAACACAATCAGAATAGCCCAGCACCTGGCAGCTTCTACACTGAGGGATTGAAGGGCATGGAATATGATATGACAAAGGGCAAAAGAGCTGGGAATGAACCCAAGGGTCACCTACCCAGCAAAACTGAGTATTTTAGTTTCAGGGAAAATATGGTCATTCAGTGGAATAGAGGACTTTCAAGCATCCTTGAGGAAAAAACCAGAGTTGAATAGAAAATTTAACATCCAGACACAAGAAGCAAGAGATACCTGAGAAGGTAATCAGGGAAAAGAAATCAAAAGGAACTTATTAAAGTTGAACTACTTACATTCCTATATGGAAAAACAATAACTGTGACTGATGATATCTTTCTCACTATGAAAATAATGGAAGAAGGGTGTGTGGTCATATGAATACATATGTGAATGTGTGTGTACATGGTTACAGTTATATATGGATAGAGGGCATAGGTTGAATTTGTTGGGAAGGGATGATACCTACGGGGTGAAATTATGAGGTGAGTGGCAAGAGGAGATGGGGGGGAGACAGGGTAGGGTAAACTATCTCATTTAGAAGAAGCAAGGGGAAGTGGTTGCAAAGGAGGGGGAGAATAGGAAGGCCAAAAAGCCAAAACCACATTCTCATTGAATTTGGTTCAGGGAGAGAATGACATACATACTAAATGGGATATCTCAACCTACAGCAGAATAGGGGGAAGGAGGATGACAGGAGGGATGATGGATGGGAGGGCATCCTTGGGGTGAGGGGAGGTTGGAAGTACCCACTATAGAAGAGGGACAGGATCCTGTAGGGAATGGAACAGGTGGAGAGTGGGATGAGTGGGATGGAATTATAAGCAGCCTTGTACAATACATCTACTATGATAATGTTTTGCATAGCTAGACATGTACAACATATACTGAATTACTTTTCTCCCCAGAGGGAATGGGTGACAAGAGAGGAAGGAAATGGATCTGAAAGTTGAGGTCTTAACATTAAATGTTTCAAATATATATATATATATATATATATATATATATATATATATATATATATATATATTATATATATAATATATATATATATTACATATATATATATATATATATATATACATACTATCATTAGTACTCTTTTGCTTATAATTGGGAGATAAGATGTGCATGCATTGGGACACAAAGATTCACCTTCCTCTAATGGAAAAGTCGAAGGGGGTATGGGAGAAGGTATGTGAGAGAGCAGATTGGAGGAAGTGATATATTGTGGGACTGCTATTCTGGGAGGGTGGGTAGGGTAAAAACAGGGGGGGGAGTGATTGTAACTCCAAATCTGGTAGAAAAAAATGATGTAAAACAGAAGTTAATAAAGCATTTGTTTAAAAAAATCAAATAAGAGAAGTGGAGGAAAAATTCGGAAGAGAAATAAGAAGAATGCAGGAAAAGTATGAAATGACAGTCAACAGCCTGACTGAGGAAAACAACAAGTTAAAAATAGACTAACTCAAATCGCAAAGGAGGCCCAAAAGGGGAATGAGGAGAAGAATGCCTTAAAAAGTCAAATTTGCCAAATGGAAAAAGAATCTCAAAAGCTCACTGAGGAGATTCATTCCTTCAGAGTTAGACTGGAGTAAATGGAAGCTAGTGACTTTATGAGAAATCAAGACGCTGTTAAGCAGATCCAAACAAATGAAAGAATAGAAGGCAATGTGAAATATCTCATGGGAAAAACCACTGACCTGGAAAATAGATCCAGGAGAGACAATTTAAAAATTATTGGACTACCTGAAAGTCATGATCAAAGAAAGAACCTAGAAATCACCCTTCAAGAAATTCTCAAGGAAAACTGCCCCGACGTTTTAGAACCAGAGGGCAAAATAGAGGTTGAAAGAATCCACCAATTACCTCCTGAAAAAGATCCCAAAAAGAAAACTCCCCGGAATATTATAGGCAGGTTCCAGAATCTCCAGATCAAGGAGAAAATACTACAAGAAGCCAGGAAAAAACAATTTCAATATTGTGGAAACACAATCAGAATAGCCCAGGACCTGGCAGCTTCTACACTGAGGGATGGAAGGCCAATGAATATTATATTCCAGAGGGCAAAAGAGCTGAGACTTAACCCAAGGGTCACCTACCCAGCAAAACTGAGTATTTTGTTTCAGGGAAAATATGGTCATTCAGTGGAATAGAGGACTTTCAAGCATCCTTGAGGAAAAAAACAGAGTTGATTAGAAAATTTGACATCCAGACACAAGAAGCAAGAGATACCTGAGAAGGTAATCAGGGAAAAGAAATCAAAAGGAACTTATCAAAGTTAACCTATTTACATTTCTACATGGAAAAATAATAACTGTGACTGATCAAACTTTTCTCAGTATGAAAATAATGAAAGAAGGGTATATGGTCACATGAATACATATGTGAATGTTTGTATATAAGTTTACAGTTATACATGGATAGAGGGCATAGGTTGAATTTGTTGGGAAGGGATGATACCTACGGGGTGAAATTATGAGGTGAGAGAGGAAAGTGGCAAGAGGAGATGGGGAGAGACAGGGTAGGGTAAACTATCTCATGTAGAAGAAGCAAGGGGTAGTGGCTGCAGAGGAGGGGAAGAATAGGAAGGCAAAAAGGCAAAACCACATTCTCATTGAATTTGGTTCAGGGAGAGAATGACATACATACTAAATGAGATATCTCAACCTACAGCAGAATAGGGGGAAGGGGAATGGGAGGAGGGGCGATCGATGGGAGGGCATTCTTGGGGGGAGTGGAGTTTGGAAGTACCCACTATAGAAGAGGGACAGGATCAAGTAGGGAATGAACCAGGTGGGGAGTGGGATGGGTGGGAGGGAATTATAAGCAGCCTTGTACAATATATCTACTATGGTAATATTTTGCATAGTTATACATATACAACACATACTGAATTACTTATCTTCCCAGAGGAAATGGGTGACAAGGGAGGAAGGGAATGGACCTGAAATTCCAGGTCTTAAAATTAAATGTTTCAAATATATATAAACATTATTATCAATACTCTTTTGCATGTAATTTGGAGATAAGATGTACAGGCATCGGGGCACAGAGTTTCACCTTGCTCTAATGGAAAAGTCGAAGGGGGTAAGGGAGAAGATGTGGGAGAGAGCAGGATGGAGGAAACGATATTTTGTGGGACTGCTATTCTGGGAGGGTGGGTAGGGGAAAAATGGGGAAAAAATTGTAACTCAAAATCTGGCGGAAACGAATGGTTGAAAAGAGGAGTTAATAAAGCATTTGTTTAAAAAAAATTTTTAAATTTAAAAGTTTTTGGACAGTTAAAAAAGAAGACAGTTGAAAAGAGAAGAATCGTAGAAATGGGGGTAGGATAGGGAGGTGGGGATTGTAGAAACTTTCCCTGATAAAAGACATTTCACAATTTATAGAGAATTGAATCAAATTTATAAACATAAGAGCCATTATTCATTTGAAAATGTCAAAGTTTTTGACCAGGTAGTTTTCAAAAGAAGAAAAAAGCTATCAAAATTCATACAAAATGTTTTAAATCAGGTGTACACAACCATCCACCTGGCCAAATGATTTTGGGCAACCTACGGATATATGTAGAAGTAAATGTACTTTGTATGTAGAGGAAATCATTTGGCATGCACAAGTGGCTGTGCAAGCTTGCAGCCGGCAGGGTCACAGGTTATGCAGGACTGGTTTAAACTTAAGTCCCTTGTGAATTTTCCTTTTTCTTTACACAATAACAGGTATATATATTTTTCTTTCTTTAAAATTTTATTTGGTCGTTCAATTAGTGAAAACTCTTATCAATCTTTTAAAATATAATGAAAACATCTATCAGCTTAAGAATAAACATAATTGGAGCAACTAGGTGCTGTAGTGAATAGAGCATCAGCCCTGGAGTCAGGAGGACCAGAGTTCAAATGTGAGCTCAGACACTTAACACAAAAACTAGCCCTGTGACCTTTCACTTAACCCCAACTGCTCTACAAAAAGCAGAACAAACAAACAAACAACCAAAAAAACAATTAAAGTTCCAGAGGGAATATTTAGAACCGTGACTAGGCCATAAAACATAATAAAACGTCTTTATACTACCAAGGTTAATACATAATTTAAATTTCATACCATTCAATGCAATCATAAGGATACTTTGTAGAACACAATAAAATAGCAACACACTTCACTTGAAGGTAAAATTATATGGTATATCTAGGGATATAATGGGGGAGAGGGAGGAGGTATGTAGAGAGAATAGCTCTTCCAGATCCCAGTCTTTCCTATAAATCAGCAATATTTAAAAACACTGGTTGTGAGTTAAAATTGAGACAAGGCAATAAAACAGATTAGATCAGGGGTGGGAAACCTATGGTTTCGAGGTCATATGTGACCCTCTGAGTCCTCAAATGTGGCCCTTTGACAGAATCTAAACTTCACAAAACAAATTTGGATTCAGTCAAACGGCAGCACTTGAAGACCTAAAGAGTCAAGTGTGGCCTTCAGGCCACACTTTCCTCACCCTTGGAGTAGACAAAGATTCAAAATATGGATTTCAATAACCACAAAATACAAATTGCTTAAGAAATAATTCTTGATTCATTAAGAATTCCTAGGAAAACTAAACAGGAATCTGACAGAAATTATTCTTGGACTACTGCCTTCCACCATATTTCATCATAAAGTCAAAATGTACACACCCCTGCTTCTATTGCTCTCTATGATTCCTAGCACCTAGGTGATCTCTGGCAAATCATTAGACCCCTCTAGACCTTTTATTCCTTATCTGTGAGATAAGAATGTTTGCTAAGGTAATCAGTTTTTAAACTGAGGTCTAGGAACTTGTATATCTTCATGTAGAGTGTATTTGTAAAGTCTTTGTACAATTTTAAGCCATTAAAGATTAGAATGGCATTAAACCTAACTTTACTTTTCTCTGACCCTGTCTGTGTCTCCTTCTCTGTCTCTCTCTCCTGTCTCTGTCACTTTGTCTCTGTTTTTCTCTGTCTATACTACTCTTTTTCTGGCTTTATATGTCTCTGTGTGTCTTGATCATTGTCTCTCTCCCTTTTTCTCTCTGTTTCTGTCTCTGCCACTTTTTTATCTCTCTTCTCTTTGTCTCTATCTCTTTCCATCTGTGTGTTTTTGTCTCTATGTGTATGTGTCCCACTGTTATTCTGTCTCTCTCTGTCTCTGTCTCTGTCTCTGTCTCTCTCTGTCTCTCTGTCTCTCTGTCTCTCTGTCTCTCTCTCTCTCTCTCTCTCTCGGTTTGTCTCTGTCACTTCTCTTTGTCTCTCTGTCTCTCTTTGTCTCCCAGTCTGTCTAAATCTCTCTGTCTCTCTTTGTGAGTGTGTCTCTGTGTGTGTGTATACACAGGCATATACATATACACATATGCATATATATGCATATACATATAAAATATATTATGTGTATATATCACTACATTTCATTTTCTTTTATTTACTTTTAAATCCTTTATTGTTTGCATGTAGAAAACATTATTCTGCAAAGGCAGCGGAAAATCCCCACAATAACATGCAAACTAGATGGTTCCTGAGGTCCCTTTAAGCCCTAGATCATTGATCCTTTGAAAGAGAGACCAAGAGACTTGGGCTGAGAAGCAGGAGCCTGGTTCTAGCTCTAATTTTAGCATTGGCTCTCTATGTGATTTTGGGCTGCCCCCTTTTCTTATCTGGGCCTCAGTTTCCTCAAATTTAAAATAAAGGGGATGAAAATCTAGGAGGCAGGTACTCTCTGCTTATTCTCTCCTCAGTATGTACTTTAAGTTCACACTTTGGCCTGGTGTTGAACTCATGACAATCCAATACAAAAGGCATTTATGACATTCCTACAATGACAAGGTTCTGTGCTAGCTGCTAGGAATACAGATCCAAAATGAAAACCTGCCTTCAATATAATTTACATTCTCTTTGGGGGATGCAAATAAATAAATAAATATATGCAGAATGATGTGAGAAATATTAGGGATCCACTTTGTGATAACACATGATATAATGTGCTCAAGGATGCTACAAAATAGGGGTGAGAAAAGAGTGCATTCCAGGCCTTAGGGACAGCCTGTGTTTAATGTTTTGAAGATAGGAGATGGAAGCAGTCATAGCAACTAGGGATGATGATGCATCTTCCTAGGAAATGTGAATTATCTGAGCCCCCAATAGTCTCCACAGAGAAGAAAAAAAAAGAAAACACTTGGGAGTAATGTGAGTGAAACCAGATCATTGGAGGGTGTATATGATTGGGCCTGTGTTAGGAGAATATCTTGACCTTCTGTCATAGACTGGGTTATGTCAGGGATAATCAATCACTGCAGACAGCTGTGAACTCTTTGCTGGGCAGCTGCTACTTCTTCAGAGGCTATCAATGTGTTAACACCTATATCAGTCTCTGGCCAAGGACAGGCAGAGAATCTAGAGCTTAAGCAAATTCAGCATTCTACTTGTTAAACTTGATGTTAAAAGGTTTAGTAAAGAGATAAATTGAAAGTTTTTTTGTTAAATAGATTATTAGGATGATGATTTGGTTCTACTATTCATGTTGTCTCCCCTGTCTATTTTCAAAGCTGCTTCAGAGTTGGCTGCTTAAGTTAACTTCTCTGGGAAGAAGAACAGAGGTGAACAATGGGGAAGAGAAAGGGACCTTGTGACCTTGGTTTATATGTTTTGTTCTCTGAATGTTTCTGGAAAAATGATATTGTATCTTGGAAGTGAAAGCAGAACACATGACTCCAAAACATTTTCTTCTTCCTTCTTGATCCTATAGTAGACTGGTTTCTGAAATGAAAAAAAAATTAAAAAATGTCATGGATAATCAAAAAGGAAGTTCTTCAGAAAAGATAGGTTTGTTGAAAACCTGAGAGAAAAACTACTAAGGTTTTGTCCAACTAACTAGGATGGTCAAAGGAAAAAGGAAGTTCGCAATAGCCTCCTCAGTTGTTCAAAGCCAAGTTGGCAGTATGACAGAGAAGCAACATTAATACAGTCCACCATAGCACTGTCCCCAGAGACAGAGAATGTAGGCTCAAACTTTGTTTCTGATACTTAGCACCTGCTTGACCTTTGGTAGGCCCTTTAACTTTTCTGAAGCTTTGTTTCCTCAGCAATAAAATGGAAGTGTTGAAACAGAGAGTATCATTCAGCTTAGGATCTATGATTCTATGAAAGAGCAATGGGATAGGAAGTAGAAAAACTCTTTGAGTTTTATTTCTACTCAAGGTTATCTATGTTATGTTGGTAAAACCTACTTACTTCTCTAGGGCTCAGGCTCTTCATCAATATAAGAAAAAGGATGGAGTAGATTATTTCTAAGATTCCATAGTCAAGTCAACAAACCTTTATTAAGCTCCTACTACTGTGGTGAGTGCTAAGGATACAAAGAAAACAGCCCACCACCACCATCACCCTGAAAAAATAAAACAATCCCTGCTCTCAAGGGATTAAGTCTGACGAGTCTATCTCTGTATGTCTAATTCAAGATATTATATCCCATTCAACATTGGCTGTTTTTTTTCTCATTTTCTCTGTCAGTGCCTTCCTCAAATTATGCCCTGTGTGACTTAATCCACTTAGTTTTGGAAGCTCTGTTCTGGAGCCATGCTGTACTAACTGGAGAATAACCCAGAGCAAATGCATAGAGCTTACTATATGTATATATCTTCAAAACCCAGTTCATGTTTTATATTCCATCTGACCTAATACACCAGGCATCTACTTGCAATCAATTTTGCAGCATTGCACAGATTCTTCCTTTCACACCACAAATATACCTTTTGTTCTGAGAACATTAATTATATCAATACTGCCATTGTTTCACACAAAGGTAAACCATTAGATTCTTTTATAACTTCACTCATCATCTCTATAAAATATAAACTTTGAAAATATAACTTCTGTGTCCGAATTGAAAAAAAAAAACAAAACACCAACTTAAATTAGCATCCTTATGGATTAAATTGTAAATTTATTTTGGAAGGAGATTAATTACCAATTGTTTCAAATAATTTGTCTATGTTATTGCAAATCAATCCTTTATCAAATGAGTTAGCGTATTTAAATGGCTTGGCAAACTTTAAAGTGCTACATAAAGGCTAAGTATTCTTACTTATTCTTATCATTATTATTGCCATTGTTCAATGTGAGAACACTAGGAAATTATTGACATACCTTCCTAGCTACAGGAAATAAGAATTTTTCCTTAGAATAAAGGATGTCTTCCTTGTTTTAGGACAGAGGTGTCAAATTCACAGTTGGCAAAAAATTCCTAGTAGCTGAAACCAAAATAAATTGTAAATACAATATGTCATACTTAATGCTTATTTGAGGTTTTCTGAGTCAACATGACCCCACAGAAATCTGGTTCTATTTGAATGTGACCCTATTATTCTAGAAAGCATTAAAAGACACTCACTAGATGAAAGTGCTTTTCTTGATGATCTGATCAGAATCAAGACAAAGCTAGTAGGAGAGGTCTATGTCTCTCTGAGTGATGTATAAGGAACCCATTACTGGATTAACTGGATATGGCTAACATACCACTGATTTTGTTTTGTTTTGTTTTGTTTTTGTAGGGGGAAAGGTAGGGCAATTGGGGTCAAGTGACTTGCCCAAGGTCACATGGCCAGTTTTGTGTTAAGTGTCTGAGGCTGGATTTGAATTCAGGTCCTCCTGACTACAGTGCTCTATTCACAGTGCCACCTAGCCACCCCGACTAAGTGATTTCTAAATAAAAGGAAAGGGACATTAATATTTGGTTCAGCAGCAATTCTCAATTGAAGACTTACAAAATCTCAGAAGTAAACTTGAAGGTCACTGAGTCAAATCTCTACCTGAACTATAATCTCCACTATGAAATTTATAACAAGTTAATGAATAAATCAATGAATGAAGGGGCATTAGTTAAGTTCTTATTATGTGCAAAGCATGTGCTAATCAATGGTGATGCAAATAAAAAAGTAACAGTCCTTACCTTCAGTTCCACCTAACAATAGGGGTGTGAGGGATGATTTCTCAGAAGTAAAGACTCCTCAAGAGGGTTAATAGTTTTTTGTATTATTGAAACACAGTTTTCCCTCCTTTTCTTGTCTCCTGGTAAACTTGTGTAACTGCCTTTGTTCTTTGTTATTGGGGAAGATTCACGTGAATAGAGTGTGCCCCCTGAAGACCAGCCAATGTGATAAGGGTAAGGGGGTTATGGAGGTTGGGGGACAGAGGTAGGGGTGGGGTGTGGGAGGCCTTACATTAAGTTATAAAAGGACCTTATTTCCCTGAATCCATTTGAACTTCCATGGTTGGCGCCATTACAGTGAAGAGGGGCAGTACCCTTTCTCATGAGAAAGCAATAAACTTGTTTCTGCCTTCAGGTATCTACATCTTTGTATTGATTTTTTTTTGGTAGTGGTCTCTGTTGCACACAGGGGTAAATTATATAAGTAAATGAGACACTTAGGACATTTCAACTGCAAATCAGATGTAAAAGCTCTTTGGACTGTAAGGTATACAGTGCAATCAAATAAACATTCATTAAGTACCATGCATATATATTATGTAGGACACTAAGTACTGGGGATACAAATAAGAAAGAGAAAGACAGTATCTGTCCTCAAGAGGCTAACAATGGAATAAGAGAAAATGACACCCAAGAAGAGAAGGTACAGGATGTGGGGGCAGGATAACGGCAGTAGAATAGAAGTTATACATACAACTGGTGGAAAATACTTGGTTGGCTAGACTTCTGAGCCCTTTCTAAATGGGGCCTTTGAGAAAAGAATTTTCTCTGACCTCCAGTGCTTCAATAGAAAGAAGCAACTGAGGGTAGAGGTATGAGTACTAAATCTGATGCAATCTCCATGATTATGCATTTCTGATTGATGAACTTTTCCTGGGTTTCAGGGGTTGGGGTCAGTGATGGGCATATTGTGTGATAATGGAAGAGTCAAATCCAAGCAGTGTAGCTGGTGGAACATGAGACTAGGGAATCATTGGTATAGAGGCAAAGCAAAATGATGATATATTTCCATTAATTGAACTATATCTGATGAACAACTTCATTATGCCAAGAGAATTGGTGGTAAGGATTTTATGTTCTGGCTCTGCAACAGTTGTGAATACTATGCAAGCAGAGGATGCAGTGATAGAAGAGGAAGTTGCCAGGTCACATATTTGTAAGGATTGTTTCCTTGGACAATAGTTGTGATTGCCAGACTGGAAGGTCAACAAGTGGTTCTAAGAGGAGCTGCTCTTTCCCATGGTTCCTTAGCTGTCTCCACAGTGTTATAAAATAGATGTTTATCGATGTAGTACTGATGATTTGAACCAATTAGGAGATATTGACTCCTATCTCTCCTTCAGGACACCTGGATGCTTCAGTTGCAGGCTGCTTGCCCTTACCATCAGTGGCAGTT
Organism: Gymnobelideus leadbeateri; assembly: GCA_011680675.1. Lineage (NCBI taxonomy): Eukaryota > Metazoa > Chordata > Mammalia > Diprotodontia > Petauridae > Gymnobelideus > Gymnobelideus leadbeateri. The sequence continues at coordinate 98,172 of WOXC01005131.1, forward strand.
TCTGAGCAATTATAATTGGTGGTATTGACCATCTCCAGTTGTCCTGATCTATATCTGGTCATTAGACCCAGATGACTCTGGAGGAGACCATGAGACTGGTGAGGTTACACTGTTCTCCCTCACTTAATTCCAATTCACTTGTAAGTCATGGCATCATCTTCCTGATGTCATGGTCCTCTTTGAGAACGAAGGACAAACCACACGTGGGCCCCTTGTCCATAGGAGTTGCTTCCCTACATGATTGCTATGGAAGCTACCTGTAAAGTGCAACTGTGTTCATTGCTATGTTCAAGTTTTATGAGCCTATTTGTCTATCAGTGATAGTTCAGAAGTTGGCAATAGTAGCTAGGGTAGCAAACTCCTCCACAAAGATTTCTCTCCTTCCTGATTATTGTGAGTATTGAATTAGAAAGAGGGTAAGTGGGAGATGAGGTGCTCTTCATAAAGAAATATAATGGGGGGGGCGGAGCCAAGATGGCGGAGTAGAAACAGCTCATCCAAGCCACTCTGCCCCCAGATTCCTCCCAAACTATGTAAAAGGGGACTCTGAACAACTTCTGGAGCCCCAGCACCCACAGAACGAAACAGAGAAGCTATCCTCCCACTGAGGACAGCCCAGCAGCCTTGCAGGAAGGACCAGCACAGTGGTCTGGGAGCCGGCAGTGCGCAACACGCAGAGCGCAGGAAGCGGAGCCGAGCAGAGCCCAGGTCCGTGTAAGGTGAGGTTTTAGCCCCAAATCGGCAGAGCCAGCAGCCGGCTGGAGGAACCCCAGAACACCAGCAGCCGTGGCGACTCCAGAATTATCAACATAGACATGCCTAGGACAAAGTAAGAGGTTAGTGTCCTATGGACTTTGGGACCTGTATTTTGGGGAATGCGTCGGCTCCCTCCCCTGGGGGCTAGAAGCCACTGAGGAGACACGCCATTTGGTAGTTTTCAGAAGCAGCTCCAGCTCCTGGCCTGCAATTAATTGTAGGGAGATCCAGTGATCAGTCTTGGGGAGGTAATCCCTCTTGCTTTAACCTCCCCGGATCTGGATTGTGATCTAGGGTGGAAGTCGTGAGTGGGTAAACAGCTTGCCAGAAACGGAAGTTGTCCCCCACACGTTTGGGATGAAAATTCCTCTATCTGGCCTTAAAGCCATAGTGTGGCAACTAGCCCAAAAGTCAGGTAATCAAGTGGCAACATGCCAAGGCAAAGGAAACAGAAAAATGCAACCCTAGACTCCTATTTTGGGGGCATAGAGCGGGAAAAGGACTGTGAGGTCAGAAGTCCTGCTCCAAAAGCCCCAGGGGAAAACATGAGCAGGTTGCAGGCCATAGAGGACCTTAAGAAGGACTTTAAAAATCAAATAAGAGAGCCCAGCACCCACAGAACGACACAGAGAAGCTAACCTCCCGCTGAGGACAGCCCAGCAGCCCTGCAGGAAGGACCAGTGCAGCGGTCTGGGAGCCGGAAGCACGCAGAGCGCAGAGCGCAGAGCGCAGAGCACAGGAGCCGAGCCGAGCCGAGCCCAGGTCCGCGTGAGCCGAGGTTTTAGCCCCAGGGCGGCAGGGCCAGCAGACAGCTGGAGGAACCCCAGAACACCAGGAGCTGTGGCGACTCCAGAATTATCAACATAGACATGCCTAGGACAAAGTAAGAGGTTAGTGTCCTATGGACTTTGGGACCTGTATTTGGGGAATGCGTCAGCTCCCTCCCCTGGGGGCTAGAAGTCACTGAGGAGACACGCCATTTTGTAGTTTTCAGAGGCAGCTCCAGCTCCTGGCCTGCGAACTGTAGGGAGATCCAGCGATCAGTCTTGGGGGGTAATCGCTCTTGCTTTAACCTCCCTGGATCTGGATTGTGATCTAGGGTGGAAGTCGTGGGTGGGTTTACAGCTTGCCAGAAACGGAAGTTGCCCCCACACGTTCGGGACGAAAATTCCTCTATCTGGCCTTAAAGCCATAGTGTGGCAACAAGCCCAAAGTCAAGCAATTAAGTGGCAACATGCCAAGGCAAAGGAAACAGAAAAATGCAACCCTAGACTCCTATTTTGGGGGCATAGAGCAGGAAAAGGACTGTGAGGTCAGAAGTCCTGCTCCAAAAGCCCCAGGGGAAAACATGAGCGGTTGCAGGCCATAGAGGACCTTAAGAAGGACTTTAAAAATCAAATAAGAGAAGTGGAGGAAAAATTGGAAAGAGAAATGAGAAGGATGCAGGAAAAGTATGAAATGAGGGTCAACAGCCTGACTGAGGAAACAACACCTTAAAAAATAGACTAACTCAAATGGCAAAGGAGGCCCAAAAGGGCAATGAGGAGAAGAATGCCTTAAAAAGTCGAATTTGACAGATGGAAAAAGAATCTCAAAAGTTCACTGAGGAGATTCATTCCTTCAGAGTTAGACTGGAGCAAATGGAAGCTAGTGACTTTATGAGAAATCAAGATGCTGTTAAGCAGATCCAAACAAATGAAAGATTAGAAGGCAATGTGAAATATCTCATGGGAAAAACCACTGACCTGGAAAATAGATCCAGGAGAGACAATTTAAAAATTATTGGACTACCTGAAAGCCATGATCAAGGAAAGAACCTAGAAATCACCCTTCAAGAAATTCTCAAGGAAAACTGCCCTGATGTTTTAGATACAGAGGGCAAAATAGAGGTTGAAAGGATCCACCGATCACCTCCTGAAAAAGATCCCAAAAAGAAAACTCCCAGAAATATTATAGCCAGGTTCCAGAATCCCCAGATCAAGGAGAAAATACTACAAGCAGCCAGGAAGAAACAATTTCAATATTGTGGAAACACAATCAGAATAGCCCAGGACCTGGTAGCTTCTACACTGAGGGATCGAAGGGCATGGAATATGATATTCCAGAGGGCAAAAGAACTGGGAATGAACCCAAGGGTCACCTACCCAGCAAAACTGAGTATTTTGTTTCAGGGGAAAATATGGTCATTCAGTGCAATAGAGGACTTTCAAGCATTCTTGAGGAAAAAAACCAGAGTTGAATAGAAAATTTGACATCCAGACGCAAGAAGGAAGAGATGCCTGAGAAGGTAATCAGGGAAAAGAAATCAAAAGGAACTTATCAAAGTTGAACTATTTACATTCCTATATGGAAAAGCAATATTTGTGACTGATGATATCTTTCTCACTAAGAAAGTAATGGAAGAAGGGGGTGTGGTCATATGAATACATATGTGAATGTGTGTGTATATGGTTACAGTTACATATGGATAGAGGGCATAGGTTGAATTTGTTTGGAAGGGAGAATACTCAAGGGATGAAATTATGAGGTGAGAGAGGAAAGTGGCAAGAGGATATGGGGAGAGACAGGGTAGGGTAAACTATCTCATGTAGGGGAAGTGGTTGCAAAGGAGGGGGAGAATAAGGAAGGCTAAAAAGGCAAAACCACATTCACATTGAATTTGGTTCAGGGAGAAAATGACATACATACTAAATGGGATATCTCAACCTGCAGCAGGATAGGGGGAAGGGGGATGAGAGGAGGGATGATGGATGGGAGGGCATCCTTGGGGTGAGGGGAGGTTGGAAGTACCCACTATAGAAGAGGGACAGGATCATGTAGGGAATGGACCAGGTGGGGGGTGGGATGAGTGGGAGGGAATTATAAGCAGCCTTGTACAATATATCTACTATGATAATGTTTTGTATAGCTAGACATGTACAACATATACTGAATTACTTATCTTCCTAGAGGGAATGTGTGACAAGGGAGGAACTAAATGGATCTGAAATTCGAGGTCTTAACATTAAATGTTTCAAATATATATAAATACTATTATTAATACTCTTTTGCCTATAATTGGGAGATAAGATGTGCAGGCATTGGGACACAAAAATTCACCTTCCTCTAATGGAAAATCGAAGGGGGTATGGGAGAAGGTATGGGAGAGAGCAGATTGGAGGAAGCGATATCTTGTGGGACTGCTATTCTGGGAGGCTGGGTAGGGGAATAATGGGGGGAAAATGATTGTAACTCAAAATCTGGCGGAAATGAATGATGTAAAAACTGAAGTTAATAAAGCATTTGTTTAAAAAAAAAAGAAATATAATGAAAAAGAACCCACTGGCTATCAAGGTTTTTGAATAATTCTAATGGTTGAGTTTTTATGGACACCAATATTTATTCTGTGTCTTTGCAGCTGCCCTTCATTCCTTTTATTTTGTACTCTGGGACCAAGAGATAAAGGTCTAATCACTTTTTCAAATGCCAGGGCTAAAAGAATAGCATTCATAAGGACTCTTGTCTTTCAGGCTTTGCTACATTTCTAGAAATCATATGTTCATCATTCCTCTCTTCTACCATTCTAATTTATTCTGTATATACTTACATCCACGGTCCCTCCCACAGTGCCTAGAACAAAGTACAGTGCTTGATAAATACTTCACCAATGCTTACAAAGGCATAAGGGACTCCCAAGTTAAGAAGCCCCTTCTACCAATGAAAATCAATGCCTTCCTTGTAACTTAGAGCTGAAAAGCCTTTCCTGAGATTGAGAGTTTAAGTGACTTGCCCAAGATCTCCAGACATCTGTGTCAGAGGCAAAACTTAATCCTAGGTCAGCCTTCAAGGCTAGCTCTCTATCCATCACAGCACATCTCATCTCAGCTTGATAACCTCTTAAAAATGAGATACTCTGACGTCCCCATGGGACATAGCTAGGTGAAGTAGTGGATATAGTGCTAGACATGGACTCAAAAAGAAAATTTCAATCTGGTCTCAGAAACTTATTAGCTGTTTGACAAGTCATTAGCTTCTTCGTCAGTTTTACCATCTGTAAAATAGGGAAAATAATGTCTAGCTTCTAAAGATGCTGCGAGGATAAAATGAGGTGATTTTGAGGTGCTTTATAGACCTTAAAGTGCTATATAAACATAGATGTTGTTATTTATGTTAGAAATTATCCTGCTTTTTGCTACTTTTCCCTCTGATTGGTTGGTTTTTCCCAGAAATTCCATTTCATGGAGGAAACCCAGGCCATACATTCATAGCTTCATTCTTCTCCAAGCTGCATTCCTGACTGCAGATTTTCTCTACAATTTTCCTCTTTCCTTTATGCCCCCCTTCCCACTATGTTCCATGCCTCCTTTCAAGTTACCTTTACATGTTTTCCCCAATGAAAATATAAGCATGTTGAAGACAGGGACTGGCATTTTTTTCTGTCTGTGTATCTTTCTTGTGCTTAGTATAGTCTCTGGCTTTTTAGCAAGTACTTGATAAATACTTGTTGACTTGTTTAACTCTTCATTTTGTAGAAGTTCACTGCCTATATTTCTAGGTTCTAGAGTTTAGCTAGAAATTGAAGTCAAAGTTGCTGGCCTATAACTGGTGGTTCTGTTCTCTTCATTTTTTCCTTAAGATAGTCAACTATTTACCCCTTTTCCAGTTATGCAATGTGTCTCTAATTCACTGCTCTCTTAAAATCACAGCAAACATAGCTCACAATTTATTCAGTATCCTGTGGAAGATATTTGAGCTCATCAAAGCCAATTAGCACTTTCCTCCTAACTCCCTATTAATCTTGAGTATCAACTCTTTTTTCTCCAGTCTATCTACATGGATGTCCCTAAAATGAAGAATTGGCTATGTCATTCTCAATTGCATAATATGCTTCCATGGATTCTTAATGACTCTAAGATAAAGTAGAAATCTGTTGACATTGAAAACCATGACAAACCGACTGCATTCCTGACATTTCACATTACTACATTTCAAGTATTCAAATGCCATGCTGCCTTGTTGTTCCCCATTAATGACATTTCATTTCCCACCTCTATGCCTTTTTACAAGTTGTCCCTGTATGCCTAGAATATTCTCCTTCCTTATCTCTACCTCTTGGAATCTCCAGGTAGAATTCAAGTATCAATTGACACAAGGGACACTTTCCTGTTCCCCCTCTTTCTACCCCTTCAGCAGTCAGAACTCGTCTATTTTGCCATAAATTACATGTATAACATGTTTCCATCCTAGAAGATACCAAGAAGGTATTTAGGAGAACAGTGGATACCATAAGAAATTTAGAAAATAAGCATGAATATGGCAGCCACAAATTATGAAAGAGATAAAAAACTGAACACTCTCAAGCATCATAAAATCAAACATGAATTCTTCCATCCCAAACTCATTTCTCCTTCTGACTTCCATTACTTCCATAACTTATCTGTTAATGACATCACTTTCATTATTTACTCAGATTTGAAATATCAGTCTTCTTTTGCTCTTCCCTCTGGCTTACTCCCTGTATCTAATTAGGCCCCCCATCCTGTAGATTCTCCCTTTGCAACCTTTCCCACATGTGTTTCCTTCTTTCCATTCCCACTGTGTCTATGCTAGCTCAGGAACTCATTCCTTTGAATTCTGTGTTATTACAATAGCCTCATACTTGCACTCTATACTTCAAGCTTCTCCTTAGGTTCTAGTACATATTACAAGCAAATTATTTGTCTTAATGAAAATATCCAATAATGCCATGCTTTTTAGTGTCTTTCTATCACTTTTTTTGTCCAGACCTATGATTCCATTGGTGTAAATAACTCACAATGACAAAATGCCATTTGTCAATTCTTCTGAGAACTAGATTACCGAGGTGATGATGATGATGATGATGATGATGATGATGATGATGATGATGATGATGATGATGATATTTTCCTCTTTGCGTTAAGTTCACAGAAATGAGTGAGTTGTCACTAAGGCCCCATCACCTACAATATGTGGAGATATGCCCTTCCTGTTACATTATATGTAATATTATTGCTGGTTTCAACATATGGAGGTTTGATCACTCTGCTTCAGGGCAACTGCATTTGGAATAAGAAAGACTTAACTTCAAACTGTGACTCAGATACTTACTAGCTATATAACTCTGAGCACATCACAATTTGTATTTTCCTGAGTCTCTTCATCAGAAAAGTAGGGAGAATAATATCACTTACATTGAATAGTTATTGCAAGAATGAAATGGAAAAAAAAAATCTTATCTCATTTCACTCAGATATTTTTACTACATCTCCCTTTTCCTCTGTCTCCCAGAAATTGGTGGCCCTTTTCCTTGCCCAGGCAAACCCCTCTAAATGAATCCTTAAAGCCATCCTATTTCATATCCAGCAAATCAAATATAGAAATCCTGGTGGATTTTAATACCTTTACAAATTGACCCCTTCCTACATTTCCAGTTTTCTTACTCTTTCCTCTGCTCCACATACTGTCACGTATATCTTTTAATTTTGTTGACCTATTTGCTTTTGCAAATGATTTAACCTCCCAATGCCTTGCCTTTGTATTAGCTTGCTCCCATGTCTAAAATGTCCTGCCCCCTTGCTTCTTCGTCCAGGCTTCTCTGGCCTTTTTCAAGTCTTACCTCATCTGATATCTTCTCTGAGAAACTCTTTATACTCTCTAATCCTCACAAGCCATGCTAAGTGTCCTCTCTATATTTAATATATTTTTATGCATGTAATCATTTACATATTTACTCCATAAGAATGTGAGCTCCTTTAGGAAAGGGACTATGTTTTTTTCTGCATTTGTTTTTTTGCAGTTCTTTGCATACCTAATGATAATCACAGTGCCTGTAACATAATAAGCACTTAAAAGGTTGTTGATTAACTAAGAAATCCACAAATAAGGAAAATTCCCTGAAAATTTTAAGCAGAAAACAGAGAATTTGGTCAAACATTTAAAAAGTCTATGACCTATGGAAGCCTCAGTGGTGATAGAAAGAAAGGAAGAGATGTCTGAGAAATTTAATGCAGAGGGAGAATTGAAAGAGTTTAAAAGCCAACTTCACATGAGAAATGAGGAAAAAAGAGAAGTATAAAGTGAGTTTCCAGCATGGAAAATTAGCTAAATATTGTTATTCAGAGATATAGAGGCAGCATGATGGAATGGATACTCCTCTTCTTATTTTCCTCCTCCTCCTCCTTCTCCTCCCACCCCTACTAGTAATAGCGAATATTTATATAATATTTATGTACCAAGCACAGCATTAAATACTTCACAAATATTATCTCATTTGATCCTCACAAAAGAACTGAGAGGTTCACACCATTATTTTCTCCATTTTTCAGGTTAGGAAACCGAGTCAAACAAAGGTTAAGTGACTGCATAGGGTCACACAACTAATAAGTATATGAGGAATTTAAACTGTGACTCTCAATTTCTATATTTTAAAAAAGCAAACAGGAATAAAATAACATAACAATAATAAGATAACAGAAAACTTTTATGAGGACTGAATGATATATTGTGTATACAGTGTCTTGCAAATGTTAAACTTAAAAAAAAACAGCTATAATCATTTATTAGATTCAGCAAGAGAAGGTTTGAGGAAAAAGATAATAAGCTTAGTTTTGGACAAGTTAACTTTGAGAATAAACCAGTGGGATATTCATTTCTTGTAGGCAGCTGAGTTTCTATCAAAAGAGAGAGGTCATGGCTGGAGATACTGATTTGGAAATTACCTGCATAGAGAAGATAAATGAACTCATGAGAGTGAATGAGTTTTGTGCTCATTCTTAGTTCCTACCAGCTGTGCATAATCCAGTTTGAAGAAATACTTAAGGAAGCCTTTGTTCTGATATTCAAATCAAATAAAAGAGCACTTAGCTCCATAATCAAGCTATGAGCACAAATTTATGTAATGCTTTAATAGCATTAAATTAATAACATTTGCAACTTTTGGGGCAGCTAGGTGGCGCAGTGAGTAGAGTGTCGGTCCCAGAGTCAGAAGGACTGGAGTTTGGATCCGGCCTCAGACACTTAACACACACAAACAAAAACCTAGCAATGTGACCTTGGGCAGGTTACTTAACCCCGATTGCCCTCCAAAAAGCAAATATATATATATTTGCAACTCTCCAAAATATACAATGAAACTATAGACAATTTCAAATATGGAATTTTGAGCTCAGAGTGGATAAGTGACTCAGCAAATCTACAGTTAGTAAGCTTCAGAACCGGGGTTTGAACCAAAGTTTTTAGACCATAATCCCAGTACATTCCTTGCTCTACCAGGTTAACTTTAAAAGATTGCAATTTCTGTTTAAAAAAATGGAGATATAGAATTATTCATCTCTGTTAATGGTGGGGATGAAAATTATACTTCAGTAATCTCAACATATCCTCCAACACCATTAATTATACAGGACCCACTGGTAGATCATGACATGAGCCTTCATCTCTGTGAATGATAAAACCCAAGCACACATGGAATAACCTTTGAATTTAGGAGCAGAGAGATGTGTCTATTTAGAGAATATCAAAGACTTTCAATCAAAATGTTTAAGTTCAAAGAAATACCACCAAAGCATTATCTTCTTCTAACCAAATAATTTCAGTGTCTCCCATTTTCTTCAAAGGCATTATTTCTCAAAATATTAATTATGTTTTAAAATTATTTTCTCCATCTGATTCATACAAGTTTTCTACTTCTCCCTTATCAGAAACTATAAAACCAATATGTTGCAATAAACTTGGTTTACTCATGCCAGGAACAGCTTATGAAATTCTTGTTTTTCATCCTCAAACAATCCATTTTTCTTTGTTTAATTGTATCAGATGGAATTATATAGACTTTTCATTTAGATGGTTATTCTCTAGGGTATTTTTCATTTTCTTTTCCCAACTTTACTGTATATTAACAACCAAAGCTAAAATTCAAGGGGAAATCTAGGTAAAGTGCACTACTCCCTTTTCAAATTTGGTTAACTAGATAGTATATCTAATTCTATGAAAAATTAAAGACAAGTTAAAAGAAAAAATAAATATGTGAAAAGTCCTTGAATTCTAGAATAAAAGATGAGACTGAAACAGAAAATGACTAATGAAGAAAATAAGGTAAATAAATCCATTCTAGAAATAAAAACAACTTATAAATATGCAAAAAATAATTAAAAAAGTTTGAGGGAAGAAGAAGAGACTTTTGTATTAATCATTTATCTGAGAAGGAAAAGGGGTGGAGGGATTAAGAATTGTATAACTTTAAAAGGAAGAACAAAATAGGGATGTTTACTAAAAGCTCAGAACTAGTAAAAGGATTGAAAAAGAAGATGGAACTGTTTGTTGAGTGTGAGGGAAAGAGAACCAGTGGAAATTTGGTTGCCATAAGGCAGATTAAAAACTAATTACAAAGACACAACACTATAACAAATGAGGGGT
>WOXC01005132.1:0-200540 GCA_011680675.1 Gymnobelideus leadbeateri
TCCTGAACGTTTTGGGAGGCAACTTCCATTTCTGGCAAGCTGGAAACCCACTCACGACCTCCACCCCAGATCACAATCCAGATCCAGGGAGGTTAAAGCAAGAGCGATTACCACCCAAGACTGATTGCTGGATCTCCCTACAGTTAGCAGGCCAAGAGCTGGAGCTGCTTCTGAAAACTACAAAATGGTGTGCCTCCTCAGTGGCTTCTAGCCCCCAGGGGAGGAAGCCTACGCATTCCCCAAATACTGGTCCCAAAGTCCGTAGGACACTAACCTCTCACTTTGTCCTAGGCATGTCTATGTTAATAATTCTGGAATCGCCACAGCTGCTGGTGTTCTAGGGTCCCTCCATCCGGTTCCTGGCCCTGCCTCCCTGGGTCTAAAACCTTGGCTCTGGGGGACCACACCTATGCTCATCTCCCAGCGCTCTGTGAGTTGCTGGCTCCCAGACTGCTGCACTGGTACAACCTGCAGGGCTGCTAGGCTGTCCTCAGCGGGAGGTTAGCTTCTCTGTGTTGTTCTGTGGGTGCTGGGGCTCCAGAAGTTGTTCAGAGTCCCCTTTTACATAGTTTGGAGGAAATCTGGGGGCAGAGTGCCTTGGACATGCTGTTTCTACTCTGCCATCTTGGCTCCACCCCCTATTATTTACTTTTAAAACCACAATTCCAGTTGTATCCAAGAATGGTTGGACTAATTCACAGATTTTTCATCAGTATATCAGTGCAGAAAAGATGAATGGCTTTATTAATGGCTTATAATCATTACCAATGGTTAACATATAATCTAACATAGGCATAGCCTGCTAGGGAGACTCCTTCCTTCTGCCCCCAATAATTATTTGTTTGCTTAAATTGCAAAAATAAAATAATTTATGGTACTTGCTAATTCATGCTGTGGAAATGTTATACTTGGTCATTAGCTTAGATAGATATTTAATTATAACAAACTGGAGAGTTGTTCCAAATCTATCCATCTATCCTTTTTTTTTTTTTAATATGACAACCTTTTAGAGGCAAATTCATGGTACAATGGATAGAGTACAGGACTCAAGTCAGGAAGATGTGAGCTCAAATCAAGCCACAAATCCTTACTAACTCTTTGACTCTGGGGAAGTCATTTAAGTCCTGCCTGCCACAATTTCCTCATCTGTAAAATAGAGATAATAGCATCATTTTTCTACTAGGGTTGTTTTGAAGATAAAATGAGATTTAAATAAGATAGAGGGAAGTAGTAGCACAGTAGATACAGCACTAGACCTAGAGACAGGAAGATCTGAATTAAAATTCAGCCTTAGGCACTTATAGTGGTGTAACCCCAGTCAAGTCACTTATCTCCTGGCTACCTCAGTTGCCTCAACCAAAAAATAGGGGGTATCCTTAGAGAGTAGTCATGAAGATCAAATGAGATATTTATAAAGTGCCTTAGTACAGTGTCTGGTGCATAGTCACTATATAAATACTTGTCCATTTTCCTTTCCTCTGCTCAATTGTAAATCGTTCTGCAAACCATAAATCTCTACCCCTACCTGGGTAGGCTAACCTTGACCTCAAGGCCACTTGTGGCCCTCTAGGTCCTCAAGTGTGGCCCTTTGACTGAATCCAAATGTCACAGAACAAATCCCCTTAATAAAAGAATTTGTTCTGTAAAACATGGACTCAACCAAAAGGCTGCACCTGAGGACCAAGAAGGACACATATGACTTTTTGGCCACAGGTTTCCCACCCCTGCATGAGTCCATACAAATCTTAGCTATTATTATTTACTAAGGTTCTCCAACATTCCAGGTGCTATGCTAATAACTGAAGATCCAAAGACAAGAATAAAACATCTTTGACCTCAAAGAGCTTAAATTAATTGGCAGAAAACAAAATGTACACATTTTTGTTTTTATCCTAATTTAAACCACTGCCACCACTACCTTATCTACAGGATTGACAGCAGGCTAGTTTAATTACTGACCATTTGCCAAGACCAAGTAATGATTTTGTCCAAGGGAATAATAACCAACATGGGTTTGCTTTGATTTACTGTTCTCTTTTCATAGTAGAAGCTCTATGAATTCAAATCACCTAACTACTACCTGTATAATTCCTGAGATTAGAGCAGACTAAGCAAACATCAGGATGTTGTCTGGATTTCATAGAGAATCTCCTAAACTTTATCAATATTCTATCTGATGAAATGAGTTAAATTACTACAAAACTTAATTTGATCTGTGATCTCATAGATGTAGATATTCCCTCTGCTGGTACAGATCACAACTCCTCCCCCAACTTCACCAACCTGTATCTTGTCAATGGCTTCCCATAACATCTTCACAATGAATATTTGTGTCTCTTATATTTTATCATTGATTTATCATTATTTTATTATCAAAACGTGGACAATGGCTATTCCAATTCAATAAGGGACTGCTCTTGGATGAAAAGATGACAGATGATCCTAACTGAAACATGGTCTTTTTAAGACATCTACATCCATTCAAGTGCTGGAGGCCTTTTTCCAATACTTTTGACATCAAAAGGATACTTCCTTGTTTCCTCTCCTGGTTATGTTCCTGACTGCCCAGGACTTCCACACTATGCCTTCTCTACCATTGGAACAGCCTATCATGGATCATTCAAATGGTCAATGAACTGTTGTTCATTGTGATTATACTACAGTGGAATATCCCTCCATAAGACTCGCCCTTCCTTCTCCTATTGATGAGTTCTTCCTTAGAGGCTCCATTTTGCAGAGGGGATCAGGCTGGCCGGTCGTCATTCCTTTCCTAGACTTGCTCCTGATTTTCTCTGGCTTTCATGGATGCTGTCATTCTTCAGCATCCTTGTGTTTTAGTTCCTCTTGTGTGTCCTTTCCCAATTAGGGTAGAAACACTTGAGGGTAAAGACTTTAAAAAAAATGTTGTAGGCTGTTCATGCCCACCATGTTCTTTGATTTCTGAATGATCTCTTTTTTTTTCTTGCTTTTTTTTGGCGGGGGGAAGGCAGGGCAATTGGGGTTAAGTGACTTGCCCAAGGTCACATGATTAGTTTTTTTGTGTTAAGTGTCTGAGGCTGGATTTGAACTCAAGTCCTCCTGACTCCAGGATTGATGCTCTGTTCACTGCACCACCTAGCCACCCCCATGGCCTATTTTTCTAGTTAGATGAGTAAAAAGTACTCTAACTTTAGGAACATAGATTTAAAGCTAGAAGGAATACTAAAAGTTATTTAGCCCAATACCTTCAGTTTACGGATGGATGAGATTAAATCCGAATATGGTTACACAGCATACCTAATATCATACATGTACTATGTCTCAGAGCTGAGATTTCAAGTCAAGTTTTTTTTTACTCCAAACAGCACTCTTCCTACTATACCACACTAGCTCCTTGTTACTCTTTCTATAGGGGCATATATTAGAGTGGAAAAGGACCTTAGAGGACATGAGTCCATCCTTTCATTTTATAGATGAGAAAACAGACACAGAGAGTCTTAGAAACTTGCCCATCGTCACACTATTTGTAAATGCCTGGGGCAGGATTTCAACTCACATCTCCCTGACTCCAAGTTCAGTACTCTAGCCACTATGCCATCTAGATGTCTTAAATATAGCAAGCTTCATGTTTGTGTCATCTGTTATCTGTCATCTTTCACCCAAGAGAAGCCCTTGAGTGGGAATAGCTATTGTTAATGTCTTAATAATAAAATATGAACAAATTAACATTAATAAAATATAAGTGCCACACATATTCATCTTTTTTTCTCTTTAATATGAAAATAAAAAGAGTAATTATTAAATCTGTCATAAATTCTTCTATTTTAGTAGTATCTCATATCTAGAATCCTCAGCAAAATCTCTAGGGAAAACTGCTTCTACAAATGATTGAAGTTTTCACTTGCAGATGAAGTTGGGATGAATATGGAATATTATATTTCTCCACTTGAGGTCACTTTGGAAAGACACTATTCCTTAGAATGCCTGAATATGGCTTAAAGACATACAACCTTAAAACGCGAATGGTTTTAATCACCCAATTTAACCTCTTTATTTTACACATGTTGAAACTGAGACCCAAATAACTTGCCCAACAAATTACAGGTAGTAACATACCCACAACTGAAAGTCAATTATTTTTATTGACTCCAAATAATTTGGTAGTATGATATTTAATAAATTAATAGTTACATGGTTATAAGTTACTAGCTAGTTCTTTGTACTATACATTATTTTTTTCAGTTTTGTTTTCCTTTGTTCTTTTAAAATTTATTGTGTAATGAATATATTCTGGTTTTCTTTCCCAGAACTAGACTGCTACATGAAACACTTCAGGAATTTAGGATGTCCTTAGAGGTTAGGAAACTTTCTTCTCTACTGTCATGAGCTTGAGCTCCCATCAGCCGTGTTCCCCACAATGTTAGGGGCAGTTATTTGTACCCCAGTTCCATTTAACCAAAACATTGGGTAACTTTACCAGAGAGGTTTTTCCTTTAGGGATATAGTAAGAACAAAGCAAAACATTTTCCCCAGTTCTTTTAGTATATACTTTCTCCTACCTCACCTCGGGAGAGGGTAGACTCAACTTCATTTAGTTCCCACATAACATTGGTTCTACCAAGTTTATGTTCATATATGGCATCTCTGCTGAATGAATCCTCCTCTCAGCTTACACTGTCCTGGGCCCAGAAGGGTCTTCTGAAAATTACTCTATACTTCTCAAGGCATTGATATGGCTGGATACTGCCTCTGGTCTAGATTTGGATCCTGGATCCCTGTGTCTTGCTCTTCTGACTTTTGAAAACTCCTAAGGTCAAAGATTCCAATTCTTTCACATAAAACTGAAAAGAACAATCAAAAAAGCTAAGGGATGAACACTCACCCTTTCCTAGGACAATATGGCCTCAGAAATGAGAATTCCTTAAAGCCTTTCCCCTTACCTTATTCTTTTACCAGGAACCTTGAGTAAAATGTGAGAAAGAGCAAATGAAATAAAAGAAGGATGACAGAAACCAACTAAAGACTTTTAAATGCAGTCAATAATAATCAAGATAATAATGGTAATAATAATAATAATAATAATAATAATAATAATAATAATAAAATCTCCAAATTACAAGTGGCTAGTCAGCCAGAACCAATTAAGGATTTATAAGGCACTTCCTTATACATCATCATGACTATCCTGTAAGCAGCTTCCATAGCTCCTTCATGTCTGGGGAGATGAATGAAGGAAATTTATTTTACTTAGGGAACAATGAACAAAGTGCTATGATAATATAAGGGAATGGTGATCATGGTAGTGACTGTCTTGGATCTTCAATTGCATATAATGTAACATAATCCTATAGAAATATAAACTGCCTAGATTTGAAGGAAATATTTCCCCAAACTACTAATTCTATTTGTTGTTGTTCTATTTTTATATGTGTACAGGGCTTGCCCTGGGTGTAACCAAATCTAATATGGAGGCATCCTGTATCCTTCCTTTTCCTACTGTATGGATGGGAGTGGCCCACTTTGATTGGCTGCTTCGTGAGAACAGGAAGCATGTTGAAAGCTGACCAGACTGGTATAGTTTCTCTCTTTTCCTGCATATTCTCTTATCTGAGGTCTTTTCTGCTGCACCCACAGGAAAAAATTATAGTTCATTCACAAAGTGGGCACCATGAATTGACCTAGGGAGGAGAATACCTTCCCTCTCTCTCTTTTACTCTGGTGGATTGAGAAATGTGTATGAGAGTTTTTCTTTATTTTCTATTTTCATTTGTCTTCAGTTTTAGGTGCTAACATCAGGCCAGGAGTTCTAGCTATAGCAACCTTGGAGTAACCTAGCTAGCCAGCCTAACAGGGAAGCTCTGAGAAGCCAGGCACACATGCCTTAACACGGAACTGGTAATGTGTGCGCTATAAGAATTGTGCTAAATTGCAAAACTAATCTCCTTCCTCTTCTCTGAGTTTGAGGTGATATGAGGGGAATAATCAAGTCCCATGTGTTACATGAGTAAATTTGAATATTTGTAAATCTACCTTTCAAAGTAAATATTCCTTAGCAAAGCTTATATGACTATTAATAAGTAGATAAATTAGGGGTCCTTCCCTATACTTGGGGGAACACTATCAGTGGGGATTGAGACCATTGGCAGAAAACCTAGATATACAATAAACGTCAAGCAGTGGGGGCCAGGGTAGTCAGTGTTATATATGTTGCTTCTTCCTCCTTTATAAAATGAGGACTAGTAGAAAGTTTACTGGATTTGGAGTCAAAAGACTTGGATTTGTATTATAGCTATGTAATTTATTGCTGGTGTGACCTCTGGCAAGGAAATTAACTCCCTGATTGGATTCTCACCTCCAGTCTCTCTTTTTGATCCATATTACTGAACCAATTTTTTGTTTGAATCTGTTTAATAGCATCTTGATTTCTCATGAAGTCATTAGCTTCCATTGGCTCCAACCTAATTTTGAAGGAATTATTTTCTTCAGGTAGATTTTGAAATTCCTTTTCTATCTGACCAATCATCTTTTTAAAGGCATTCTTCTCCTTATTGCCTTTTTGGGCCTCTTTTGCCATTTGAGTTAGTCTATTTTTTAAGGTGTTATTTTCTTCAGTATTTTTTTGGGTCTCCTTTAACAGGCTGTTGACTCACTTTTCATGATTTTCTTGCATTATCCTCATTTCTCTTCCCAATTTTTCCTCTACTTCTCTTATTTGATTTTAAAATCCTTCTTGAGCTCTTCCATGACCTGCAACCAGTTCACATTTTCCTTGGAGGCTTTTGATGCAGGTGTTCTAACTTCATTGTCCTCCTCCAGTTCCATGCTTTGATTCTTTTTGTCCCCAAATAAGGATTGTATGGTCTGATTGCACTTCCTCATCTTGCCAATTACCTGACTTTTGAGCTCTTTGCCATAGTAGAACTCTGCTTCCAGAGTGGAGAGTGCTATGTCCCAAATTTCTGGGGTTTTGCACAGCTGCTGTCAGAACTTCTTGTAGGCACCTGGCTCAGGATTGTGAGGAGGATGCCCTCTCCACAGCTGCCACAAGCTCTGCCACACCAGCACTCCTCACCCTGCGACTACCATCCAAGACCGCAACCCAGATCCAAGTAGGGCAAAATAAAAGAATCCTGCTTCAGTGTCATCAAGAGTCCTGCAATCAACCTTAGCACAGTCACTTGGTCTGCCCCCAATTTGTGGACCTGGAGCTCAGGAAGAAATCTCCAGGGCAGCAGCTGCAGATAGCATCTCTGCCACCCTAGGGGAGGGCCAGACCACACTCTTCTCTCACCCAGGATCAAGACAGTCCCCCACTGACATTTTACTTTCTCTTTGTCATTTTTGGTTTGAGAAGTCTGGAAACTGTCACAGCTGCCAATGAATCAGTCCACTGAAGACTGCTCTGGCTGGTCCATACCACCCATCTGTGTTTGTGTGACCCATTCAGGATTCTGCTCTGCTCCCAGCCCAGTTGTGATAGACCCTTTCTGTAGTCCTTCCAGGCTGCCTTCCACAGGAGATTTGTTTCTCTCTGTCATTTTGTGGGTCCTGTAGCACTAAAATTGCTTAGAATTATTTTTTATAGATATTGGAGATGGTTGGAATGGGAGCTCAAGCAAGTTCCTTTTTTTACTCTGCCACCTTGGCTCTGCCCCCCTACAAAAACCAATTTTTGTAAAGCATAACTTGACCACATCACTTCCTTGTTTAAGACACTTAAGAAGGTTCTGTGACTGTCCATTGGCTTGTTAAAAGATGAACTCCTTTGTTTGACAGTTTAAAGCCCTTTAACAGACTACCTTTCAAGACATTTTTCACATTACTCCCTGTCATGGACTTGACATTATAGCCAAACCAGCCCATCTGCTGTTATCTATACATATCATCCCATCTCTGTGCTTTTGTACTTGGAATGGTCTCTTTCTTTAAAGCTGCCTTTTTGAATCTCTAGTCCTTTTCATGGCTTAGCTCAGGTGCCACCTCCTATAGGAAAAGCCTTGCCTGATTTCCCCAATGATTAGGGAACAACTTGCTAAAATAACATTGTGTGTGTGTGTGTGTGTGTGTGTGTGTGTGTGTGTGTGTGTATCACATTTACTTATCTGAGTGTTTGTAGCAGCAAGCACCCCAGCATACCCAGGGTGGCTGCCAACACAGGTTCTTAGATCTGCTTTTCTAAAGGAAAGCAACTCAAAATGGGTTAACAATCTTGCTTTAATCAATCAAACATATCATTTGCCTAGTTCAGAGTAAAAAGGTCAGCATCCCAAACTTCAGAGTATACAGACAAAAGTTACAAGCAGAAGTTACAAGAAGACAGAGAAACATTTCAAGCGGACAGGCCTCCAACTGTCTGACCATTACATCCATACCTAGTTACAGTTACCAGAGAAGGAAGCACCAACATCTGGGTTTTCAAAGCTGGGGGGCTCAATGGCTGCCCAGAGTCTCATCTGGTCAAATCACACAACTCTTCTCAAAGTGAGCCCCAAAACAGAACCTCACATCAGGGTTTATAAAGGCTTCTCCTGGCTCAGAGAATGTAACAACCCTCTTGACCCACTTTCCAATCAAAAAGCACCCCCAAAATCCAAGCTTCCAGCCACAGGCTCCAGGCCCACTTAAGCCTATCAAAGGGCCTAGGTGCAGGGAAGATCTTAAATTTCTATTCCCATAACAGTGTTCAATTCACCAAAAGAATATAAGCTTCTTGAGGGCAGGGTTTCTTTTCTTTATCTTTATTTCCCCAGATCATAATAAAGTTTCTTTCATGGAATAAATGTTTATTGAATTTAATTGAAACATCTGAGCCTCAGTTTCCCCATTTATAAAGTGAAATATTTGGACTAAATGTTCCTTAATGTCCCTTCTAGCTCTGCATCTTATGATCTGATGAAATTATGATTGTCACTCTTCCAGAAAAAAAATATACACATATACATGTAGTTGTATAATGCATATCTGCATGTATACACACACACACACACACACACATATATATATGTATACACACACACACATAGATATAGTATTTGTAGTGTGTGTGCTTGTGTGTGTTTAATTTTCTTTCTGTTAGGGGCAGCTAGGTGGCTCAGAAGATAGAGCACTGGGCCTGGAATCAGGAAGACCTAAGTTAAAATCTGGCCTCAGACACTTACTATCTGGGTTACCCTGGGCAAATCACTTAGCCTCTGATTGCCTTGATGCAATGGGAAAAAGTGGCAAACTACTCATCTTTGCCAAGAATCTCCAAGGACATTGTCCATGAGATCATGAAGAGTCAACCATGACTAAATAATAAGAACAACATGCATTCTTGTTTTTATAGATAGATGAATGGGTAGAAAAATACACATATGTATAAATGCATGCATCCACACATAGCCATTTGTGTTTGGGAAAGTTTTTACTCCAAGCCTCCAGGATTCCCCTTCTCAGCTTTTTAGTACACAGGAAGAAAAGACATTTAAAAATAAACTCTCCTTCTTTTGCTTAATTTCAACAAATAAAATAAAATGGCTGTTTAAATTACATGGCTCTCTTGGACTGATTTCCACATTGGCAAAGCCATGGCATATGCACTAGTTAGGAGATAATTACCCCAACAACAACATGCATTTATATGGAGTCCTTTACAAAAGAGTCACAGGGTGCTTTGCAATTAGACCACAACAAACAGCCCTATTTTTCTTAAGAATTTTCAAATGTGGGAGAAGACAGATATGTCTTTAGTTATAAGTACCCAGACTGAAGGGCACTATGAATAGAATCTGGGAAGAAATGTCACAATTGGGAAGCAGAGCTACTCTGAGGGACTAGAGATTATGTGTTGGACAAAGCAAATATCCTGCTGATTCTGACCTTAATGAGTAAGCAGGGACATATGGTAGTGACAAAAGATCTAACAAATTTACTGGGCTGCAGCCATGAGCTGCCTCATCAGGGACTGAGACAATGTTAAAGTCAATACTTATTTTTTAGGGGGGAGTCAATCAGGGATGTCTAAATGAAAGGTTGTACCAAGACTAGTCACCCATTAATGATGCCTGAGATTATACAGTCTCAAAGTCGATGATATGGGTCACAATGGGTTAATCATTATAGACAAACTAATAATAACATAGCTGAAGAGACTAGGCCAGCCACTATCAAATCAGCCAATTAAGAAAATGAATAATAAATCTAGAGCTGGAAAGGGCCTCAGAGGCCAACACCTCATTTTTCATATTAAGAAACTGAGGCACACTGAGATTGAGTGGCTTACCCAAGGTCACACAGGTAGTTAATATCTGAGATAAGATTTGAACATTCTGAATCCAGAGTTAATATCTTTCCCCCCTCCCCACCTGTAATTCTGCTGCCTATATGGGGAAACAGATGCAGAGCTTAGTTGAAGGGTGTACAGCAGTATATAAAAATTGTACAGGGAAAAATCAGAATTTGAGTCCAAGGAATTAATAGCAGACAAATCTTTAAAGACTGTAATAGTAATATGGAGTAAAGGTACATGATTATAACTGCCTAACATCTAACAAGAGAACTCCTGTGTTTCAAATGAAATCATCTTGAGGCTTTCTGTTTTTCTCTCCCAGCTTAAAGTAAGGTAAGTTCAAATCTGTCCTCAGACACTACTAGCTGTGTGATGCTGTGCAAGTCACTTAATCCTGTTTACTTCAGTTTCCTCTTCTGTAAAAAAAATGAGCTGGAGAAGGAAATGGCAAACAACTCCAGGATCTTTGCCAAGGAATCCCTAAATCAGGTCAAGAAGACTTGGACAGAAATGAATAACAACTATTATTTTCTGGGTGTGCTTTCTCAATGTCAGCATCCTTTTATTGCCTCTGTCAGTAAGTCAATAAGCATTTATTAATTACTTATTGTATGCAAGGCACTGTACCATGCACTAATGTTCCAAATGTAAATAAAATGTTTCCTGCTCACAAGAATCTCATATTCTAATAGGGGAGACAACAGGTAAATAACTAGTTATGCGCAAGAGATATACAAAATAAATGGAATAAGTAAGAGTAAAGTATTAGCAACTGGAGGGACTGGGAAAGGCCTCTTGGAACAGGTTGCATTTCAGCTGTATTGAAGGAAGCCCAGGAAACTAAGAAATAGAGGGAACCTCTACTGAACTTTACTATTTAACCTCTCATTGCCCCCAAGATAGCTCTCTAAAACTAAAAAATGCAGATTAGTTACTAGTGTGCTTTTTTTTTTTTTTTTGCTTTTTAGAGGGCAGTTGGGGTTAAGTGACTTGTCCAAGGTCACACAGCTAGTTTTTGTGTTAAGTGTCTGAGGCTGTATTTGAACTCAGATCCTCTTAACTCCAGGGCCAGTGCTCTATTCAGTGCATCACCTAGCCACCCCGTGTGCTTTTTTTAAAAAGAGATTATCTTCATTTGAGAGTTTTAATGAAAGCAAAATTTTGGATGAAATATGTACATATATATTAAAGTGGAGGGGGGAGAGACAAGACATAGAAAGCAAGACAGAGAAAGAGACAGAGACAGAGATTGGGGCGGGGGGAGGTAAGTGGAGCAAAGGAGAAGGGGACAGAAGGGGGAGGGAGAGGATAGAAACTGAGGCATAGAGAGGTTGAGATTTGCCCAAGATCTCACAACAGGTAAATGATAATGAATAGATTTAAACCCAGGTCCTTTTATTCTAAATGCCATGTGCTTTACATTGTACTTCACTGGATTATTTCTAAAACGAGGGCATGCAACTGGCTTCGGGATACAAGTTCTTTCAAGTTTCATGCTTCTGTCACCATGAAAGGTACTATAATATATTCCACAGCATGCCAATCCATACTGATTTGAATCTATTCTGTAATGGTTTCAGTGTAAAAGAATCAAAGTATCCATGGATCATGATACCTAGAAATCTGTTTTGAAAAATATTATACTCTAAAATATGCAAATATTGCTTGATACAATGTTTTGTTGGTGTAATTACGGTCTAGCTGGAGAGGCAAGTTGAATATACAGAAAACTCACATGAGCACTGGAGGAAGACGCAGAAAAATATAAAATCAAGAATCAAAATTAAACGTGTCTGGACAAGAGCAGAGAGCAACATGGCCTTCATAGAGGAGGTAAGTCTTTAACTAGGACTCCATGAAGGGTGGAAAGAATTTATCTAGGCAGTAGAAAGGCTTTCTGAATAACGAGAAGAGCATTAAAGCAGTGGAACATAACCCCTAATAAAGACCTCAGATATGAATTCATTTCCCCCCAAAAGCATGGTTTAGGCCTTGGGCCTTGTAAATACTTCAGAGGAACAACTTCTGTGACTTTTATGCAGGAGAAAGGAATGTCTTCTCACTTTTCTTAGAGAAAATCAGTGTACTGTTAAATTTTGAGGTTGCACAGACTTGTTGATGGAGTTGGAACCGTTGGGTTACCAGTCATCTTCTCAATTGCTCCTCTCCCTAGGGAAGTATTGTTAGAATGGATCAAAAGGAGGCAGAGCCAATGGCCATGTATGTTTGTTGCCTGCAGGAGAGCTTAATTGCTCAGTGTACTAGGAAGCTTGCTAATTAATTCATGCTCCAATGTACTGATGAACAAGTATTCTGATTCAGAAACCTCATCGATTCTGCAATGGGGGATTGGAAATCTCCCTAAAACACCTAAAGTTAGGATCTACTTCATTCTTCTTTCTCCTGCCTAGGAGGTGATAGTCATATTATCATGAAACACATTCTACACAATGGAAAAGTACTTTAAAGTTTATTTGGCCATGACTACTTTAGTGAGGAAAGAAAAGGTCAAGTTCCTGGTCTTCAACCAAGTATGCTAGATTTACACTGAGGATGGAGGGAAAGGTGGAAGATTATTTTTCCCTTTACACTCTTTACTCTCTGCTTTCTTGCATCTCCCCTTTCCTCATTTCTTGTGTAGTACAAAAATAGATGAACACGGCCAAGATGGTGGAGTAGAAACAGCTCATCCAAGCCACTCTGCCCCCAGATTCCACCCAAACTATGTAAAAGGGGACTCTGAACAACTTCTGGAACCCCAGCACCCACAGAACGACACAGAGAAGCTAACCTCCCGCTGAGGACAGCCCAGCAGCCCTGCAGGAAGGACCAGAGCAGCAGTCTGGGAGCCGGCAGCACGCAACACGCAGAGTGCAGGAAGCGGAGCCAAGCAGAACCCAGGTCTGCATGAGATGAGGTTTTAGCCCCAGGGCGGCAGGGCCAGCAGCCAGCTGGAGGAACCCCAGAACACCAGCAGCCATCGCGACTCCAGAATTATCAACATAGACATGCCTAGGACAAAGTAAGAGGTTAGTGTCCTATGGACTTTGGGACCTGTATTTGGGGAAATGCGTCGGCTCCCTCCCCTGGGGGCTAGAAGCCGCTGAGGAGACACTCCATTTGGTAGTTTTCAGAGGCAGCTCCAGCTCCCAGCCTGCAATGAATTGTAGGCAGATCCAGCGATCAGTCTTGGGGGGGTAATCGCTCTTGCTTTAACCTCCCTGGACCTGGATTGTGATCTAGGGTGGAAGTAGTGGGTGGGTTTACAGCTTGCCAGAAACGGAAGTTGCCCCCACACGTTCGGGACGAAAATTCCTCTATCTGGCCTTAAAGCCATAGTGTGGCAACAAGCCCAAAAGTCAAGCAATTAAGTGGCAACATGCCAAGGCAAAAGAAACAGAAAAATGCAATCCTAGACTCCTATTTTGGGGGCATAGAGTGGGGAAAAGGACTGTGAGGTCAGAAGTCCTGCTCCAAAAGCCCCAGGGGAAAACATGAGCGGGTTGCAGGCCATAGAGGACCTTAAGAAGGACTTTAAAAATCAAATAAGAGAAGTGGAGGAAAAATTAGAAAGAGAAATGAGAAGGATGCAGGAAAAGTATGAAATGAGGGTCAACAGCCTGACTGAGGAAAACAACACCTTAAAAAATAGACTAACTCAAATGGCAAAGGAGGCCCAAAAGGGCAATGAGGAGAAGAATGCCTTAAAAAGTCGAATTTGCCAGATGGAAAAAGAATCTCAAAAGTTCACTGAGGAGATTCATTCCTTCAGAGTTAGACTGGAGCAAATGGAAGCTAATGACTTTATGAGAAATCAAGATGCTGTTAAGCAGATCCAAACAAATGAAAGATTAGAAGGCAATGTGAAATCTCTCATGGGAAAAACCACTGACCTGGAAAATAGATCCAGGAGAGAAAATTTAAAAATTATTAGACTACCTGAAAGCCATGATCAAAGAAACAACTTAGTAATCATTCTTCAATAAATGCTCAAGGAAAATTGCCCTGATGTTTTAGACCCAGAGGGTGAAATAGAGGTTGAAAGAATCCACCAATCACCTCCTGAAAAAGATCCCAAAAAGAAAACTCCCAGGAATATTATAGCCAGGTTCCAGAATCCCCAGATCAAGGAGAAAATACTACAAGCAGCCAGGAAGAAACAATTTCAATATTGTGGAAACACAATCAGAATAGCCCAGGACCTGGCAGCTTCTACACTGAGGGATCGAATGGCATGGAATATGATATTCCAGAGGGCAAAAGAACTGGGAATGAACCCAAGGGTCACCTACCCAGCAAAACTGAGTATTTTGTTTCAAGGGAAAATATGGTCATTCAGTGGAATAGAGGACCTTCAAGCATTCTTGAGGAAAAAAACAGAATTGTATAGAAAATTTGACATCCAGACACAAGAAGCAAGAGATGCCTGAGAAGGTAATCAGGGAAAAGAAATCAAAAGGAACATATCAAAGTTGAACTATTTACACTCCTATATGGAAAAACAATAACTGTGAGGGATGATATCTTTCTCAGTATGAAAATAATGGAAGAAGGGTGTATGGTCATATGAATACATATGTGAATGTGTGTGTATATGGATAGAGGGCATAGGTTGAATTTGTTGGGAAGGGAGAATACTCAAGGGATGAAATTATGAGGTGAGAGAGGAAAGTGGCAAGAGGAGATGGGGAAAGACAGGGTAGGGTAAACTATCTCATGTAGAAGAAGCAAGGGGAAGTGGTTGCAAGGGAGGGGGAGAATAGGAAGGGAAAAAAAAGGCAAATCCACATTCTCATTGAATTTGGTTCAGGAAGAGAATGACATACATACTAAATGGGATATCTCAACCTGCAGCAGAACAGGCAGAAGGGGGATGAGAGGAGGGATGATTGATGGGGGGCATCCTTGGGGGGAGGGGAGGTTAGAAGTACCCACTGTAGAAGAGGGACAGGATCATGTAGAGAATGGACCAGGTGGGGTGTGGGATGAGTGGGAGGGAATTATAAGCAGCCTTGTACAATATATCTACTATGATAATGTTTTGCATAGCTAGACATGTACAGCATATACTGAATTACCTATCTCCCCAGAGGGAATGGGTGACAAGGGAGGAAGGAAATGGATCTGAAAGTCTAGGTCTTAAGATTAAATGTTTCAAATATATATGTAAATACTATTATTAATACTCTTTTGCTTATAATTGGGAGATAAGATGTGCAGGCATTGAGACACAAAGATTCACCTTCCTCTAATGGAAAAGTCGAAGGGGGTATGGGAGAAGGTATGGGAGAGAGCAGATTGGAGGAAGCGATATCTTGTGGGACTGCTATTCTGGGAGGTTGGGTAGGGGAATAACGGGGGGGGGGGAATGATTGTAACTCAAAATCTGGCGGAAATGAATGATGTAAAACAGAAGTTAATAAAGCATTTGTTTAAAAAATAAAATAAAAATAGATGAACACAGATTGTGGAGACTTGGGTTTGAATTCTATCTCTAAAACTAATTACTAGTTCTTTTTTAAAATTTTTGGTCTTCATTAATTTGTTTGCGTACTTTTAGTTTATAAGATTCAGTTCCACAATTCCTTGAGTTTCAAATTTTCTCTCCCTCCCTCTTCTCCTTGCCCCCCCCCCATGATGGCATACAATCAAGTATAGGATCTGCAAATACTTTCACATTAGATATTAGTGAGGTTATAGCGAAGAATTGTATCAGATGGAATGAACAATGGGAAAGGGGAAACAAAACCAAACAAGAAAAAGAAAAAGATCGAGTAGTTTGCTTCAATCTGGATTCAAACTCAGTTCTTTCTAGTTCTTTCTCTGGATGTAGACATCTCTCTCCATTATGTGTCTTTTGGGGTTGACTTCTAATCCTGTATTGCTGAAAAGAGTCCAGTCTATCAAAGTTAGTCATCAAACATCCTTTTTGTCTATAATTTTGTACAAATTTCTCCTGGTTCTATTCTTCTCACACAGCAACAGTTTTTACAAGCCTCTCCAGGTAAATATGAAGTCCATCTGTTCCTCGTTTCTCATAGTACAATAGTATTCTATTACATGCATATACCACAACTTGTTCAGCCATTCCCCAGTTGATGGACACCCCCTGATTTTCCCATTCTTTGCCACCACAAAAAGAGCTGCTATAAATATTTTTGTACATATGGGTCTTCCTCCCACTTCTATGATCTCTTTGGGATACAACCCTAGAAGTGGTATTGCTGGATCAAAGGATATGAATTATTTATAGCCCTTTGGGCATAATTCCAGATTGCTCTCCAGAATGGTTGGATCAGTTCACAACTCCACCAGCAATGTATTAGTGTTCCAATTTGTCCACATCCTCTCTAGCATTTGTCATTTTCCTGTTTTGTCATCTTAGTCAATCTGACTCATGAGATGTGGTACCTCAGAGTTGTTTTGATTTGCATTTCTCTAATCAAGAGTGATTTAGAGCATCTTTTCATATGCTTATAGATATCTCTAATTTCTTCCTCTGAAAACTGCCTGTTCATATCCTTTGATCATTTATCAATTTGGTAATGACTTGTATTCTTATAGATTTGACTCAATTCTCTGAGTATTTTAGAAATTAGTTCTTTTTCAGAGACAGAGGTTGTAAAAATTCTTTCCCAATTTCCCACTTTCCTCTTAATTCTGGTTACATTGGCTTTGTTTGTACAGAAACTTTTCAATTTAATGTAATCAAAATTATCCATTTTGCATTTTATAATGCTCTCTAATTCTTGTTTGGTAATAAAGTCTTCTCCTCTCCACAATTCTGACAGGTAAATTATTCCTTGCTTTCCCAGATTGGTTATAGTTTCAGCCTTTATACCTAGATCATGGTATATGGTCAATGGTTATACCCATTTAGACTTGATTTTGGTATATGGTAATTACTAGTTCTAATTGTGTGACTGATCATTGGACAAATTACCTAATCTCCCTATGCCTTGGCTTCCTCCTCAGCAAAACTGAGGTAATAATACTTGCAATTCCACTAAGCACTTCTACAAATGTGTGGTGTTTTTGAAAAGTCTATTGTCTTTATTATTATACTTTCACATGCCTCATTTTGCAGTCAAAACTCTCCCTATAATTGCACCAACCAATCAATCAACCACTATCTAAAAAGCACCTACTATGTTGCGATGTACTGTTCTCAGCATTGGGGAGATAACTATGGAGTCAAAAGCTTTTTACTCTCAATGAATTTAGTATATATATATATATATATATATATATATATATGCATGTAGTGAAAGAAATGAGGACACAGGCAGGAACTACTGATCATATGGGAAGCAAGAACTAATTTTTTGTGGAGAAAGAGGAAATGAAAAAGGTGGTGATCATATATTTTGGTAGCAAGAGTATGTGTCAAATGGTGTTGCTCTCATACCTAGTTTGGGATTATTCAATGGAGAAAGCAGGCACCACTAAGAAAATGTTTCTAGTATTTATGACAATGAATCTGAAAGCTATTTGTTTGCTTAAGAGTCATATATAAAAAGTTGAGTGCATAAAACGCTCAGTTCCTTCAGTGGTCTCATTTTCCATGATGCGCCCTGTGCTAACATTTTATTAGAATGGAAGCAGATGTGGCAGGTGATAATTCTTGGGTTAGGAATAGCTGGTATTTATACAGCATTTTGAGACTTGAAAAGTGCTTTAATGACATCTCAATTGATCCTTACAACAAACCTGTGAGATAGATGCTATTATTATATGTGTTTTATAGATGAGGAAAGTAGGCTGGATTAAATTATTTGCTCAGATGTCA
Source organism: Gymnobelideus leadbeateri (assembly GCA_011680675.1). Taxonomy (NCBI): domain Eukaryota; kingdom Metazoa; phylum Chordata; class Mammalia; order Diprotodontia; family Petauridae; genus Gymnobelideus; species Gymnobelideus leadbeateri. The sequence goes on from WOXC01005132.1 coordinate 18,039, forward strand.
CATAAATGTCTGAAATAGAATTTGAATTGATGTCTCTCTGAATGGAGTTCACTGTGTCACCTATCTGGCCTTAAGGTAGTCTTTGGATGTATTGTCATCAGTGTAGAAACCTCTTCTATATAAAATGACATTTGGATTTCTGAGGGCAAAGTAGAACCATTATTTTCATTGACTTAAAAAAATCTTTACAATTTTTTTTACATATTTAAGAAAATTTTAATACACCATAGTTAATACTACATTTTCCTGCAATCTTGTTTTATAAAATTTGGCATTAACTTGATAAGACTTTTTGATTTATATTATTTAATTCTTTATCATGAATCCATATTTATAATATCTGATAAAAAGTGTCCTTGGACAAACAACCCAATTTCCCAGACCTAGCCTTAAGTACAGCCCATTTCTTCTCAGTGGGGTTTAAAGCCAGCAAATCCCAGGCCAATGGAATTTCTTTAGTTCTATTTCTTGGATAAATTTCTTCACTTTTCATGATGTATGGCATGGTATAAGCCCATGTTTTCATATTACATTTCCTTTGGGCGGGTTCCAATATTTCTTCACAGAATATTACTATTTTCATTAGGATTCAGCATTCCCACAATATGAGATAAGACTTCCAGACTGGCTGGAAGTAAAAAATATCCCCAAAAATGTTTTTGGGAGGATGTTTTATAGTTTGATTATGATGATTAAAGTTTATATCCTGACTTGGACACCTTCTGACAATTTTCTATAGCCTTGGATAAAACATTGTTTCATCAGTAAAAATTACCTTTCCCAATCTTTAGCATTCTGGTCTTTGGTTGTCTTCTCCATGACAAAATTAGGAAATAAATACCACTGATTGGTAGTTATTTGGTTTGGGTTTTTGAACTGTTCTTCTTGCTATTCTTCCAATTTTAAGAGGCTTTTGCTGCTCTGTTGAGGAAGCATTAACCATCACTCCAGCTTCAGGTATTTGCTTATTTCTGAGGATTAATTAAACTATATTGAAGCAGTCACTTGTCAGTTCTTGGTGCTGTTTTCACTTCACTTTCTATTGTCTTTCATCTTGACTTATCTTGTTTCATTGTGGCCTTCAATCATTCTCAAAATGCTTGATTTACCCACAATAGCCCTTAAACCATTTGTAATTAACCATGTTGTTTAAAAGCTACAACTTTTGCATGTTTCATTGGTACACTGTCTATTCTTTTTTTTTTTTTTAAACAAATACTTTATTAACTTCTGTTTTACATCATTCATTTCCGCCAGATTTTGAGTTACAATCATTTACCCCCCATTATTCCCCTACCCAACCTCCCAGAATAGCAGTCCCACAGGATATCGTTTCCTCCAATCTGCTCTCTCCCATACCTTCTCCCATACCCCCATCGACTTTTCCATTAGAGGAAGATGAATCTTTGTGTCCCAATGCCTGCACATCTTATCTCCCAATTATAGGCAAAAGAGTATTAATAATAGTATTTATATATATATTTGAAACATTTACTGTTACGACCTTGAATTTCAGATCCATTTCCTTCCTCCCTTGCCACCCATTCCTTCTTGGGATATAAGTAATTCAGTATATGTTGTACATGTCTAGCTCTGCAAAACATTATCATAGTAGATATATTGTGCAAGGCTGCTTATAATTCCCTCCCACTCATCCCACCCCCCACCTGGTCCATTCCCTACATGATCCTGACCCTCTTCTATAGTGGGTACTTCCAACCTCCCCTCACCCCAAGGATGCCCTCCCATCCATCATATCTCCTCTCATCCCCCTTCCCCCTATCCTGCTGCAGGTTGAGATATCCCATTTAGTATGTATGTCATTTTCTCCCTGAACCAAATTCAATGTGAATGTGTTTTTGCCTTTTTAGCCTTCCTTATTCTCCCCCTCCTTTGCACCCACTTCCCTACATGAGATAGTTTACCCTACCATGTCTCTCCCCATCTCCTCTTGCCACTTTCCTCTCTCACCTCATAATTTCATCCCTTGAGTACTCTCCCTTCCCAACAATATCAACCTATGCCCTCTATCCATATATAACTGTAACCATATACACACACATTCACATATGTATTCATATGACCACACCCTTCTTCCATTATTTTCATAGTGAGAAAGATATCATCAGTCACAGTTATTGCTTTTCCATATAGGAATGTAAATAGTTCAACTTTGATAAGTTCCTTTTGATTTCTTTTCCCTAATTACCTTCTCAGGCATCTCTTACTTCTTGTGTCTGGATGTCAAATTTTCTTTTCAACTCTGGTTTTTTCCTCAAGAATGCTTGAAAGTCCTCTATTCCACTGAATGACCATATTTTCCCCTGAAACAAGATACTCAGTTTTGCTGGGCAGGTGACCCTTGGGTTCATTCCCAGTTCTTTTGCCCTCTGGAATATCATATTCCATGCTCTTCGATCCCTCAGTGTAGAAGCTGCCAGGTCCTGGGCTATTCTGATTGTGTTTCCACAATATTGAAATTGTTTCTTCCTGGCCATTTGTAGTATTTTCTCCTTGATCTGGGGATTCTGGAACCTGGCTATAATATTCCTGGGAGTTTTCTTTGGGATCTTTTTCAGGAGATGATCGGTGGATTCTTTCAACCTCTATTTTGCCCTCTGGATCTAAAACATCAGGGCAGTTTTCCTTGAGAATTTCTTGAAGGGTGATTTCTAGGTTCTTTCCTTGATCATGGCTTTCAGGTAGTCCAATAATTTTTTAAATTGTCTCTCCTGGATCTATTTTCCAGGTCAGTGGTTTTTCCCATGAGATATTTCACATTGCCTTCTAATCTTTCATTTGTTTGGATCTGCTTAACAGTATCTTGATTTCTCATAAAGTCATTAGCTTCCATTTGCTCCAGTCTAACTCTGAAGGAATGAATCTCCTCAGTGAACTTTTTGAGATTCTTTTTCCATCTGGCAAATTCGACTTTTTAAGGCATTCTTCTCCTCAGTGCCCTTTTGGGCCTCCTTTGCCATTTGAGCTAGTCTATTTTTTAGGGTGTTGTTTTCCTCAGTCAGGCTGTTGACCCTCATTTCATACTTTTCCTGCATCCTTCTCATTTCTCTTTCCAATTTTTCCTCCACTTCTCTTATTTGATTTTAAAGTCCTTCTTAAGGTCCTCTATGGCCTGCAACCCGCTCATGTTTTCCCTGGGGCTTTTGGAGCAGGACTTCTGACCTCACAGTCCTTTTCCCGCTCTATGCCCCCAAAATAGGAGTCTAGGGTTGCATTTTTCTGTTTCCTTTGCCTTGGCATGTTGCCACTTAATTGCTTGACTTTTGGGCTTGTTGCCACACTATGGGTTTAAGGCCAGCTAGAGGAATTTTCGTCCCGAACGTGTGGGGGCAACTTCCGTTTCTGGCAAGCTGTAAACCCACCCACAACTTCCACCCTAGATCACAATCCAGATCCAGGGAGGTTAAAGCAAGAGCGATTACCCCCAAGACTGATCGCTGGATCTCCCCAAGATTTGTAGGCTGGGAGCCGGATCTGCCTCTGAAAACTACAAAATGGCGTGTCTCCTCAGCAGCTTCTAGCCCCCAGGGGAGGGAGCTGACGCATCCCCCAAATACAGGTCCCAAAGTCCATAGGACACTAACCTCTTACTTTGTCCTAGGCAAGTCTATGTTGATAATTCTGGCGTCTCCACAGTTCCTGGTGTTCTGGGGTTCCTCCAGCCGGCTGCTGGCCCTGCCGCCCTGGGGCTAAATCCTCGGCTCACGTGGACCTGGGCTCGGCTCGGCTCCTGCGCTCTGCGCGCTGCCAGCTCCCAGACCACTGCGCTGGTCCTTCCTGCAGGGCTGCTGGGCTGTCCTCAGCGGGAGGTTAGCTTCTCTTTGTCGTTCTGTGGGTGCTGGGGCTCCAGAAGATTTTCAGAGTCCTTTTTTACATCGTTTGTGGAGAATCTGGGGGCAGAGAGGCTTGGAAGAGCTGTTTCTACTCCGCCATCTTGGCTCCGCCCCCCTACACTGTCTATTCTTAAAAAACATGGAATGAAATAGAGCACAGAAGAGAGAAATGAAATGTATGGCATGAAATCTTTGATTTCATAGATTTCAATGAAAACAGTCGACTGATAGACTACTAACTAAAGATGGGGAAAACCAGATCAATCCAATTTCATATGATTAAAGTGGTACATCCGTAGTCAGTACAGGGCCAAGAGAAGCGTACTACACATCATCAATCCTGAAACAAAATGAAAATTTATCAAAGTTATTGCTTGTTCCAAGTAATATAGATGCTATAATTTGGGGCTCATGTAGTTTCTTGACTGCATTTCTTTTACACTCAACATGTCTAGACCCCAAATCTCTTACAAAAAAAATTACCTTTTTCACTTTCTCTTTAAGAGAAATTCATCTTATTCATGCATGGTAATATGGATCAAACTAATCAATCATTCAACAAGCATTACTACTATGTTTCAGGCACTGTCCTAAGCACCAGAGATACCAAAATTGAAAATGAAACAAAGTGGTTTGAAGTTTACATCATGGTAAAAATCTATAATTTCAAAAAGGAAACTTGAATAGACTATCTGAAGGCTTGCCATTCCCTGTTGCAGCCTTGGGAAATTAATTTAATCCTTGGCCCTCACTTTCTTCATATTCTAAAAGAATAGATTGGACTAGATGACCTCTATGTCCTCTACCTCTAAATTTATGATCCTATGAACAATTATGAAAATGGAATGTTATCTTGACTTTTCTGTTGACTGATAGAACATAAACAGGGTTTAGAAGAATGGAATTCTGGAAGTCCTTTGGAAGCTGAAGGAACAAAGAGGCAAATCAAATCACTATAGTTATGAGAATACTTTCTACTTTTCAATGGCCACTCATTAGCTGCAGATTTTATTTTATTTTATTTTATTTTATTTTATTTTATTTTATTTTATTTTATTTTATTTTATTTTATTTTATTTTATTTTGCTTTTTGTAGGGCAATTGGGGTTAAGTAACTTGCCCAAGGTCACACGGCTAGGTTTTTGTTGGTGTTTGCATTAAGTGTCTGAGGCCAGTACTGAACTCAGGTCCTTCTGACTCCAGGGCCGACGCTCTACTCACTGTGCCACCTAGCCACCCCCAAAGCTGCAGATTTTAAATGAACAGTTCTAAAGGGCTTGTGCATTCTGACTTTCAGAAAGGTTCTTTACCTAATTTTGTCTTGTGATTTCTAATTTCTCTCTCTCTCTCTCCCTCTCTCCATTTCCCTTCTCACAAAAGTGATAATGGGGAATACCTAAACACTAATTACATTTTCTTTCCCCTAAGAAGTGCCATGTGATTCTGGAGCTGCCTAGGTAACTTGAGTATGTACTTTATATTCTGCCAGTTTTGATTCATTTTTATTCCTTATGAAATCTCTGTGCTAAGAAATCAAAGAGTCAAAAGATTTGCAACCAAAAACCACTGGTATAGGACAAAAATCTAAGCATTACTCTTTGTGAGAGAAGGGAGCAATCACTATTGTCTATATATTTTTTTCCTTCAGTATAAAAAGTAAATTTTGGATTGTACATAGCCATGCTTTCTCCCTGCTTTAAGACAGAGATACAAACAACCCCAAGCTGAAAACATGGGTTTTATATACCCTGATAGTGTTTATTGTCTAAATTTAACTGTAAAACATGGACAGGTTTTTAATTAGAAAAGTGTGAAAACAAATGGAATTTGAAACAAATATCTTATTTTGGAAAATTCTTGTGACTCTGAAGCTTAAAAGTTGCAAGAATATTTCCTAACTTTCTTAACTTTGTAAAACTTTTTTTTTGAGGAATATAATATAAAGAGAAAACTTTATTTGTTATCTCAGTGATAAGATTTTTCTTTCCCCATCCATTGGATTGTCTCAGATTTGAACTTTGGCTTGTTTTGAACCTGATACATAAGACTCTTGGTCAAGTTAGGGCTTCATGCTGTAGGGAATCTTTCTTGTAATATGTTTAATAATAAATAATAAACAAGACAAAGATATTTATTTGTTTATTTAATTTAGCATGTTTAGTAGGAGACAGTTTCACAAAACTTCCAAGCTAAAACGATAGTGAAGTAATCAAAAGTTTGAGAATGGGGTTTCAAGCCAAGTGTCAAGAACTGTTGAATTAGCTGGATTTAAAAATAAATGTTTAAAGAGTATTCAGTTGATATAGATAATATTCAAAGGTAGGATTACTATAAAGCAAGAGTTCCTAAAAGAAGCTCATGCAATATGCTGATGGTACCAATAAATTTTGACCAAAGGGATGTGACTTATGTAATGTCCCTGGAACAAAGAAGGGTTGGGAAATTTTTTGAACAAAAGGGAGTAAATCAAGCCTATTTAATACCCCCAAGCTGCTGTACAGAAAAATAATTTTTGATGTGCATGCATATGGATTTATATTTAGTATTTCACAGGACAAATATTTTAAAAATCAAAATATTTGCATAGAAATCAATATGGTTTCTATACCATTGCCATAGTTAATTATAGCACTGGAGAATGTTTCATTAATGCTATTCCCATGAAAGAGGTAAATAATAGAAGTAACTTAGCCTGTCCTTATGACCAGATCCTCCTTTACAATGCAAGGTATGTTCTCCACCTGGGACCTCGTAGTCCAAAAGAGGAGGAGAGACTTCAGCAAATCACTCTGAACAATAAACTTTTGTTCATTGTTAAAAATGAAGATGGGGAAAGGGTTCTGTAAAATAGGACTGGGGAGGTGGGGTGACATGAAATCAGTGGGAGGTCTGGACCACTCAGATTTCAATCTATCTTATTCTCCTAGTACCAAAAGATTCAGGACTAAGAAATCCTAAATTGTCCTTTAATCAATGTTATTTGTATCATTAAATAGTGAATGAAGTTCAAAATATTAATTTAAAAAAGCATTAACTTCATTAGTATATTTTCTTCATGATAATGTTGTCTTTTAAACATTTACTTTAAGAAAAATAAAATATTCATAGATGTCCTATAAAAAATGGACAGTTCTCTACCAAAAAAACAAAAAGCATAACTTTGTAAGCTTTGCCCACTTATTTAATTCAAATAAATTTGGCACTTAGCCCTGACAGACACTAAATGCTAAATGATAATTTTTCATTTATTCATCACAAAACTGGTTTCAGGTCAGGATTCAAAGGACTAAGAATTAGATCTTTGGTCCATTTGAGTTTGCTTGTGTCTAAGTACTAGAGGCAGAAAACTAATAAGATAGCTAAAAAGATGAGGAAAACATTGATCTGAGGTTTTATAACTTAACCTGAAAGGAGAATAATATAAGATAGGAATAAAAGAAAATCTTAGTAATGACAGAATATTAGCTTAATAAAGACGAAGCATTCTGGTGGTTAAAAAGCTCTATGTGTGATGTGGAAACAATGGAAGGAATCTGGGGTAGGTAGGTGGTATTAGGGAAAGGACTTTAATCATGTGTTTTTACAAATCTAAAATGATTCATGTTTTCTCCTGCTAATGTTGTTAAATACCAGAATTTCAGCAAAAACTGTTAGAAAAGAAATTTCAAACTAGCAACTGTGTGAGCAAATGCATCTTCAGGTAGCAGTCAGCCAAATGTCAGCTCAACCCTCTTCTTCTTTGGGATGAGAGCCAGTGCATATGGTCATCTATTAAGGGGGGGGGGTCTCAACACTGTGGGTGATCTTTGCGTCCATATGTGCTGCAATACCTAGGAACAACTGGGACTTGGTTAATGACGTGACAAGAACCTAAATTTGTATTTACCTTGGTTTTATTGAGTCTAATCCAAATCTGAATGCTATTTTTACCACAGAGCTTAAATTTTACAATTTGTTGCCCTTTAAACATGGTGGCAAAAATAAATCTCACACGCCTGAGATAAATATGAGGTGATCTATGCTACTTATGATATCTTCTCTCTAATAATTCACATGGAATTTTGAAGATAATAAAAACACCAAATATTCAGAGAGGAGGAATGGCAAAAATGGTTCTATAACTATATTAATGATGAGTGAATGAATGAATGAATGAGCATTTATTAAATGCCTACTATATATCAGGCATTGTACTAGGAATCAAAATACAAATAATAAAATGGGATAGTTCCTTCCCTCAAGAAATCAATGTTTTATTGAGGGATTCAATACATACAGAAAAGAAGAGACCAAGGAGGGATGCTTTGGTCTGGCAGATCTCAGGGACTGTGAGTAAAGTTACAGGTGAGCTGATTGTTATACCCAAGAATAGCATTTGGTTTGATTAAAATTAGTGAAAATGGGGAAATGGATATACTCAGGGGTTAGCAAGATGTCTTTCTAGGTATACCAGCATGGTCTGGTTTTTAAACACTTACACAACCATGAATTTTGATAGCTTAGCCCTATGATGGGGTGTTTAAGGTGAGCATTTACTCCTTCAATTAACTCCAGGGCTGGTGAAAGGTGGTTGGTTTCTTGGAAATCCCCATTTATGGGGTCACTTTACCTGGTGAGGAAAAATGGAAATGAGAATAGTGGTAAGAAGCTTGTGTTGGGAAGGCTCTGATCTCCTGGTAGATGTGCCAATATCTAACGGCATAGAAAGGGAATGACTTTGGTGAGAGAAAGGACTGACATCTCACATGTGGTATTGAGGTAGAAGAGAACATAGCAGTGACAACTGAGATTATAGCAGAAATGTGGAAAGAAGAATAAAGAACAGAGCCAACAGCAAACAAATGGAGGCCTGAGAAGTTGATAGTTGAGTATCAGAAATGTAGGCATTTATTTAGTAAATTCTCTACTCATTCTCTCTCAGCTCCCCCAGAAAAAACAATCCAAACCCTCCACCACTACGAGTTTATAAGACATAATTGGCTCTTTGATCTTCACAATATTGTGCTGTTCCTAGACTGATTCTTAAATGAACCATGTCCTCTCTGTTTTCTAGTGCCCTCTCGGGCTTCTGCCTTTATTATATAAGTCTTTCAGAATAATGCTGGATATATGAAGTGGGAGGAAAACAGCAGGTCATTTTGTGAAAGAGAAATAGTTTTAAGTTAGATTGCCGGCTTCATGATTCACCAAGTGGTGATGTGTGACCTTTTGTTTCACACTGTTTGGGTTAGACCCAATCTACTGCAGTCAATAATAAAGATACTATGGACATAGTTGTTTTTTTTTTTTTTTTGGTTTGCATAATGACTGGACTAGATGACCTTTGACCATGCTATTTCTAGGATACTTATCCTGTGACCTAAAAAGAGTCAATCAAAGATATCCAGAAATTGTTTCCCTAGCTAAGCCTACTACAAAACATATTAAAAGAAGGAAGCATTAAAAAATACTTATAGTTCAGTGCATCAAGAATATTCTTGTTCATCTTTATGTATCATCCTTCTACCTACACAGATTCAGAAGATACCACAAAGATAGAGGGTAGGGGGTTGGACTTGGAATGAGGAAGTGCTGGGTTCAAGTCATATACCAGCCACATCGTAGTTATATAATCATAATGAACTCACTTTACCTCCCAGTGCTCCCTTCCCCCACTACTCTCAGATTATAAATCATGGAAGAATATACTTTCTGCATCAGTAGAAGTAAAAGGTATTTCCTACAACAAAAATTGCAGATCTAGAGCTCTCCCATTTCGCTCCTCCTATTCCTTCATTGTTCCTCCTATAATCACTTCCATTTCTGCAGATAATATCTGTTCTATGCCTTGATGAATAGCTTTTATGAATTGCAGTGGTCAAAATTTATTACTTGGTGGCCATTATTCTGATGTTGAGCCTCTCTGGGCTCTCGGGGCTGTTCTTTGGACAACAGATTGCTATCATAATCCTAAAATGAATCCTTTCCAACTTGGTAGGATCTGTCTCCACTGGCACAACTGTTGAGAATGTATCACCTGATACAAAAAATGTTACTGAAGCCCATTTATTTTCTTGGCTGCTGCCTCCAGTTGGAAGAAACCATAGCTCTTAAATAGGAATAAAGATCTTTTGCATGTGTTAATCCAGTTAAGTTATCAAGCATTTATAAAGATCCTACTATGTTCCAGGCACTGTGCTAAGTGTTGGGGATACAAAGAAAGGGAAAAAACAAAAATGGTTCCAGCTCTCATGGAGCTGACAGTCTAATGGGGGAAGGGAAGTACAATATGTAAAAAAAATCCTATATTTATACAAGATATATTTGAGAAATTGGATATAATCAACAGAGCAGATATAAATCTGCTGTTCTGCTTAAATGTCTGTGTCTCTTTACAATCAATTTGAGCTTTAGTTTTCTTATCTGTAAAAGGAGGAGAGAGGACTAGATGGTCTCTGAGTTCCCTTCCAATTGTAGATCTGCTAATCTTCCTACCTATGTATCTATTAGGACACAGTTTGATAATCATTATGCCATACAAGGGCTAAAAGAAGCATTAACTCTGATCCTCCAAGTGAGAATCCTTACATCAAAGACTTCATTTAACTAGTAAGAAACCAATTAAGTGTCCAATTAAGCTTTAAGTAAATGATCCTATCTATGTAATTTCTTTGGCATGGGACAGAAACCAAAAAGGCTTGAGGCTTTCATTGAATTTATATTATACATTACACACACACACATTCACAGCTGAGTTCTGGAATGCCTTGGATTGTGATCTGAGAAACTAGAAAATGTGCCTGTGACAAGATATATTTAAATCATTGATGTGTTCTTAGTTCATTAAGTGGCAACCTCTACTTAAGCAGATAGGGAATCATTTGGGGAATATTAAATTTTATATTCAACATTGACTTCATTTATTCTGAATGTTGTTTTTAGTAGAGAGCAGGTAAAAGAAAGAAAACATTTTGCTTCATGGGAAAATTTTGAACAGGCTGCTTCTCCTTAAGGTCTGAATTTTTAAAAGTTTAAAAGAGGGGATGGGAAGAGATGGTTTTTTTTTTTAGTATTTTAGGTTCATCTACTTATGATTAGAGGATTGAAATGAGTACCAGGATTTAGTTAAATAGAGACAGAAGGATGAGAGCTTGTTAACACAAATAAATCTCAGTCTTTTGAAATACTTGGGGAGATATACTAAGGGAGGCAGGGTTGATGGCCCACAAAACAGTAAAATATAGATGTGGGATAGTGTTTTCTCTAGGACCCTGTTTTCTTTTTTTTCTTTTCCTTTTTTGCTTTATGGAGGGCAACTGGGTTTACATGACTTGCCCAAGATCATTTGGCTAGTTTTTGTGTTAAGTGTCTGAGGCTGGATTTGAACTCAGGTCCTCCTGACTCCAGGGCTGGTGCTCTATTCACTGTGCCACCTAAACTGTCGTAGGACCCAATTTTCTAAAAAGTAGAGTTAACTGGTTTTGCAACGAGGGCTGGGGTCCAAACCCTGGGGCTAATTCTACTCACTTTAATATGTCATTCCCAATTCCTCCTGAAGTAGAACCTAGAGAATGTGGGACTCCTGTTCTGTTGTTCTTTTGTTTTCTTACTTCTTAACAAGAGAAACTGCTTCCTATTTGGTTTAATATTCTGTGATTGTCTAATGGATTTCTTTTTTTAATAGTATTTATATATATTTGAAACATTTAATTTTAAGACCTCAAATTTCAGATCCATTCCCTTTCTCCTTTGTCATCCATTCCCTCTGGGAATATAAGTAATTCAGTATATGTTGTACATGTCTAGCTATGCAAAACATTATCATAGTAGATATATTGTACAAGGCTGCTTATAACTCCCTCCCACCCATCCCACCCCCCACCTGGTCCATTCCCTACTTGATCCTGTCCCTCTTCTATAGTGGGTACTTCCAACCTCTCCTCCACCCAAGAATGCCCTCCCATCCATCATCCCCCCTCTCATCCCCCTTCCCTGCAGGTTGAGATATCCCATTTAGTATGTATGGCATTCTCTCTGCAGGTTGAGATATCCCATTTAGTATGTCTGTCATTCTCTCCCTGAACCAAATTCAATGAGCATGTGGTTTTGCCCTTTTGCCTTCCTATTCTTCCCCTCCCTTGCAGCTGAAGTAGGGTAAAGAGAGAAATTGAGGCTGGGGACAGAGTATTTCTTCATAATTTGTTTTTGCTGAGAAAGTATGTTTTTCCCAACTCATGGGACAGGATATTTTGGGTCAGAGACAGAGTATTTCTTCATAGCCTATTTTTGCTGAGAATGTATACTTTCCCAACCTATGGGACAGGATATTTCTTCATAACTTGTTCTCACAAAGAACGCATGTTTTCTCAACCTTAACCACTATGTCCCAACCCTAACCACAATGTCATGCTGACCCATGAGATCCGGGAACTGAGTTAACCGCCCTGCAGACCCCCACCTGAAACCTGCCTGTTCTCACCCCTCCCCTATAGCCCATGAAGTTGGCATTAAGCCTCTATCTCCAAGACTCAAATAAATCTGCCAGCCAATCATTTCCCGCCAACTCCTTGTTTCTAAGACTTAGCTGGACTTACTAAGCCAATCAAAGAGCTCTTAAATGTATAAAAGAGCACCTGAGGAGACACTCGGGGTCCTCCATCTTAATTGCATGGTTGGGCCCGGGTTCGAACTCGTAATAAATTTTTTTTCTTTTCTTGCCTCAGTGGTCTCGGTTTGTCTTTCATTCGGCTCCACGCTTCAGCAGCCACTTCCCCTTGCTTCTTCTACATGAGATAGTTTACCCTACCCTGTCTCTCCCCATCTTCTCTTGACACTTTTCTCTCTCACCTCATAATTTCACCCCTGGAGTATCCTCCCTTCCCAACAAATTCAACCTATGCCCTCTATCCACATATAACTGTAAGCATATAAACACACATTCACATATGTATTCATATGACCATACAACCTTCTTCCATTATTTTCATACTGAGAAAGGTTGCATCATGCACAGTTATTGTTTTTCTTTTTTTTATTATTTTTTTTCTTTTTTTTTTTTTTTTTAAAGCAATTGGGGTTAAGTAACTTGCTCAAGGTTACACGGCTAATCATTTGATTTATGCGTGGGTGCTCACTTTCTGAGGCCGGATCTGATCTCGGGTCATCCAACTCCGAGGCCGGTGCTCTTACTCACTGCGCCACCTAGCCGCCCCTTTAGGGCAATTGGGGTTAAGTAACTTGCCCAAGGTTACACAGATAGGTTTTTGTTTGTGCGGATTAAGTGTCGGAGGCCGGCTCCGAACTCAGGTCCTTCTGATTCCAGGGCTGGCGCTCTATTCACTGCGCCACCTAGCCGCCCCTAGTTATTTTTTTTCCATATAGGAATGTAAATAGTTCAGCTTTGATAAGTTCCTTTTGATTTCTTTTCCCTGATTACCTTCTCAGGCATCTCTTGCTTCTTGTGTCTGGATGTCAAACTTTCTATATAACTCTGTTTTTTACCTCAAGAATGCTTGAAAATCTTCTATTCCACTGAATGACCATATTTTACCCTGAAACAAAATACTCAGTTTTGCTGGGTAGGTGATCCTTGGCTTCAATCCCAGCTCTTTTGCCTTCTGGCAAATCATAGTCCATGCCCTTCAATCCCTCAGTGTAGAAGCTACCAGGTCCTGTGCTATTCTGATTGTGTTTCCACAATATTGAAATTGTTTCTTCCTGGATGCTTATAATATTTTCTCCTTGATCTGGGAATTCTGGAACTTGGCTATAATATTCCTAGGAGTTTTCTTTTTGGGATCTTTTTCAGGAGGTGATCTGTGGATTCTTTCAACCTCAATTTTGCCCTCTGGGTCTAAAAGATCAGGGCAATTTTCTTTGAGAATTTCCTGAAATGTGATTTCTATGTTCTTTCTTTCATCATGGCTTTCAGGTAGTCCAATACTTTGTAAATTATCTCTCCTGGATCTATTTTCCAGCTCAGTGGTTTTTCCCATGAGCTATTTCACATTGCCTTCTATTCTTTCATTTGTTTGAATCTGCTTAACAGCATCTTGATTTCTCATAAAGCCATTAGCTTCCATTTGCTCCAGTCTAATTCTGAAGGAATGAATCTCCTCAGTGAGCTTTTGAGATTCTTTTTCAATCTGGGAAATTCGGCTTTTTAAGGCATTCTTCTCCTCATTGCCCTTTTGGGCCTCCTTTGCCATTTGAGTTAGTCTATTTTTTAAGGTGTTGTTTTCCTCTGTCAGTCTGTTGACCCTCATTTCATACTTTTCCTGCATCCTTCTCATTTCTCTTCCCAATTTTTCCTCCACTTCTCTTATTTGATTTTTAAAGTCCTTCTTAAGGGCCTCTATGTCCTGTAGCCTGCTCATATTTTCCTTTGGGGCTTTTGGAGCAGGATTTCTGAACTCACGCTCCTCCTGTTCTATGCTTCGATCCCCTTTGCCCCCCAAAGAGGAGTCTAATGTAGCATTTTTCTGTTTATTTTGTTTCCTTTGCCTAGGCATGTTGCCACTTAATTACTTGACTTTTCGGCTTGTTGCCATAGTATGACTCTGCCACCAGACAGGGGAGCTTCATCCCAAATATGTGGGGGGACAACTTCCGTTTCTGGCAAGCTGAATATCCACCCCAGATCACAATCCAAATCCAGGGAGTTTAAAGCAAGAGGGATTATCCCCCAAGACTGATCTCTGGATCTCCCTACAGTTCGCAGGCTAGGAGTTGGAGCCGCCACTGAAAACTGCAAAATGGCATGTCTCCTCAGTGGCTTCTAGTCCCCAGGGGAGGAAGCCTATGCCTTCCCCAAATACTGGTCCCAAAATCCATAGGGCACTAACCTCTCACTTTGTCCTAGGCATGTCTGTGTTGACAATTCTGGAATCACCACAGCTGCTGGTGTTCTGGGGTCCCTCTAGCCGGCTGCCGGCCCAGCAGCCCTGGGGATAAAACCGTGGCCCAGGTGGACCTTGGCTCGGCTCTCCACACACTGCATGCTGTGCTGCTGGCTCCCAGAGTGCTGCTGGCTCCCAGAGCGCTGTGCTCGTCCTTCCTGCAGGGATGGTGGGCTGTCCTCAGTGGGAGGTTACCTTCTCTGTGTCGTTCTGTGGGTTTTCGGGCCCCAGAAGTTGTTCAGTGACCCCTTTTATATAGTTTGGAGGTGATCTGGGGGGAGAGTGCCTTGGATGTGCTGTTTCTACTCTGCCATCTTGGCGCCCACCTAATGGATTTCTATATGGTTTAATATTTAGTGATTACCTTATGACTTTAGACTAGCCACTAATGTCTCTGGTGAAAGAGAAGCTAAAAATTAAAATGAGGGGTTAGTTTAGTTGATATCTAAGTATATCTAAGTTGATATACTAAATAACTTACTCAAAATAGGCAGTGTAAGATATTAACCAATAATGGAGGACAGCCTTTTAACTTCTACTGGCTGTAGACCCTGAATGTTCTACCATTTCTTGAAATTAACACTCGAGACTTAAACTTTGTCCCCTCCCATTATAATTCAATCTTTTTTCAGGTGGGGTCATTAAAAAAAATTTTTTAGGCAAAATCTTAGCTGAATGGGTGGCTTAGTAGTAAATGCCTAATAAATGCTTGTTGATTAAAACTTCTCATTTTGGGGGGTATGTTGTAGTGGGAATAGTAAGAAATGGAGAAAAGTAGCAGGAAAGTTCCATGAGAAGTCACAAGAACAAATAAATCAATAAACATTTAAGCACCTACTAAATACCAGGCACTGTGCTTTTTTAACACCTTTGTACAATAACTAAATCCTTAGATATTTGTCTAGCTGTTTTCTTCCTTTCCAGGACTTTCTCCATCATGCCAGAGTAGCTTCCTCACAGTGGAAGTTTACTCTGCCCCATTTCTTTGATTTAACTTCCAGAAGCTCCATTTTAAAGAAAGTCTGCAGACCAGCTATATCTCCATTCCTTTCTGGGTTCTAATTAGGCAATCAACACACATTTATTAAGCACCTACTATGTGTCATGCACTGTGCTAAGTGTACCAGGAGCAGAGCCATGGCCCATGTGAGCCCAAGGTTTTAGTCCCAGGGTAGCCCCAACCAGCCATGGCTGGAGGGAATTCAGGAGCGTGGATCACAAGCAGCTGTGGCCATTTCCAGAATTATCAACCCATAAATGCCAAAGACAAGGTGAGAGGTGAGTGTGGACTTTGGGAACAGAGAATCTGTGATTGTGGTCTGGCCTCTGTCCCCAGAGGAAGAAGCAGCTGAGGTGTGGAGGCAGCCACTGCTGTGTGGCTGCTTCAGAGCTCCTGGCCTACAGATCTTAGGGGAACCAAGCAACCATTCTGAGGGGTAATCACTCTTGCTTTAACTTGCTTGGATCTGGGTTGCTATCTAGGGTGGAGGTCCAAGGGTATGTGACCAGATTCCAAAGCCTGTGGAGGCTTCTGAGAGGGCACCCAACTAGTAGCTCTGGCAGCTGTGAAAACCCCAGTGATTTGAGATAAAGTTCTCCTCTCTGGAAGCAGAGTTCTACTGTGGCAACAATCTCAAAAGTCAAGTAATTCAGTGTCAACATGAGCAAGCAAAGGAAGCAAAGCAAGCACAGCAATCCAACTTTTGATTCCTCTTTTGGAGACCAAAAGGATCAAAGCATGGAACAGGAGGAACACAATGAAGTCAGAACTCCTGCACCAAAAGTTTCCAAGAAAACTATGAACTGGTTACAGGGCATAGAGGAGTTTAAGAAGAATTTTGAAAACTATATAAGAGAGGTGGAAAAAAATTGGGAAGAGAAATGAGAATGATGCAAGAAAATCATAAAAAGAGAGTCAACAACCTGACTGAAGAAAATAACAACTTAAAAAATATACTAACTCAAATGGCAAAAGAAGCTCAAAAAGACAAAAGAATTTCAAAAGCTCACTGAAGAGAATAATTCCTTCAGAATTAGATTGGAACAAATGGAATCTAGTGACTTTATGAGAAAACAAGATACTATTAAACATATCCAAAAGAATGAAAAAATAGAAGGCAATGTGAAATATCTCATTGGAAAAACCACTGACCTGGAAAGTAGATCCAGGAGTGATAATTTAAAAATTTTTGGTCTACTTGAAAGTCATGATCAAAAAAAGAACCTAAAAATCATCCTTCAAGAAATTCTCAAGGAAAATTGCCCTGATGTTTTAGAACCAGAGGGCAAAAAAAGACATTGAAAGAATCCACTAATCAGCTCTTGGAAAAGATCCCCAAAAGAAAACTCCTAGAAATAGTGTAGCCAGGTTCCAGAATTACCAGATCAAGGAGAAAATATTACAAGCAGCCAAGAAGAAACAATTTTAATATTATGGAAACACAATCAGGATAACACAGGATCTTGCAGCTTCTACATTGAGGGGTTGAAGGGCTTGGAATATGATATTATGGAGGTCAAAGGATTCGGGATTAAAGAATCACCTACCCAACAAAACTGAATATCATGTTTCAGGGGAAAATATGGTCATTCAATGAAATAGAGGAAATAAGAGAGCAAGGGGATAGGATAAAGTAACAAGCTTTAGGAGAGTGAATCATTAAGGAGGCAGTAGTCAAAAGTAAGTTGAATGTTTGAAGAGGGATATGGGAGAAAGACAGAGAGAGAGAGAGAGAGAGAGAGAGAGAGAGAGAGAGAGAGAGAGAGAGAGAATAGGATGAAGAGAAATAACTAAAAATTTTAACTTTGAATGAGAGTGGGATGAACTCACCCATAAAGCAGAAATAGATAGAAAAATTGATCAAAAACCAGAAGTTGACCACATTTTGTTTATAAGAAATACACTTAAAAATGAGAGACACACAGAGTAAAAATAAAGGAGTAAAATTTATTATGCTCCAGCTGATGTAAAAAAAAAGAGTACCAATCATGACCTCAGACAAAGTTAAAACTAAAATAGATTTAATGAAAAGAGTTACATAGGAAAACTACAAGTATATTAAAAGATACCATAGATAGTGACGTAATATCAATGCTAAACATATATGCACCAAATGCCATAACATTCAAATTTCCAGAAGAAAATGTAAATGATTTACAGGTAGAAATATATAGCAAAATTACAATAGTAGGGGATTTTTACTTTTCCCCCTCAGAACTAGATAAATCTAACAATAACAACAAAAAAAATAAAAAGAAGCTAAGGAAATTAATAGAATCTTAAATAATTGACAACAGGAGAGAATTAAATGGTAACAAAAGGGAGTATACCTTTTTCTTCATCAATACATAACATCTTTAAAAAAATGATCACCTATTAGACCATAAAAACTTTATATTTAAATGCATAAAAGCAGAAATATTAAATGCATTCTTTTCAGAGCACAACACAAGTTATATTTAATAAAAGATCATAGAAACAGACTAAAAATTAATTGGAAACTAAAAAATCTAATCTTAAAGAATGAGTGAGTTTAAGAAAAAGTCATAGAAAGAATAAAAACTTTTGCTAGAGAGAATGATAATAATGAGACAATGTATCAAAGCTTATGGGATAAAGCAGAAGTAATCTAAGAAAAAAATATCTAAATGCTTACATCTATAAAATAAACAGCAGACCCCTGAATTAAATATGCAATAAAAATATGCAAAAAGAACAAATTAAAAATCCCCAATTAAACATCAAATTGGAAATCCTAAAGATTAAAGGTAAGAATAGTAAAATTAAATGTAATAAAAACATTCAATCAATAAATAAAGCTAGGAGTTGATTTTACGGGAAAAAATGAATAAAATAAACCAGCACTTCATATGATTTTTGAAGAAAATCAAATCACCAGTATCAAAAATGAAAAGGATGAATATACAGCTAATGAGGATGAAATTAGACCAGTTTTTAGGATTTGTTTTGCACAATTATATGCCAATAAACTTAACAATTGAAGTGAAATGGAAGGATATTTACAAAAATATAAACTCATCAGATTAACAGGAGAGGAAATAGAATATCTAAATAAACCCACTTTAGAAGAAGAATTTGAACAGGCCATAAATGAGCTTCCTAAGGAAAACAGCATCAAGACCAGATGAATTTATAAGTGAAATCTATCAAACATTTAAAGATCAACTCCTTCTCATATTGAATAAATTATTTGGAATAATAGGCAAGAAGGAGTTATACCAAACTCCTTTCAGGAAACAAATGTAGTGCTAATACTTAAATCAGGAAGAATATCAACAGAGAAAGGAAACCATAGACCAATTTCAGTAATGAACATTGATGCAAGAATCCTAAATAAAATACCAGCTAGAACACTACAGCAAAATATCATAAAGATTTTACATTATGACCAAGTGGAATGTGAACAGGAATTCAGGGACAGTTTAATATAAGAAAAACTATCAGCATAATTGATTGTATCAATTACAAAAATCATATGATTACATACATAAATGCAGAAAAAATGACAAACTCCAACATCTATTTCCATTAAAAACACTTGAACCATAGGTATGAATGGATTTTTCCTTAAAATAATAGGATCACCTTTCTAAAACCACCAGCAAGCATTATCTATAATGGGGCTAAACTAGAATAGAAGCCTTCCCAATAAGATCAGTAGTGAAAAAAGGCTGCCCATTATCACCAAAATTATTTAATATTATACTAGAAATGAGTAATAAGAGAAATAATAAGTAGTAATAAGAAATAGGTGAAGAAAAAAGAAATTGAAGGAATAAGAATATTCAATAAGGTAATGAAACTCTCTTTTTGCAAGTGATATTATGGTATATATGGAAAATCCTAGAGATTCAACTAGAAAGCTAGTAGAATGTGTGTTCATTGAATACAGGTGCCACTTAAATTTTTTTTGTTTTTATTTATATTTCCAGTCTTTAGCACAGTGCCTGGCAACATAGTAAAAAGTTTAATAAATTCTTGTTGACTGACCCTTTGAAGCTGAAGTGACAATTTTATATTCCTTAATCTTCACATGATTCCATCTTCTTCAACATCAGGCAATTTATTTTAGGCACAAAGTTATGAATTTGGTTATAATCACTCCAAGCACTCTTTTAAAAAGGCTCCTAACATTTAAGTGGAAAGATAGGCTCTCTGTCTAACTTTACATGTGAATCTGTCTCCGGTTAACTTTTGGCTTCTTTTTGTTTGAGGAAATATTCACCTTACAAAAAATGTTTGGAAAAAGAACAAGTAGGGGAAAGAGCATATATTTTTTTGGAATTTTCCTCCAGGCAGATCTTCTGCTATCACAGAGCCAATGATCCTTTTCTATGCCCCTTCTTTGCCAAAGCTAAATACTACCTCTGGTGTTCCAAACCCATGCTTGTTTTATCCTCTCTGCATCAAACTACTTCCTTTTATAAAAATTCATTAGGGCATGACCAAATTACTCACAGAAGAGATTGATTCAAGTAGTTGTAGAGGCTCTTTTCACACTTGGTTCTGATTGATTCAATAAAGAAGTGCTTCTTCTCAATAAAGTTAATTTATTTTAAGTGAGTGGGATAATCAATGAAGCTATACTTTAGACTAGGCATTGGGAATACAAAGACAAAAATCAAATTAAAAAAAAAGCAGTCCCTGCCTTCAAGAAACTTATATTCTCTCTGGGAAGATAATGTGTACATATGTAAGTAATGTAAAATACATACTGAATTAATACAAGGAAATCTGGGAGGTGAGATACTAGAAGCTGAGAGGGTGATGATCAAGAACGGTTAGGTAACCTAAGCTGGCTTTTGAAAGCAGATATCTTAAGAGATGGAGGTGAGAAGGGAACACATTCCAGGCAAATAGTGGGGCAGGCAGCACAAATTACAGAAATGGCATATTGTGTTGTGTGTGAAGAGCAGCAGGTAAGCCAATTTTGGTGAAAATGAAGAGTTCATGAAAGAGAAGGACTTTAGATATTAAACAGAGAAAGGTACATTTGAATATAGAGGTAATAGGGAGCCACGCATGTTTACTGAGTCAAGAAATAAAATGCTTACACTTACACTTTAGAAAAATCTCTTCTGGATAGCTCTTTACAACCTGGCCCCATCACATGTTTTCAGCCTTATTGCACATTCTTCTCTCCCACACCATCTATGGTCCAGCCAAACTTGCCTTCTTGCTGTTCCTCACTACACTATCTAATATCCATATCTTTGCTTGGATTGTCCCCTGTGCCTGAAATCCATACCCTCTTCATCTCTACCTCTTAAAATTCCCAATCTCTTTTGGGGCTCACCTGTAATTTCATCATTATAGGGAAAAAACTTGCTAAAAATGAAATAGCTACCTTTAGAGGTAATGTGTTTCCTTTACTTAGAAGTCTTAAGAAAAAGCTAGACTACTACTTATCAGGTATGTTATAGAATGAGGCTGTCTTTCCTTTGTGGGTTGGACTAAAAGGCCACAGAGGTCTCTTCCAAGCCTCAAATTCTATGACTATTAGCTTAGAAATTCCCTCCATTTGTTCAGATCTGCAATTCATCTGTAACTTATATTCCTAAATATTTTCCTGTGGAAGTGAGTGGTTCAGTGGCTTGCCTGTGGTCACTTATCTGGGGTTATACTCAAGTTTTTTTCTGACTAAAACCAACCCTTTACCCTCTATTCTCCACTTACTCACATATTCCAGTTAGTCTTATTTTTCTCCCCTACCACAGCCTTTAAAGTCTAATAAGAGACTTTAAATAATAATGGATAGATTTGGAGTCAATTAAGGAAGACAGAAATGAGCATATTTTTAGTCACTGAAAATTAATACTACCAGATACTTCCTTTCTCTCCTTTTCCCTTCCCTCTCCTGTCTTTCAGCCAAATATGCACAAATCTCCCCACTAGAACCTTAAAAGGAAGTTGAAAGAAACTAGAATAAAGTCTTGTCTATTTGCTACTTCTCTACACAGCTTCCCTGAAAGGAGTAATTAACTACCTTTGCCAACAAGATCTTTCCCAACTTGCAAAATATTCGGAAGGGTTGATTCTATTAACAACATCAAGCAAGTTCTGCAGATTGGTTTTACATCATACTGAAAAGCCACATACATACACACATACATGCGTATGTATTTCTGACTTTTTGTGCCTTGGGCATGCTCTTCCTGTTTTATAGAAAGAGACACTGAATTGTTGAGTTCACTATAACATGAACTCTTAGAAATTAAATGTTAAAAGCTACCACCATACCCCCAAGCCATACAGAAGTTGAAATTCAGGGAACACTGGAGGATAAGAAATCTTACACATTTGAGGATAGACAAAATTATTTCTATTGCAACCTTAGTGTGCCCATCTTCTGTATATCCAATCTGAAAGAACAGTGTTTCATAGTGGATAGAGTAAAGGACTTGGAGTCAAGGAGAGCCAGGTTCAAATCTCTGCATTGATACTCTCCTGTGCTTTCATCAAAGTAAAATTGTACGACTCTAGGAAAGTCATATAACCTTCCTGTGCTTTAGTTTCCTCATCTCTAATATGGAAAGGAAAGAGTTGGACCTAATGGCCTCTAAGAAACATTTCAGCTCTAGCACTATGAACTATTATTGCCTAGTCACAAATCCACAAAATATCAGGAATTTTGAGTCTTATCCTTCTACAATCTACCCTCTACACTGCTGCCACAATACCTACCTAAAGTTCCAGAGTGAGTACAGCTCCTGTGAGAACCCTTCAGTGACTTCCCGCTGCCTAGAGGATCAAATAAAAACTTTTTATTCTAACCCTTAAGGTCCTGCATCTCAGCATTCCAACTGCTTTTCCTAAAATCATATCATTTTATATCACTAGCCAATTCCATTCTGGTCTCTTCTGTGCCATTCTATATCACCACCACCATGACAAGAATTTACTTCATCTATATTTCCACTTCTTGAAATCCTCTTCCTTCAAGATTACCCCATATGGCACCTCCTTCAGGAAGTCTTCCTTGTCCCCTTACTCTCTCCCCATCCCTAGTTAAAAAAGATCTTTACATGTTATTATGGAATTTCTCCAGACCTCCCATATTGTACTTTATCATAAATATTTTCGTGGTTGCTGTATCCTCCTTAAATAGTAAGTTCCTTGGGGGAAGAGGCTATGCCATTTGTCATCTAAACAGGCACTTTAATAATTATTTGTTGGAGCCAATGGCATGAAGAAATTCATCAATAAAGGCAACTTTAGAGAAGACTGGAATAGGTCATGGCTACTATATTCTTGGACTTTCACTAGATGAAATCAGACACTATCAAGAAAATGTGACTTCCTGAGATGGCAACCTCAACTGCAATTTATATTCAGAGGCAGAAATATACACATTGATATCCTTAAAGCTATTCAGTGATAATCATAGAATCATAGTTTCATATATTTGGAACTAGAAAGAACCTTGGAGGTCAACAAGTCTATCTCCTTCATTTTTTCAGATGATAAAATTGAGATATAGAAAGTTCAGGCAACTTTCCCATTGTCACACAGGTAATAAGTGTCTAAAATGGAGCTTTAATATGACATCCTGACTGAAACTCCAGCATACTTTTCATTACATTTTGTTGTCTCTAATTCTTGTATAGCCTCAGGGTTTGGGGTCTAGACAGACAATCTTTTCTTCTTACCAAGAATTCTTTGTGGACTTGAAAGGACTAGGAGGATGAAATGGAAGGAAGTATTTCTTGCCCCTCCCCTTTGGGGGAGGAAATTTCTGAATAACCCAACATCACTAATTCCAAGTCTAGAAGACACCACTGGAGGGGCAAGTAAGTGACAGAGCTGGGTTGTTTTTCTACTGTGGACCCTGGAAGAAATATTTCTATAACCAAACCTTGGCAGTAACTCAGATGATTCTGAGACATACTGGATATGTTTAGTATTTCCTGACAAGTCAATTCATGAGACCGCATTCCTAAAGACTCAAAAACACCTGTGGGATTATGTTATCTTAATATGGCTCAGTTTTTCTCAGTAAAAAATGGACCAAGAGTAGCTTCAGGATATTGGGAACAATTTAACAGAATGGAGATTTTGGGATATCCCCTATTCTTCTTTCATTAAGAAAGAATACAAGAAATTCATGCCTTCTCCAAGTTCTTAATTCTTTCCATTAGTCTCTTATAGAACTTGTGATTTTCTATTCTGGATATGTGTGGTTTTAAAAGTGAAATGATTAAAAGAAAAACCGGTATTCAAATAGTATAAAATGATAGTATTACAGTAAATCTTATATATGTAACCAATCCCACTGATTTTGTTTCTCTCTTAATATTCTTCATGTGTAGTCATAAGTTTTTTTATATATATAATGTTCCCTATGCATTTTGGTTAAGAGGTTACATATAGTGTCCCTCAATATATTCGAGTATTTAAATAATTCTGCTAGTACTCATTAGCATGAATTAAAAATAGGTGCTCTGCCTTTCAATTAGAGGGGCTGATAACAAATTTGATGTCCCATTCCCAAGACAGTCATACTGAAATAAAGATAAGACACCTATATCACTTCACTTACTTTAAAAGAACCTGATTACACAATTTATTAAATTGGATCCTAAAAGAGTTATACTATGGAGATGTTATTGGTTCATAATGCAATGTTTCATAAAAATCCATGACTAAAAAAATAATGAAAGTGATCTGTAAGATGAGCTGAAGATTACTACTAACAACAAAATTATACTGAGGAAGAATGATCAGAAATACATGAAACCTAGTAACTGATTCAGTGTGAGAGTTTGGCTTTAGTCCCTAAAATATAATGTTTTGCTTTACCCAGTTCTATAATGGATGTTATTTCCTCCCTCTCCCGATCTTTGTATGTGTACACACCAAGTCTACTCACATACTTCTATGTATGTATATATTAATCCTGCAAATAAATATTGTCTTTACTTGCATATAATAACATATTATCTTATGTTACCTGTGAACTATTATGGAAATATTATAAGATGTGTGTATATATGTATATATACATATACATACATACATATATATATACATATATATATGATTTGGGAATAGAAGTCTTTGGTTCAAATTCTTGCTTTCTTACTTATTATATGTATGATCTTGGGAAAATCACTTAATATTCCTAGACCATACATTTTTTTCATCCTTTGTTTTGAAATGATGAAACAAGATAAAGTACTTTTAATACAAATCATTTTTATTACAAATTTTATTGAAATATAATACAAACAACTTTTAATGCAAATAATTCTTTCCATGACTAGTTGTAGAATAGAATGCCTTAGATTTAATATTGTATTGTATCAGATTCATTAGCAAATCAATGAAAATGGGTGTACAAATAAATTATTTGGTTCTCATAACTCTGAGCAGTGCCTGCCCTCTATTATATGGATAAGGTTCCTATTGTGACTTGTTGAAAGTTTATAGGATAGGAAAGATAGAAACAGGACCTAGAATCTGTCTTGTGATTCAGTACAAATGCTTTACTATATACTGTAAATTGGATGTGTTCTAAGATTGCTTGTTTTTATACAGCTATAGAGTAAGGATTCTTATATGTCAATTTTTAATCTGTCAGATCTCTTAAATTAGTTTTCATATGTGGATCTGTGAGGTGACCTGATCTAGGAATACACACACACACACACACACACACACACACACACACTTGAGAAATGTTAAACAAAACAAATAAAAGTACAATTGAACATAGATAATATTAATTTGTGGTTTTCTAAGTCAATATGATGTTTGTGTGGATCTATTTCTATTTGAGTTTGAAGAGTCCCAGACTAGATTATCTCCAGGGTCTCTTTTTTTTTCCAAAGGCTTTATTAATTTCTGGTTTACATCATTCATTTCTGTCAGATTTTGAGTTACATTTTTTCCCATTTTCCCCCTACCCACAACCCCAGAATAGCAGTCCCACAGGACTTCCCTCATCCAATCTGCTCTCTCCCATCTCTTCTCCCATACCCCCCTTGATTTTCCAGTAGGGCAAGGTGAATCCCCCTGCCCCAATGCCTGCACATCTTATCTCCCAATTATTTGTAAAATAGTATTAATAATAGTATTTATATATTTTTAAAACATTTAATTTTAAAACTATAAATTTCAGATTCATTCCCTTCCTCCCTTGTACCCCACCCTCACTGGGAAGATACACAATTCATTATATGCTGTACAAGTGAAGTTATGCAAAATATTATCATAGTAGATATATTGTAAAAGACTGACTTTATTTCCCTCTCTCCTATCCCAATTCCCACCTGGTCCACTCCCCACTTTGATCCTGTTCCTTTTCAAAAGTGGGTGCTTCCAACTCCCCCCCCCCTGCCCTCCCTTACATCATTCCCCCCACCATCCTTCTCCACCCCACTATCCTGTGTAGGGTGAGATATACCATTCAGTACTTATGTCATTCTCTCTCTGAGCCAAATTCAATGAGAATAAGGTTTTGGGAAGAGCCAAGATGGCGGAGTAGAAACAGAATGTCCAAGGCTCTCTCCCCCCAGATTACCTCCATACTATGTAAAAGGGGACTCTGAATAACTTTTGGAGCCCCAGCACACAAAGAACGACACAGAGAAGCTAACCTCCCGCTGAGGACAGCCCAGCAGCTGTGCAGGAAGGGCCAGTGCTGTGCGCAGAGAGCTGAGCTCAGGTCCACATAAGCCACGGTTTTAGCCCCAGGGCAGCTGGGCCAGAGGCCAGCTGGAGGGACCCCAGAACACCACCAGCTGTGACAATTCCAGAATGGTCAACACAGACATGCCTAGGAGAAAGTGAGAGTTTAGTGCCCTATGGATTTTGGGACCAGTTTTTGGGGAAATGCAATGAGGAGAAGAATTCCTTAAAAAGTAGAATTTGCCAGATGGAAAAAGAATCTCAAAAGCTCACTGAGGAGATTCATTCCTTCAGAGTTAGACTGGAGCAAATGGAAGCTGGTGACTTTATGAGAAATCAAGATGCTGTTAAGCAGATCCAAACAAATGAAAGAATAGAAGGCAATGTGAAATATCTCATGGGAAAAACCACTGACCTGCAAAATAGATCCAGGAGAGACAATTTAAAAATTATTGGACTACCTGAAAGCCATGATCAAAGAAAGAACCTAGAAATCACCCTTCAAGAAATTCTCAAGGAAAATTGCCCTGATGTTTTAGATCCAGAGGGCAAAATAGAGGTTGAAAGAATCCACAGATCACCTCCTGAAAAAGATCCCAAAAAGAAAACTCCCAGGAATATTATAGCCAGGTTCCAGAATCCCCAGATCAAGGAGAAAATACTACAAGCAGCCAGGAAGAAACAATTTCAGTATTGTGGAAACACAATCAGAATAGCCCAGGACCTGGCAGCTTCTACACTGAGGGATCGAAGGGCATGGAATATGATATTCCAGAGGGCAAAAGAGCTGGGAATGCACCCAAGGGTCACCTACCCAGCAAAACTGAGTATTTTGTTTCAGAGGAAAATACGGTCATTCAGTGGAATAGAAGACTTTCAAGCATTCTTGAGGAAAAAACCAGAATTGTATAGAAAATTTGACATCTAGACACAAGAAGCAAGAGATGCCTGAGAAGGTAATCAGGGAAAAGAAATCAAAAGGAACTTATCATAGTTGAACTATTTACATTCCTATATGGAAAAGCAATAACTGGGACTGATTATATCTTTCTCACTATGAAAATAATGGAAGAACAGTGTGTGGTCATATGAATACATATGTGAATGTATGTGTAGATGGTTACAGTTATGTATGGATAGAGGGCATAGGTTGAATTTGTTGGGAAGGGAGAATACTCAAGGGATGAAATTATGAGGTCAGAGAGGAAAGTGGCCAGAGGAGATGGGGAGAGACAGGGTAGGGTAAACTATCTTATGTAGAAGAAGCAAGGGGAAGTGGTTGTAAGGTGGGGAAGAATAGGAAGGCAAAAAGGTAAAACCACATTCTCATTGAATTTGGTTCAGGGAGAGAATGACATACATACTAAATGGGATATCTCAACCTATAGCAGGATAGGGGGAAGGGGGATGAGAGGAGGGAAGATGGATGGGAGGGCATTTTGGGGGGGAGGGGTGGTGGGAAGTGCCTACTATAGAAGAGGGACAGGATCATGTAGGGAATGGACCAGGTCGGGGGTCGGATGAGTGGGAGGGAATTATAAGCAGCCTTGTACAATATATCTACTATGATAATGTTTTGCATAGCTAGACATGTACAACACATACTGAATTACTTATAGCCCCAGAGGGAAAGTGTGACAAGGGAGGAAGGAAATGGATCTGAAACTTGAGGTCTTGACATTAAATGTTTCAAATAGATGTAAATACTATTATTAATACTCTTTTGCTTATAATTGGGAGATAAGATGTGAAGGCATTGGGACACAAAGATTCACCTTCCTCTAATGGAAAAGTCGAAGGGTGTATGGTAGAAGCTATGGGAGAGAGAAGATTGGAGGAAGCGATATCTTGTGGGCCTGCTATTCTGGGAGGTTGGGTAGGGGAATAACGGGGGGGAAATGATTGTAACTCAAAATCTGGCAGAAATTAATGATGTAATACAGAAGTTAATAAAGCATTTTTTCAAAATAAAAAAAGAGTATCTTGATTTCTCATAAAGTCACTAGCTTCCATTTGCTCCAAACTAATTCTGAAGGAATAATTCCTTTCAGTGAGCTTTTGAGATTCTTTTTCCATCTGGCAAATTCAGCTTTTTAAGGCATTCTTCTCCTCATTGCCTCTCTGTGCCTCTTTTGCCATTTGAGTTAGTCTATTTTTAAGGTGTTATTTTCCTCAGTCAGGCTGTTGATTCTCATTCCATACTTTTCCTGCATCCTTCTCATTTCTCTTCCCAATTTTTCCTCCACTTCTCTTATTTGATTTTTAAAATCCTTCTTAAGGTCCTCTATGGCCTATATGCAGCTCGTATTTTCCTTTGCGGCTTTTGGTCCAGTGTTTCTGACCTCACAGTCCTCCTCCTATTCCATGCTTTGATCCTCTTTGTCCCCCAAATAGGAGTCTAGTGTTGCACTTTTCTGTTTATTTTGTTTCCTTTGCCTAGGCATGTTGCCACTCAATTACTTGACTTTTGGGTTTGTTGCCACAGTAGGACTCTGCCACCAGGCAGGGGAGCTTCCTTCCCAAACATTGGGGTTTTCTCAACTTCCGGAGGTATTAGTTGGGTGGCCTCTCTGAAGCCTCCACATACTCTGGCAAGCAGGTCACACACCCCAAGACCTCCACCCCAAACTGCAATCCAGATGCAAGAAAGGTAAAGCGAGAGTGATTACCCCCCAGACTGATTGCCAGATCCCCCTACAGTTTGCAGGTCAGGAGCTGAAGCTGCAATGTGGCAATGTATCACAAGCTGTGCTGGCTCCTCAGCAGCTTCTGGCCCCCAGAGGAAGAAGCTGAGTCACTCTCCCAAGCAGTCCCAAATTCCATAGGGCACTGATCTCTCACTTTGTAATCAGCATCTATGTGTTGGCAAGTCTGGAAATGCCACAGCTGCTGGTGTTCTGGGGTCCCTTCAGCCAGTTGCTGCTCTGGCCACCCTGGGGCTAAAACCTTGGTTCTGGACTAGGCTCCCAGAGGGATGTGCTGGCAGCTCCCTGCTGGGCTGCCAGGCTGTCTTCAGTGAGAGGGTAGCTTCTCTGTCTCATTTTGTGGGTTCTGGAGCACCAGAGGTTGTTCAGAGTACCCCTTTTAACATAATTTTGAAGTGGAGTGGGCAGGAGCTCCAAGGAAGTGCTGTTTCTACTCCACCATCTTCACTCCACCCCCTCCAAGGTCTCTTTCTTCTCTAAATCTTAGGATTTACTTTTATTATATTCTGACCTGCTGATCAGACAGATTCTTACAGTGATTTAGGAGTAAATAGTTGACACAGAAAATTACACTACTCTTTAGGTAATTATACTATGAGGAAATTCCATGTTTAGCATTTACATTAGGATTGATGGACTGAGTTAATGTAATTTCTAAGAGGTGTGGGAGTAGTTTAGAAAAAAGGAGATTCTGGTTTAGTAGATACTGAATAAAACTAAAAATAGGTGTTGCACTACAACAAAAAGAGTTGGGAGATGGGAGGCTAGGTGGTGCAGTGAATAGAGTACTGGCCCTGGAGTCAGGAGGACCTGAGTTCAAATCTGACTTTAGACACTACACAAAAACTAGCAGTGTGACCTTGGGCAAGTCACAACCCCAATTGCCCTACAAAAAGCAATAAACAATAAATAAAAATTTTGGGAGAAATATTTTTCTACATATTGATGCTCATTTTCCCTTTTTTTTATCTTAACTATTTGTGGTATATGACTAGTCGCTTTGTTTCTGGTTCCAAAAAGTATGCCCAGTTCAGTAACTTTTGTGGGAGAATTCCAAATTATTCTCTAGGAGGACTGGACTAATTTATATTTCTAACAATGGTAAAAATGGTGTGCCAATCTTCCTGAACCCCTTCCAACAACTGATATTTTTCTTTTTTTGTAATCTTTACCAATCTGATAGTTATAAAATAGTATCTTTAAGTTGTATTAATTTTTTTAATCAATTATTTGGAATATTAAAAAAAAGTCTGGCTGTGAGCAAAGGCTTTTTTGACTAAAAGGAAACCAGTCTGTAGTTACTTTTATTATCTGTAAGGATGCAAACAGTAGAAAATGATTTTACTTTTATCTGGAAAGAGTCATATGCAACTGTAAATTTGGAGAAAAGACAATATACAAGAACCATAGATAGTTACACCCCATTCTACAGATGAGGAAAATGAGGCATAGAGAAAAATAAGTGGCATAACTAAGTCATATATGGTGAAAAATAGATGAAAAAATTTGAACTTTAGTTGTCACCAGAACCCGTGATTTTCCCACTGTATTACTAGGTCTTCTGATGCCATGTTCTTCCACTAGCTTTTATGGTAGATATCAATCATCTTTTGAAGCTATCACCTCATGTTTATCTTCATTTTCTCAGACAAAATCCTAGAAAAGTTAACTTTTTTTGCCTGCATATGCTCTCTTTACTCACTTCCCTTCCTTTATGTAGTCTAAATTATGACCTCATCCCTCAACTGTTTTTTTCCAGTTATGACTGATTTTTTAATTGCCAAATTCACAGACTTTTTCTAAGTTCTCATATTTCATGAACTTTATGCAGCAAGTATCACTGTTGATCACCTTTTCCTTTTTAACACTATTCTCTTCTGAGTTTTCTGGACACTTATCTCTTGGTTCTCCTTAGTTTCCTTTGCTTTATCAATATCCATACTCTACCCTCTAAATATAGATATACCCTCAAGTTCTCTCCTATACTCTCTTGTTTTCTCTGTGATTCTCTTTCCTGATGACTTCACCATTTCTCATGAGTTCAATTACATCTAATGAGATGACTGCTAGATCTGTCAATCCATCCCTAGTCTCTCTCCTGAGACCTAGCCCTTCATCATAAATTTTCTTGGTCATTTTGAATAAAGTGAACCATAGGCATCTCAAGTTCACCATTTAAAAGAAAATCATTATCTTCTCTCCAAATGTGCCTTTTTTGGGGGTCCAGGATAACATTATTATTCCCATCACAGAATGTGACTAATTCAAATCATTCTTTTTTTTTAAGACCTTTATTAACAGGTGCTTGCAGTTTGTGGATTTTTGAAAAAATCAGGTGTACTTTTATACAAATTAAAAATGAGGTTCTTAAAAATCTCAACTTGACCAGATATGAAACAATTTAAAAACCTTTAAAGGTGTATTGAGAAAACCGGGCTTTTTAAAAAAACATGCTTGTCAATCCCCAAAAGAGACTTCTTTAGGTAAAAATAATAAAAACCCCATGCTGCATAGATAATGCAGAGAGTTCTGGTTATATGGTCAACAGCAAAAAGCAAGCACTTAGGTCTTCCTTTCCAAATCTTTTGTTCATTTCTTATTATTGCTGGAATTTCATATTCTTTCTTCTTGTATGATGACTAAACCGGATGATGGTGGAGATGGTAAGCAGGCATTTACTCAGCCCCGCCCTGCTCAGCCTCGGGAGGGGACGTATTCTCACCTGGTGGTTCAGCTGCTTTTGTCTCTTTGCCATCTTGTGGTTTAGGGTTCTCTGGGTAATTGAAGTTATGGTGGTACCAACATTGACGTTGAGGTGGCTGCTGACCCTGGGTCTCATCTCCTTGGTTCTCTTTATCTTCTTCATTACCTTCCCCTCTAGGCTGTCTTTGACGAGGAGAGCCCCTGCGGAATCATGGTCTATAACCCGGATACATATTCTGTCTCACTGGTCTACCTTGTTCTCCTGCACCCTGGTTGTCAGCACCCTCCATTACTTCTCCCTGCATGGGAGGGTTGGAATACTGTGGTCGACGCCCATAGGGTCTCCGCCTTTAGTAAGGTGGGAACCGCCGCCTGTGGTAGGGACGGCGCTATTGGGGTTGGCCTTCTGGAGCACTCTCTGATCCCTCGTTCTTTTCCCCACTCTCACTATTCTGGTAATTCTGCTGGTAATTCCGTGGAGGACCCCTAAGAAGTGGATAACATCTGTAATGGTTATGGTTGGCTGCATATTTACTGCCTTGAACTGGAACACCACCAGGGCCTGTAACGTTAGCTGCCTCCGCACCCTTTTCTCCTTCAACAACATCAAACTCCACAGTCTCTCCATCTCCTACACTGTGAAGGTACTTCCTGGGGTTATTCTTCTTTATGGCAGTCTGGTGTACAAATACATCTTCTTTGGTGTCATTCCTGTTGATGAAACCATAGCCGTTTCTTACATTGAACCATTTTACTGTTCCCAAAACCTTCGTTGCGATGACCTTCTTGTCCCTGCCAGTGGGTTCCGCTGATGTGAGGCAGCCGGGACCTCTGCTCCCTCCACTGCTGCCGGTGATGCTGGGCTTGGTATTGGCGGTGCTGAGGACAGGGCGGCGGGGGGGTGGCGGGGGGAAGGGGGAGCGTCGGGTGGCTGCTGGGTGTCGGCCTTGCTGCTCATTGTTGCGGTGATGGTGACTGGGGCCTGCTGCGGCAGAGGTGGCTCCTCCCAGGGTGTGATGGTGACTAGGCCTGTGGCAGCGGAGGTGGGGCTGCTCTCAGGGCTCTCTGGGGTCCGCTCTCTGCTCCCACTACCGATCGAACTCTCAAATCATTCTTGATTTGTCATTCTCCCTAAACACATATATTAACTCTAATTCAGACCCCTATCACTTCACCTCTGAACTATTGCAACAGACTCCTAATTGATCTTCATTCTTCAAATAATATCAAGTTTGACTATGTTGCCCAAGTAAAATACCTAAAGCATAGATCTGAGAATTACCTCTAGGATTAAATACAAACTCATTACACCCGAATTCCAACCTGTATTTCCAGGTTTATTATACATTATTCTACTTCATGAACTTTGCAATTCAAAAAAACCAGCCTAATTACTATTTCTCTCAAATAGTTCCCAACTCTATACTTTTGTACAGGTTTTCCTCCATGCCTGGCATGCACTCAAGTCAAGCCAAAAAATATTAACAACAAATATTTACTATGTGTTAGACACTGTGAGTAGCACAGATAACACAAACTCAAGCAGAAATATAGTGTCTGATCTCAAGGAACTTACATTCTACTGAAGAAAGAAAACATAAAAGGAAGATGAAAAGAGGAAGACTGGGAGAGATGAAAGTACACAAAGAAGGTACATGTTAGAGAAAGTGCAGAGAGCCAGGATTGGAACCTGAAGAGGAATGAAAATTTGGTTGGCCTGGGCATCATCTTTAAAATTGAGGTTATTGGAGTAAACTTCCACTTAGAGAGATAAGCAGGAGTGCAGACTACTTCCAGTTTGACAAGTAGTGAAGTGAGTTACCTAGGTGAAAATCCCT
Source organism: Gymnobelideus leadbeateri (assembly GCA_011680675.1). NCBI lineage: Eukaryota > Metazoa > Chordata > Mammalia > Diprotodontia > Petauridae > Gymnobelideus > Gymnobelideus leadbeateri. The sequence goes on from WOXC01005132.1 coordinate 51,666, forward strand.
AGTTTCCTTCAGTTTGTCTCATCTGCCTCCTTCCACATGAGATCTTTCTTTAAAAAAAACGTTTTGCTCTTTAGCTTTCAACATTGAATTCCATAAGATTTTAAGTTCCAAATTTTATCCCAATCTCTCTCCTTCCCCCACCCCAAGACAGCATGTAATTTTACATAGGTTCTACATGTATATTCATATTGAATTTATTTTCACATTAGTCATTGTATCAACAATGCAGTATTCACAATGCCTATGGTAACCATAAATATGCTGATATTGTATTTTAGTGTTTAAGGCCCAGTGGCCACTTCAGTAACTTTAGATGTACCTTGAAAATATGACTTAAGAGATGGTTTGTGCTAATTGAATCGTAAATTGTCTATGCTGTGGACATACTTAGTAAGACTTTACTGAATAAGTGACTTATTGTACTTTGAAACTACTGATAAGTGACTAATTGAGTTAATCAAGATTTTTCCCCATGAGTGGAAGACTTTAACCATGTATTTTGAAAACTGATGTGACTGATTGAATTAACTTAAGAGTGACTATTTTTTGATTTTACTGATAAGTGATTGAGTTAACATTTGCCCCATGAGTGGAAGACTTGGACTTTTGTACTTTGAGATTATATTGTGATTTTCTTATGTACCTGGAAAATGTGACCTAAGAGATGTTTTAGTGCTAATTCAAATGTAAATTGTGTATGCTATGGTCATGAAAGATCTTGGGGCCGAATGTAATGGAAATGCAGATTTGAAGATCTTCCCTTCCCCTAGGCCCTTTGACTTAAGAGACTGAAAACTTTCCTTGATTTGAAAATATACCCTGCCTCCTAATAGGCTGAATGTGGTCACATGGAGCCTATAGTAGGAGGCTTGGTTTTCAGGAATGACCACACCTTGATGCTGTGTGATTGGGCAGTGGGTCAAGAGGGTGGTTACATTCTCTGAGCCAGGAGAAGACTATATAATCCCTGATTTGAGGCTTTGCTTTGGGGCTCACTTTGAGAAGTGTTGTGTGATTTGACCAGATGGGACTCTGGGAAGCCGTTGTTGAGAGCCCCCCGGCTTTGAAAACCCAGATGTTGATGCTTCCCTCTCTGGTAACTGTGATTTGGTATTGATATAATGGTTGGACAGTTTGGAAGCCTGTCTGTTTGATCTGTAAGTTCTGTAACTCTGAAGTTTGGGGTGCTGACCTTTTCCCCCTGAACTAAGTAATATATGTTTGTTTGATTAAAGTAAGCTTGTTAACTGATTTTGAGTTGCTTTCCTTTACAAAAGCAGATCTAAGAACCTATATTGGCAGTCACCCTAGGGATATTGGGGTGCTTGCTGCTACAGTTTTGTGTACTGGGGCCTTAGGTGCTGGCAACTGGAGGCTGGTAGCTTACATGGTGCTGAGATGGAACTGGTAGTGGTGGCTGGTGTGGGCTTGCATGCTCTGCCATCCTGGAGCTCAAGATCTCCCACTGTCTTGCTGAGGTGGGACTTGCCACTTCCTTGCTGGGAAGTCATCTGTCCTGTGCTGATTTCCTTCAGTCACAGCAAGAGGAGCCTTTCTCTTAATCTCCCAGCCTCTGGATACTGCACCTTGTCTTTCTGGTGGCTTCACTTTTTCAGGATTTTTCCTGGGGACTTACTGTTTACTCTACCATCTTGGCTCCCAGAAGTAGAAATATGTGACTTCCACACATTATGTCCATGGGCTGATAGCTCTAGGAGCACCCATTACAACCACTACTGCTGCCACTGATTCAGTCACCCCTGAGGCCTACTTCAGGTTTGCTGGGGTTGGGGCTGTATTGGCATGCCTTGCACTGAACTAAGTCTCTCTCTCACCCAGTTCCAACAGACTTCTCCCGCTAACCTTCTAAGTTGTCTCTGGCATCTATGGGTTGTGAAGTCTTGAAAGTACCACTGCTTCTAGTGATTCAGTCCCCTGAGGTCTACAGTGCCTTTTCTGGGGCCAGGTCTGCACTTATCTTAGCCCAGCGCAACTCACCTTTCCTGTTGTCCTTCCATATTGTCTTGGGCTGGAAATCTGCCTTACTCTGTCTCTTTGTGGGTTCTACTGCTCTAGAGTTTGTTCAGAGTGACTTTTTAAAGGTATTTGAAGGGTTTTTGGGGAGAGCTCAGGTGAGTCCTTTGACTTTGCCATCTTCCACGTGATACCTTTCTTGATGCTTATAGTTGTTAATGCTTACCCTATATCATCCCCCCCCAATTACTTTGTATTTATTTTGCAAACATTTATTTTGTATACTATTAAGTGTACACATATTGTAGCAGCCTTTGGAATTTAAGACAATATAGGTCAAGGGAAGTTTCATTTTTGCTTTTGTTTTCCTAATATTTTACATAATGCTTAGCTACTATCACATATTAGGTAGGTGCTTAATAAATGCTTGTTTGACTGATTAAAAATCATCTGGAAGTAGGAATTACATAATATACACACTATATTCTTACTTGCAAAATTTGTCACGCTGTTGACTGGGACCTTATGAGCAAAGATTGAAATCCTGAACCATAAAAAAAAATGTATCATTGAGATATGGCTTGATTGTACTTCATCTGTAACAAATGCAAGGGTTTCAATGAAATTAATTCAAAATGATTCAATAACATGAGATGTTTTTAAAAATCTAGTATCATCTTGGGCTACATTAAAAGGGGCTAATAGCTCTATAGTATAATGTCCAACTGTGACTGAAACTGAAGTATTATGTTCAGTTCTGGGTATCATATTTTAGAAAGATATTTATGAGCTATAGAACTTCTAAAGTGTATTGTCTAGAATCATAATGTGCCTCAAGATGATGCCCAGGAGGACCAATTGAAGGAAAAGGGTAAGTCGGTATGGAGAAGACTGGGATAGAGAATGGGGCAAGGATAAGAGCTCTCTTCAATAATATGAGACGATGTCAAGAGAAAGGGATTTAGAGTTGTTGTATTGCTGGCCTAAGAAAGAACTAGAAGTGGTGGGTGGAATTTGCCTAGAGACAGATTCAGTCTTGACCAAAAGAAAATTTCTTAATAATCATAGTTATATAGACATAGATTGGGCTGACTCATTAGAAAATGGATTCCCCTTTACTGGAGGTCATCAGGCAAAGATGGTATGATCCCTTATTGGGGAGGTTTTTGAGGTGATCCTTGTTTAAATGACTGGATTAAAATCACCTTTGAGGACTCTTTCCACTGAGATTCAGTGATTTTGCCTTGGTTGGTTCTTAAGAACCCTGTAATTTCATCTCTAAGCTGTATTACAGTTTTTGTTTTCATATTGTCTCCTTAATAATTCATGTACCCTCTTATTCTTTTCCCTGGCTACTAATTCCTTTAGTGCAGATGGCTGTATCACAAGTACCAGCATCATAATTGTTATTATGGGTTTTTTTTGGCAGTCACAGTTAGAGAAGGAAAATATCTATACCCTTTCCCAGAAAGAAACTCTAAATGAACCCTGCCAAAAACAAATAAAGGGAATATCACAATGTCATTAATTGTGGAGGAAATGCCAACCTTAGTCCCATCATACAATGGGACATTCATTTAACTGTGTATTATTTTTGGATATCAACAAATTAGATTTTTTATTGGAATTCTTGTACCTCCAAGGTACGTTTGAGCTCTAACCACCATCACAACCAGCAAAACAGGGCAGTTTATTTGTGGGAGCAGATGGACAGCCTGTTATCTGTAGTCCTACCAAAGCATCAATTTCTTTTCTACTCTGAGGTTCCTGTGGACAGGACAGAAAAACAGGGATAGTCCATACCTATAGGCTGGTCTTCCTAATTGGCCTTCCCACTGGAGCTATAGAACTCAATGTGTTAACAAGAGGAAGAACAAGACATTGAAGTGAGACCTTGTTATGGTATAACTGAGTGGTATTGTGGAGTGTGGTTATATAGTTACTTTTATGATTTGCATATATTTCCATTTTGTTGTATTGTGTGTATTCCTCAGAAAGTGTTGTATATCAGACAGCACAGATATTTGCCTGATACACGAAGCAAAGACAATATGTTGAAATATAGGGGGATAACTATATCATAAGGTCAGTGGCAGTTATATCTTTGGTAACATCTTCTGAGCCCTTACCAATTATCTTGGGTCTATACAGACCTTGGTAATATTTGTTGGGTGTTATCAAGAGTCACTACCGGGCTTCTATAATCATTGACATGTTTTATTCTGCTAATAATTTATCATTAAAAAAATGAAATGTCTGCATTTGGAACCAAGATGAGATCTTATCCATAGGATCACAGAATGTTAAAGCTGGAAGGGACCCTAATGGTTATTTAACCTACCTCCTTCTCTCCATTTTTAAAAGATAAGGAAACCAAGACCCAGAGAAGCTCACAAGTGGATTGCTTGATTTTATGATTGCCTGTATATCACCACCCAAAGAGGCATAAAAAGGGACTGTTTGCCCTGGGGCTATCAGTAGTATTTTGCAGATGATCCAAATTAAAGGACTCTTTATCAATGATAATATTCTCTAAAAAAGACTTTCATGGATGATATTTATTTATTATCTGCCAGGCTCTAAACTAAGCACTAAGAAAACAAATACAAGCAAAAAGAAAGTAGCTTATTTTCAAGGGACTCAGATTTTAATGAGGCAAGGCAAAACATAAAAGAAAAGTAAAAAGGGGAGGAGAAGGCTTCCACATGGGATCATGGTAGAGAATTACAGAGTTGAGAATGGAGCCTGAAAGGGAAACAAATAGTATCACCATAGACGTATCTATGTGTCTGTTTGTCTCTCTTGTCTATCTGTCCACCTATCTATACAAACCTCAAATTCAACATGGCAGTGGAAGGAGAACAGATCTCAGAGTCAGGAAGACTTGGGTTCAAGTTCTGTCATTGACACATACTATTGCATGATTTGGGGCATGTTATCTTTGATGATTTCCTCAGAAACAACTACTTAGCATTTTTCATGAGGATAGATGTCATTTTCTTTCTAATGTCCTCCATATGGAGATGCCTTTTGAGATATTCTGGACATGTAGTATGATCCCATTACCCATATACACACATATATTCATGAATAAAAAAATGTATAGGATAGTTCCAACATAGATCTGGGGGTCAAAAAGATCGTGTGTACAGTCATTCAATCCATCAATGCCCTCAGGCAACTATCTAAGACCATTAGAGAGGAATTGACAATTTAAATTAGTAGATAGAAATTTGTTTTTAAAAATTATCTAATTTGCATAAAATCACAGATCCAGACTATATACCAATCTAGCTAGCTAGCTATCAATCCATATAAGAGATTATGAGGTTGGACTGGTTAACATTTGGGAAACAATATACTGTTTTTCAATTATTCCTAATGTTTGCTGTCTTTAGGACTAAGTATGTTCTCATTGATCCTGCACAGTTGTGAACTATGGAGCACTTTGTAGGTAATTTGAAGGATGTGAGAATGGTCCATGGTCCATGTTGATAACTAGTATATTTCCAGCAATAACATATATAAAAGAATTAGTAAAAGATATCACCAGTTGAGCCAAGATGGTGGAGTAGAAGCATAAACTTGGTGTGGGCTACCCTCCAATCACTTCCAATACATGTAAAAAATGACCATAAAGAAATTTTAGAGCTACAAATCCCACAAAGAGACAAAGAGAAACAGAGCGCCTGCTGAAAGAAGCTGAGAAGGCCAATAGGAAGGATCTATCACACCAGGCTGTGAGCTGAGTGCAGCCGCACATGAGCAGCATGGTTCCCAGCCCCAGGGCAGCCCTGACCAGCAGCAGGCCTGGAACAGACTTCAGGAGAGAGAATCACCAGCAGCTGTGGCTGTTTCCAGAATTATCAACCCATAAATGCCAAAAAGATAGTAAAAAGTCAGTGTGGAACTTTCTGGGAACAGGGGGACTGAGAGTACAGTCCAGCCCCTGCCCCTAGAGCAAAGAGGCAGAGTCATGGCGGCTGTGCAGCTGCCATTGCCTGGCTGTCTCAGGAGCTCCTGGCTTTGAAGATTGCAGGGGGACCAAGTGACCATTCAGAGGTTAATTGCTTTTGCTTTAACCTGCTTGGATCTGGATCAAGGTCTCGGGTGGTGGTCCTGGGGTGTGTGACCAGGAAGCCTGAGAATGTGGTGTCTGTAGAGAGGGTGCCCAACTAATAGCTCCAGCAGCTGAAAAAACTCCAGAGATTTGGGATGAAGCTCCATTCTAAAAGCAGAGTTCTACTGTAGCAAAGCACTCAAAAGTCAAGTAACTGACTGGCAAACTGAGCAAACCCAGGAAACGTAATCAAACCAGAGATTCCTTTTGGGGGGACAAAAATGATCAAGTCATGAAGAGGGAGGAAGACAGTGAAGTCAGAACCCCAGTATCAAAAGCTTCTAAGAAAAATATGAATTGGTTACAGGCCATGGAGAAGCTCAAGAAGGATTTAGAGAATCAAGTAAGAGAAGTGGAGGAAAAATTGGGAAGAAAAATTAGAATGATGCAAGAAAATCATGAAAAGAGAGCCAACAGCCTGCTAAAGGAGATGCAAAAATACACTGAAGAACCTAACATCTTAAAAGATAGACTAACTCAAATGGCAAAAGCGGCTCAAAAAGCCAGTGAGGCGAAGACTGCCTTAAAAAGCCAAATTTGACAAATGGAAAGGGAATTTCAAAAACCCACTGAAAAGAATAACTCCTTTAAAATTAGATTGGAGAAATTTGAAGTTAATGACTATGAGAAATCAAGATACTATAAAAGAGATCCAAACAAATGAAAAAATAGAAGGCAAAGTGAAATATCTCTTTGGAAAAAAAACACTGACCTGGAAAATAGATCCAGGAGAGATAATTTAAAATTTTTTATACTACCTGAAAGCCACGATAAAAGAAAAGAGCCTAGACACCACTTTGCAAGAAATTATCAAGCAAACTTGCCCTGATATTCTAGAGCCAGAGGGCAAAATAGAAATGGAAAAAATTCACTGATCTCCTCCTGAAAAAGATCCTAAAAAGAAAACTCCTAGGAATAGTACAGTCAAATTCCAGAGTTCTCAGGTCAAGGAGAAAATACTGCAAGCAGTCAGGAAGAAACGATTTGAGTATCGTGGAAACACAATCAGGATAACACAAGATCTAGCAGCTTCTACATTAAAGGATCAAAGGGCTTGAAATACGATATTCTGGAGGTCAAAGGAGGTAGGATTAAAACCAAGAATCACCTAGCCAGCAAAACTGAGTATAATGCTATAGGGGAAAATATGGTCAATCAATGAAATAGAAGATTTTCAAGCATTCTTGATGAAAAAACCAGAGCTGAATAGAAAATTTGACTTTCAAATACAAGAAGCAAGAGAAGCACAAGAAGGTAAACATGAAAAAGAAATAATAAGGAAGTTATTAAAGTCAAACTATTTACATTGCTCCATGAAAAAATGATAATTGTAACTCATAAGGCTGCTCTCAGTATGAGGATAGTTGAAGGCAATATGTGTGTGTATGTTTACACACACACACACATATATATATATATATATATATACGCATAGGAGGGTATATGTATATATAAATATATATGTCAGTGTGGGCATATGTATGTTAATGTATACATAGACAGAGGGCACAGCATGAGTTGAATATGAAGGGATGATATCTAAAAAATAAAATTAAGAGGTGAGAGAGGAATTTATTGGGAGAAGGAGAAAGGAAGAGATACATTAGGGTAAATTATCTCACATAAAACAGGAAAGAGAAAACTGTTACAATGGAAGGGAAGAGCAAGAAGGTGAAATGGAATGAAACAACCTTATTCTCATCGAATTTCGTTTAAGGAGGGAATAACATACAAACTCAATTAGGTATCTTACCCTATGGGAAAATAGGGTGGGTAGGAGACAAAAGTGGGGATGATAGAAGGGAGGGCAGATTGGGGGAGAGAGTAATTAGAAGCAAACATTTTTTGAAAAGGGATAGGGTCAAAAGAGAAAATGGAATAAGTGGGAGGTGGGATAAGATGGAGGGAAATATAGTGGGTTTTCCACAATATGACAGCTATGGAAATGATTTGGTTAACTGCACATGTACAACCTACATTGAATTACTTGTCTTCCCAGTGGTGTCGGGTAAGGAGGGAAGAAGGGAAAAAATCTGGAACTCAAAGTTTTAAAAACAAATGTTTAAAAAATATATGTTTTTTACAGGCAACTGGGAAATAAGATGTACAGCTGCTGGTGTATAGAAATATGTCTTGCCCTGCTAGAAAGTTAAGGGAGTGATGGGGGAGAATATAGGGGATAATGGATTGGGGGAAGGAGTATTCAGTAGGCTTATTATTTTGGGATGGGGAATAGGGGAAAGATGGTGAGAAAAAATTATTACTCAAAATCTTGTGGAAATGAATGTTGAGAAATAAAAATTAATTAATTAATTAAAAAATAAAGATATCATCAAGGACCATGTGCAACCATAATTGATCTGGGTCCATGATATAGTAAGAATCAGACACAACAGTAGAACAATTGGAGTATTCCACCTGAGATGTAATAAAAATCAGAAGAAGGCCTCCACCAGAGTGGTCTAATGTGAAGGAATTATAGAAAGGCATGAATAAGAATCACACAAAACAGCATAGTATCATGGATTACAAGGAGACCTCAAGGCTAGGAAAATCTGGATTCAAGTTCTGTCCTTTACTGGTCCATTGATTTCTCAATCTCCCCCCACCCCCCACCCCGGTAAATCAATAGAGCTAATATGTTGCAGAGAAGTTTGTTGAGGGAGTTTCCTCACCCCAAATTTCTCTATGTCAGTGAAATAATAATTTTGGTTTAAATCCCTATATCTAAGAATCGCACAGTAGAAGGAGCTTTGGGGAGCCTGTCATCCTTACCAATGGAAGAAATATTTTCATCATTGAGGTCCCAAACCAGTTAGTATATATGAGATTCATTCATTTGCTATTTGCAATGAATTGTACTACCCAGTCAGAGATACAGAAAGGTAAATAAGGTGGTTTCTTTTCTAAAGCTGTTTACAATTTAGTAGACATAAGTCTTATATATGTGTATAAGTGTATATATGCATATATATATATACACATACACTCACATATATAGCATATACACAAAATTTATATTATATACACAGTGTGTATATAATATGTGCTGTATGTGTGTATATAGACACTATATAACATGCCTACTAAATTGTGAACAGTTTTAGGGAAGATATTATCTTCATCTTTCTGTATCTCTTACTGTGTTAAACTACACATAGAATATTTTTTCCATAAAGTTACAAATTAAATATGATAAAAGACTTGTCATTTCATTGGTTCCTGTATGGAACTATCAGGTAAGGAACTTGCTTCTATCAATGTTGGTCAGCACCTTTTCTGAAACTTCTGGTCTTAAAGAGTTGGCAGAGCATTGAAACGTGGCCTGTGATGTATCAGAGATAAGAATTGAACCCAGGTTTTACTGACTCTACCTAGCTCCTTCTCCACTTTGTCATATTACCCCTAAGAGTACATAAATACAAAGGAAATGATGAGCTCAGATGAGAGACAAATCATGAGCAGCTTGAGGTGGGGAGGAGGGGAAGGGTAGAACAGTGAGTTTCATGGAAGACATAATATTTGGGCTATCCCTTATAAGACTGGTAGAATTTCATGCCACCCCTGGGGAAGAAATGCAGGATATTCTGGGACTATCAATTAGTGAAATTTACCTTAAATATTGAGTATTTGAAGGAGGATAATGTGAGGGAAAAAAAACCTAAAAGGTGAGGCAGAGACAGATTAACAAGTCCCTCCAATGCCAGGAAATAGAGTTTGGTCTTTTTTTTTTTTTTTAGCAGGTAATGGGGAGCTATAGAAGCTATTTTAGTTCAATAGTATGTGTGGTTAGGACTAGGTATTAGGAAGAATTTCTGCTAGCCCTGCACAGAAAGAATAGAGTAGGTAATAATTCAATCAATTAAATGAATTAGTTTATTAACAGCCTTCCATATATCAGGTACTGAATTAGGTAATGATTACTTAGGAGGCTCTTTCAATAGTACAAACAAGAGCTAAAAGGCTTGTGACCTATAGTGGTGATGGTAAGAGTGTTAAAGAAGGGATGGATTAGAATAATATCAAAGATAGACTGGCAAGATGGTAACTAATTGAAAATATAAGACGGAGGAGACAGAAGAGATACAGATATTTTAGGGAAGAGAAATATAACTTTCTCATAACTGGAGAGATCTTGGCTGTTACAGGGAAAATAACAAAACTTAAGGGTTGACTTTTTAAAAAGGAGCTGAACTGAATATGTGAGGAAATATTGGGCTATGGGTACCTGCATTGTTCCTCTTCAGGATGCCTGAGGAATCTTTGATTGCCTCTTTGAATGCCTAGACAGAACTGAGATGCAGACTGTTTATACCCTGTCCACTTAGGAGAAAAATCTCCTTTCCTTCACCTTGGCAAGTACTGCAGAATTGAAGAGTAAGAATCACCTGGTCATATGGATGAGGAATCAGAACCAGATCAAGTCTTCCTGGTGCCAATCTGTCTGCCAGTGGCAGGGTGCTCTACAGTAGGAGACAGACCAATTGAAGCTCCCTGAGTTCCCAAATATCCCCAAATGACTGGACATTGATCCTACAGGAAGTGAACTTTTGAGGTTTGGCTTGCCTTCCAAATGGAGGATGGCTATCTATTCTGGGAAGAATATGTAGGCCTGAATGAAAGATATGTTCTGAGAGCTTTGATGCACTGAGTTTTATTCCATTCTAATATCATGCATAAATAACAGTGTAAGACTATGCCTCTGTGAATCATCTATTTAAATGCAATAGTAATGGGATGGATTGGGTTTGGAATTTTCCTATAATAGATGATCCTCCCTTATCTTATTTCTAAATAGGCTTTATCAATATATAGCCATATCAATCAGATTAGATAATTCACATCTAAACTCCAAGATTAGCAAGATGAGCATTGTCGCCATCAAAGTGACAGCTAATTGGAGAGAGGCAGCCAACTCTGAGATTCAGAAAGTTTAGTAATTGTTTAAGAAATCTTTCGTTCAGAACATTTCTGAACTCACTGTTAAGAACTCAGTTGTTTCAGAGTGAGAGTCAGAATAAACCTGGAAGTTAATTGCTAAAGTTGACAACAACTGATATGGATGTTTACCTGACAACTCTGGGTTCTTACTGCTGAGGAGGTCCAGGCATTGCTCTTAAGTCTTGAATACCATTTACAAAACTTAGAACTGATTTCATTGATATAAAGATTTTCCAGTGAGAAAATGTCATCTATCAAAATAGATCAGAAACTATTCTAGAATGAAAAGAGTTGCTCAGGGGACTAAGAAGGGACTTGCCCATGGTCACACAGTCAGTAAAGGCTGACTTGAACTCAGTTCCTCCTAACCATAATGTTGTCTGTCTACTACACCATGCTTCCTCTTGAATGCCTTTAACTTTTTTTTTGCTTTTAAATGAATTTTTATTTTATTTATCAGAATATCTACATACATTTGAAAATAATATAGATGCATGAAAGATCGTTTATTTGCTCTTCACAAGATATCTTGGTTTATTTTTCATACTTTATCATACTGTATATTTTGCTGTCAATAAAGATCAAAGTCACAATGTTTGGGGCTCATAAAAATTCCCAGATACATCATTCAGGGTCTTCATGAACTTTTAAGGCCCTCAACCTAGAGATAGAGAACATTTTGGGGTAGTAGATAAAGTAATCAACTTGGAGACACAAGACCTGACTTCCAGGCTTGACCTCAAGCTATCATTTTCTATGTGTGTGATACTGAACAAGTCACTTAAATCTCTGTGAGTTTTGGTTTAATTATCTCTAAAGTATATATAATATATACCATTAACTTATAAATAAGGTAATACTTTATTAATTTTGATCATAGAAGTTATAACACTCAATTTTGTCATCCAAGCCAATGCCTGAGAACTAGAGAATTCACCTTAGGCTTTTCCTATGAAATAGAAATTTGTGGGACTTACCTAAAACATCATGAAATAAATGTTCTAAAGCTGATCAATACAGATTTTCTGATCAGATGCTCATAGGGAACAACAGAATTTCTTGGGGTCATGCCTGATCTCCTTTCTTATTCACTCTCTTTGTTTTTTTTTTTTTTTTTTTGCTTGAGGAGTTGAAGTTAAAAAAATAGCCAAACCTTAGAATATCTTTTAGATATTTACCTCTGGGGTCTTGCTGTCATGATTTATTTAAATGAAGAAATAATGCACACATGTTATGAGAATTTAGGCAAATTATTGGGTAAGATGCAGATTTAAAAACAGCTTTTGCTTGAAAAGCACATATGGAAATAAAATATGTAGAGAAATAACACAAAGACGAGTGGTCATTAAGAATAGCTCCAGCAGGCTAAGCAATATATTTGTAGAATAAGCAGGAACTAGTATGTATGTCTTTTAAGTTCATTATGTTTATTCAACCTCTTTCAATTGGCAATCTATCTGGGCAATCTTTAGGTTTTCAAGGACCTGACTAGCATGCCTTTTAATGATTCAATCAAGAATAGGCTCTAGCCATTACCTACACTGTCCCTTTTGGGATTTTTCCAGTGTTTTCTATTTCATGAATTTCTATCAGACAGGGGTGGGGAAGAGATGTTATTTCTTCCCTCCCCTCTTCTTCCTTCCTCACCAGGAGCAATAGTGGCTGTGAGTATATGATATAAATAACACATGCTTGAAACTTTGGCTTGTTCGGCTCTTTTTTGTTTTCTTCTGTCAACACAGGTCAACAAGTTGTGATTCTGAGAAATGGATAGATCTAGCTATAGTAATAATCTTGTAAATTCATGAAGTTGAGAGCTCCTGGGCACCAGAAGCCTAGTAGCATGTGATTCATGAAAGTGGATCTCTTCTAGAAGGAGAAGAAGCATCACTGTTAGGAGAATGCTAAAATTGAAAGGACTAAGGAAGATTAAGTAATGTCCTGGATTACTGGGAGATATGGACCTTGTTTTGTTTTGTTTTTTTTCCTGAGAATTTGTTTAATCCCACCCACTATTTTGGTGGCATGTTCTGAACCTGCCAAGACCCTTTGTATTTCTCCCTCCTGTAACATTTTTATACCTGGACACGGTTTCCATTAGCTGTGCTTTCAATTGTAACCTATACTACATCCCTTCCCCTTCTCCTGATCTCCTACCCAAACCCCATGGAATGGTTTTACATAGACTTCTATTTCTGGAAAAGATGAACAAAAGAGTCCACCTAGGCTGTTTTGTCACACCTGTTCTGTCACAACCATCCTTCCTGTCACTTGGAGATAAATCTTCCAGACCAGACCAGACAAAAATAATGCTCCCAGTCTCCCAGGAATTCATATAGTCTCTTTTTCAAATCCTCTTTCTAGAAGTGAGTTGTCTTAATTGGTGAGTTCCAACTCATGTAACCCATGATATCAACCTCACTCTAGACCAAACCATGTATCACATCCAATCTAGACATCCACAATCTTGTCTGTTCTATCACCAGTGTGCATATTCCTCTGCTTCCCACTTCTTGCTTAGGGTAAAACAATCAATTCAATACTCCATTATTTTTACAAAGGCCAAGTCAATTAGCTTCCTTATGAATCAACTCATCATCCCTATGGCTTCTCACACCAAAAACACTACCTCTGGACAAAATTTGTTGACTTCTCCTATTACAATGTAAGTTAATGGAGGGCAGGGATTATCTCCCTTTTTTAAAAAAATTGAATATTTAATCTTCCAGAGATAGTGTGTGCAGTGAATACAGTGTTGGAGTCAGGAGTCAGGAATTCCTACCATCAAGGGTTACATCTGACACTTACTAGCTATGTGACTGTGGTTAAATCACTTAACCTCTACATGCCATTGATCACTCTTTAATTTGGCTACTTTCACAGATCAATTGGCTCAGGAAATTTTCTAAGTTCATAAAACCATGGAGTCTTCAAATACTTAAATTTGAGTTGTAATATTCTTTAGGACTAGATAAGAGAGTCACTTTCCAAAGTTCAAATTATATTGATACTGGTTAGGTTTTTCTACATGTGATTAGTTAGATAGAAATATTTTAAATGATTATGCATCCAATGAGGATATAACAGAGGGCATACTGGGGGAAGGTCATCGGTATGTTTGCCATCTTGGGGTGGGGGTAGGGGAGAGATAGGGAGAAAATTTGGAACTCCAAATCTTGTAGAAACTAATGTTGAAAACTAAAAATAAATAAATAAAATCTGAAAAAAATTCAAAGCTAGGAAGGAAAAAAAATGATTAGGCATCTCAATTAGTAAGCCTTACCATATCCTAGGGCTTGGTGATATTGACACAATGCCATCTTCAAACAGAAGAATCCAGAGAACACTATCTGTAAGGCATCTTTCATTCATCCATTTGGAACCAGAACTGGACAACCTCTGTGTCAGTGACAAACATTTTAGGTAAGCCTATGATGTCTTCTTCTTAATTTCTCACTCCACAGCAACGAGCAGGGACTACTTATATGCAGTTATATCTGTTGCATCTTTCAAGTAATCTTATATATCTATATATCTATATCTACATATATGATCTTATTACCACTTGTCTATAGGTGAGATAAGACTGAACATCTGGATGTAACAGCTTTGGTGTCAGGTGCTATACTCAATGGATTCGGTCATTCTGGCTCTAGTTCCTTTTACCTAATTCAATAGACAATAATCTCCCTGGGTCTTCCGCTTTCAGTTCTAGGAAAGGCTAATTGCCTGATATTTTCATGTATGCTATTTTATTTCTTAGAAATCAGAACCAACATACAGATTGAGGTGACAGTGAACCATTCAGGGCATATGTATCCTCATTTGTTTACTAAATAAGCTTATCTATTATCAGTACGATCTGTTGTTAGATCAGCTTAATATCTGGCTCTAAACACCTTGAAATTCAAGATCAAACTGGCAGAATAACCAACAAATAATAAACCCTGAGTGAAAACATGTTTTCCTATATCTTTCTGTCAACTGTGTTACTATAAAGATGCAGTTTCTTGTAAAATAATTTTTGTGAAAGCCCAGCCATTTATTCCCATCTTATAGCTCCAACAATAAAGCCTGGGCCCATATGTAGATTAATCTAATGAAAATTTGCAGATTTAGGAAAGTAGGAATCTACTCAGCACCCATACACTTAAATGGATGTATATATTCTCATTGATTTCTATGTTCCCTTCAGAGTTAGAGGTCAGAACCTATCCACTGTCCCCATCCTTCAACTTTTACTGTGCCCTTGTTGATTTATTATTGCACCTTGCCAAAATCAGACGTGTATTTTTTCTTTATCCTCTATATATTAATTTTCAGTTATTTGGAGACTGTAGCATTCCTCATCTCACAGCCAAATAACATTTATAGAAATTAAGAATGCTAATTAGTAATGTTTTTAAGTGGTTTCCTTTTATCTTAAGTAATACTATACATAGTGTTTTTGTTGTTGTTGCTGGGTTTTTTTTTCTTTTGGAGTGGGGGAGGGACATTAAGTATTCCCTCATTTCGGTATCTTGAGAAATAATCACTCACCAGTCTCAAAACAGTCTCATCTCTAGGATGGAATTTCTCTGAGTCCATTTTAGGTGTTCTTTTCATCTTTGCCCTTCTTAGTACCATTTCTACTTCTTCATATGGTACATGGGAAATTCAGACATTAGATCACAGTCTAAAAATTGTGCCAGCTCTGCTGTATGTCTGTGATTCATGGAATAGCAGGGTCTTTAAAAGAATTAAAGTTTGACTCACCCAGGGGCATTTGAAAAATTTGTGGCAGGGGTAAATGCACTGCAGCATGTCACCAATAAAGGATTATTCAGAAGCAGCAATGTTAAAGATATAATTAAAAAGATGTATTCTTTGAATAAGGTTCAGTTAGTAATGTAGGGAAAAGAAGAGGTATCAGCTGGACCTTCCAATGGCTGTGTTTGTGTCAATTTAATGTCAAGAAATCCAGGAAAAAAAGTTGCTCTTATCCTGTCAAGTAGCAGACACTTTGTAAAGGAATTATGGAATAATATTAATAAAAAACCACACAGGATAAGAAAATGTGCTCTTGTAATATTCATCATTACCATGTTTTATTGGGGAGACTACAGATCCTTTGAAAGATCAAAGTTTTGTAGGTTTTTCATTTTGAAAAATGATGACAATCTTTTTTTGGGGGGGGTGGGAGTAGTTAGTTTTTAAAATCTCTGGGTGCCACAATTGGATTGTAAGTTTTTTTTTAAGAAATTGGGGTTAAGTAACTTGCTCAAGGTTACCCGGCTCGTCATTATTTATGTGTGGGTGCTCATTTTCTGAGGCCAGATTCGATCCCGGGTCATCCCAACTCTGAGGCTGGCACTTTTACTCACTGCTCCATCTTGCCGCCCCACATTGTAAGATCCTTGAAGGCATAGGCTAGGTTTTGTTATTATTGTTGCTATTGTTGTCATTGTTTGTTTGGTTTTGGGGATGCATGTTTAAAGGCAGCATGGTATAATGGTGGAGTATTAATTAGCTTTAGGGTGAGGAAGATTGGGGTTCAAATACTGCTTCTGAAAATACTTAAGTTTGTTACTATAAACAAATATGGTAACTTCTCAGGGCTATGAGTGACTAAGGCTATACATTTCAGTTGACCTGCCAATCTGTATCAGTGGAGGGAGTTTCTATACCAGGAATTCTCTATAACTCTGTAATCAAAGGCACAGACAAAAAAAAAAATGCACCCTAAATGGCTAACCTAGGGCTATGAACACAAGTGAGGAATCAAACAATATTTTCTTTTTCTTTCTTTGGCTTTTTTTTGAAGGGGAAAGGTAGGGCAATTGGAGTTAAGTGATTTGCCCAAGGTCACATGGCTAGTTTGTGTGTGTGTGTGTGTGTGTGTGTGTGTATGTGTGTGTGTGTGTGTGTAAGTGTCTGAGGCCGGATTTGAACTCAGGTCCTCCTGACTCCAGGGCTGGTGCTCTATTAACTGTGCCACCTAGCCACCCCCTATCAATCAATATTTTCATAATGAATGCATTTATAAAGAGAAAAGTTGATAGAAATGAGTTTCTAAAAATGTTGACTATGTTTGTTCAATCCAGTACCCTTATGTATGAAATCTATTTAGACTCATTTCAGAGTTTATTTTTTCCCCTGTCTCCAAGGTAGTTTTAGCTATTTTTTCTGCTTAATTGAGTCAGGGAAGTATTGACGCAAGGCTATAGATGGTACTATCTCTTAAAGAGATACTAAACTCACAGGAAAATGGAAATAGACTTATGAAATGGAGATTTTTATTTTTTTAGGACCACAATTAATTGTAATTTGTGAGATGGAAGACTCTTTTACCCACTAAAGAAAATTAATTTTGTTCATTTTTATTCTTGAAACCAGGTAGAATCCTTGATTCCATGTAAGTGTCTTGGGGGGGGGGGGTGTTCAACCAAACAGATGGTAGAAAGATGGGTTGCGCCTCACCCTCCCTATTATATCTGATTGTGTAGCTTGTTTCTGACCCAACCATATATATTCTTTACTCATAATCACAAAACACTATCCCAGACTTCCCTTTCCTGCTTCTCTGTAAGTTTCAACCTCTCGCCTTCAACTCTTCAGGGCAATAATACCTGAATGCAGCCCAGGTACCCTAAGGAGCAGCTGCACAGATATCATTGAGAAAATTTCCCTTGCCCTCCAGCATGCCCACCCTCTCCTCCCTCAGATCACCAACTATCTGTAGCTGGTGCCCCTGTGAGGATAGGCTTTATGCTCCAGGAAACCGAATCACGAGTAAGATGCCTCAACCACTTTTCATTTTATGTGAGACAAGAAGTTGCATAGGATGAATAGGCATTAATGGCTTACAGTCTGTCTCACAGATCTCCTTACATTATCTTTTCCCACATACCTACTCCTTTTCGAGACTTCCCTAGTTTTATCCCCTTCTAATCAGCCAATTCACAACATTGGTTTTATTCATAACTCCTCATTTTTATTAACAAATCTTGTCTTTTCTAGCTCCATAACATCTCTCCCATCTATCCTCTGTGCTCTACTCATATAACCTCCAGTCTAGTTCAGGCACTCATTACTTCCTATCTAGACCATTACAATGACATCATTATTGGTCTCCCTATTTCCAGTCTCTCTCTACTCCAATCCATCCTACATGCAAAATGATTTTCCTAAAGTTTAGGTCTGTTATATCAACTTCTCTCTCTCTCTGTCTCTCTCTCTGTCTCTCTCTCTCTTTGTCTCTCTCTCTCTCTCTCTCTCTCTCTCTCTCTCTCTCTGTCTGTCTGTCTCTCTGTCTCTGTGTCTCTCTCTCTCTGTCTCTGTCTCTCTGTCTCTGTCTGTCTGTCTGTCTGTCTGTCTCTCTCTCTCTCTCACACACACACACACACACACACACGCACACACAAACACACTGCTTGATGAATTCATTGGATCATTATTCACTCTAGGATCAACTATAAACTCCTCTGTTTGGCACTTAAAGTCCTCTACAACCTGTTCCCTTCTTACCTTTTTTACTGTAATTATACATTACTCTCATCTTGCATTATACAGTTCAGCCATACTGTACTTCTTGCTGTTCTTTACATTCAGATGAAAATATAATTAAAATATCTACATATGAGGAGAGGACTGAGGTATGATAACTTTCTGCTGAATTAAGATTAAAATCAGTTAATTTTTGGTCATTTATAACACTGCACCTCTTCTGTAACTTCCTGGGTTTCCTTCAAATCTCAGCTAAAGCAAAGAGAGCAAAGTCAATTTGGTCTACTGAGAAAAAGTGTTCAAACTCTTATGGAATACTCTTGTGTTATAAGCAATTTTGAGCAGGTGGATTTGAGAAAAACCTGGAAAGACATACATGAACTGATGCAAAGTGAAATGAGCAGAACCAGAAAAATGTTGTACATAGTAATAGAAAGATTGTGTGATGATCATCTATGGTTGACTTAGCTCCTCTCAAAAGTAAAAGACAATGCCAAGGACTCATAATGCTATCCACATCCAGAGAAAGAACTGATGGAATCTAAATGCAGACTGAAGCATACTATTTTCACTTTCTTTATTTTTGTGACTTTTTCTCCTTTTGGTCTGTTTCTTTTTTCACAGCTGTGACTAATATGGAAATATATTTTATATGATTGCAAATATAGAATCTATATCAAATTGCTAACTGTTTTAGGAAGAGAAGGGAGGGAAGGAGGAAGAAAAAACTGGAAGTCAAAATTTTGTAAAAAAATGTTAAAAATTATCTCTACCTATAATTAGAAAAAATAAAATAATATTTAAAGTCTTCAAACTCACAAGTTATGATTAATTGTAATACTAAAACTTCTTTAAGAACCCTTTCTCAGTCCTCCTCAATCTTAGTACCTTCTTTTTAAGACTACCCCCAATTTATCCTTTCTATAACTTATTTGCCCATCATTGTTTTCATGTTGTCTTCTCCATAAGACTGTAAGAGCAGGACATTTCTCCTCCTTTTCTTTATATCCCTAGCACAGTACCTGGCACTCAGTGTTTTATAAATGTTAATTGACTTGACTTGAATTAGATAACCCCTGATATAAGGTTCCCAAATGAGCTGTTGACTAGGTCAGCAGGTTTTTCAATCTTTTCTAAGGAGACACCAGACTCATTGTAACAAAACGATTATGTAAATTTGAGAATTGTGAAACACGATAAATGCTGGCTGAAAGGTGGTGGTCTCGAAGATGTCTTAATGAAAAGAGAGCCATAGAGTATGGTTTGGTTGATATTTGTCCTGTATATCCAAAATACCATTAGAAAGGTATTTTTTACAGGGCAACAGAAATGATTATATTCTAAATACCAAGCAATTCCTGTTTATTCAGTTCTTCAAGGTTGGCAAAAGGCTTTACTCTGCCAGTAAGTAGGCAATGCAATGTTTATTATTCCCCATTTATAGATAATTAAACTGGACCTCAGAAAGTTTAAATGATTTGGCCAGGATCATTTACCCAATAAGTATCAGAGTTGGGATTTCTTAGGCTCTGTGAAAAGCCGAGTAAAAAAATAGCCCACAGAACTGTCCAGAGAAAATGCAAGGAAATCTAGGAGAATGACCATATTTGAGAATATGAATCGAAGGGAATGAGTGGGTTAGGTTTAGTCAGAGTGTGTATTTAGAGTTGGAAGAAGAGTTCCAATTCAATCACCTTATTTTACACCTTAGAAATCTTAGGAGTGGAGACATGAAAGGACTTGCACAAGGTCACACAGTTACTTCGTGGTTGAACTGGAACTGGAATGGAGGTCATTTATCTCAGGTGAGTCTTCTAAAATACCACAATCCACCTTTAGTTCTTAGACACAGGATTTAGGTAAAATAGTGTCATTTATAGTTTTTCTTAGGGGACACTTTTTTTAAAGTGAGTATATATTTTCTTAAGCATCTTTTTTTTCTTTCTCTAAGAACTGCTAACCTGTGAACTACTAAAAGTGGTCAAAACTGATAGGAAATTGACAGACCAAATATGTGTCTCTTTTTCTCTAGGATCATTGAGGACAGAAGTATTTCCTCCTCTTCCAAAATAGGAATGTTACTGATATATAATATTTTTTTTCAGATCAGTAAAAAATAGGTCAGTTTTAAACATTCCTCTGGCTTTTAAAATATATAGACTTGTAAGTTAACTTTTTATGCATCTTTTTTTTGACAGTGGGTATTTAAAACCTATTTGACCAGCTTTTGCTGATCCATTCTGTTTCCATGGTGCTGTCAGCTGGCAGAAGACAGAAAGCTGGGGAATTTCAGAGGTTTTTCTTAGAGGCAATGAAAATCTTACAACATCATGTTGCCTTACACCTACAGACTAAATAGAAGCTTGTTGTGTTAACTCTAAAAAGAACAATAGAAATAGTATTTTCCCTTTATTACTCACTTCCTCTTAATTCTAGAGGAGATTAGAGACAGTTAACAGGGACCCATTTGTGCTTAACATTCAAAAGATTTAATGGTAAATGTGCCAACTAAAATATGTTCCATACTTTATATCTGTTTATTAAATCACAATCTTTTTTTAAGGAAAGTGCATGTTTCATTAGATTTTTCCAAAAGTATGTGTTCTGACTTTTGATTTGGAAAATAGAAGCATCATGAAAGTGTTCAAGGAACACTTAAGTAATAACAGTTATTATTTTTATTACTACATAGTCCTTTAAGATTTTCAAAGAAATCCATACACATTAACTCAATTGAGTCTCACAACAATCTGTTATAATAAAAAGATACTACAGAAGAAACAGAGGTTTGAAGAGATTAAGTCACATAGGTAGAAAGGACCTTGGGCAGAATTCATCCCCAACTCTGCCTGACTGAATTCAACTATATTATGATGTGATCTCATTAATATGAGTATTCCCTCGAATTTTGCAGAAAAAAGTCCCTGCATGCCTTCTACCCAACTCTTATTGGTTTCTTGTCAGTGGCAGGTAATCCAACCAGTGAAAATCCAAATTATTTCAGATATAATTCTTTAATTGTTCTTGAGTCATTTCAGTCGTGTACGATTCTTCTTGACCCAATTGGGGGTTGTCTTGCCTAAGATACTGGAGTAGTTTTTCATTTCTCTCTAAAAGTCATTTTATAGATGGAGAAACTGAGCCAAAGCAGAGATAAGTAACTTGCCCATGGTCACACAGCTTGTAAGTGTCTGGGGACAGATTTGAAGTCAGCTCTTCCTGATTCCTGGCCAACTGGGTGTTCTATCCACTTTGCCATCTAGCTGCCTACTTTAGTATGTAACCTACATCAAATACAAACCAAGCATTTCCACTGTCTTTGCTTGCAATTATTCTTATGCAAGTTTTCTGGATCTATTTTGTTCTTTTTATGTTATGCTACAAAATATATTTAATCTCTTGGGAATGTTATCTTGTAGCACAATGGGAGCAGCATATAATTATCTGTTTACAAGACTATAAAACTAACTACTCAAGCCTTTTAAAGCTATTATTATAACACTTGGATGCATTATATTTTAACTTAGGTAAAATTTATTAATTATAATAGTTTTAAATTCGGCTATCAAGCATAATGGCTTTTTTTTTTCCCCAACAAAGGGCCCAGGGGCAAAGCATTAAGGAGGTAATGACATATTGTTCCAAATATATCTGTACATGTACATGATTATTCTTATTTTTTTTTCTTTTTTGCATTTTGGAGGGCAGTTGGGGTTAAGTAACTTGCCCAAGGTCACACGGCTAGGTTTTTGTTTGTATGTGCATTAAGTATCTGAGGCTGGACCTGAACTCAAGTCCTTCTGACTCCAGGGCCGACGCTCTACTCACAGCACCACCTAGCCGCCCCGTACATGATTATTAATATCTATTGAAGGCATAAAATGGAAAGAATACATCCACCAAAGCTGTTCACCATTGTCATAGAAGAGATTCTGTTTAGAGTCCAAATTGAAGAAGAATTCCCCATAAAGCATGAAGTCCTCCAAGAGCTCCTATGTTAGTTGATGTTGTGTTCCTTGTGTGAAGCCTAGACATTGCAGTCTCTTAAAGATTCATAATTACTCAAAAGTGCTTGGCCTAAAAACCTACAGAAAAAAATCAAGGTGGAAAATTTCTGTTGTCTAGGCTATAATATGTAGGTAATGGATAACCTATAGAGATAATCTATCAGCATTATCTATATCTAATCACTACTATATATATATATATATATGTATATATATATGTGCGTGTGTGTATATACACATGTATATATTTGTATGTGTATGGTATACATATATACTATAAGTATATATGTGTATGGTACACATACATATATACACAGATATATGCATTTCTCTAGATAGACTAGAGATAGGGATAGGGATTGTATTTGTGATTTCCTTTGTATAGAGAGCTACCTATCTAAGCTATCTTTATCAAAGCAGGTCAGACTTTCTCTTCCACTTAATCTTAAAAAAAACAATTAATTAATTTTTAGTTTCCAACATTAATTTCTACATGGTTTTGAGTTCCAATTTTTCTCCCCATCTCTCCCTTCACCCCCATACCAAGATGGCATGCTATCTGATTGCCCCTTCCCCCAGTCTGCCTCACTTCTATCATCCATGGTGCCCATGAACAAATCTGTGATGAAGGGAGGCATACAAAAGAAGCAAGTCCTCAAACTGACCCTGTATTGTACCCATCCTATGGAAGATGGGATTAAGGATGTAGCTCATTTTGAGCAGTTTTTACAAGAATGAATCAAAGTGAACAGAAAGGCTGGCAACCTTGGGGGCTGAGTTGTGACCATTGAGAGAAGCAAGAGCAAGATCAATGTGACATCAGAGGTGCCATTTTCTAAAAAAGTACTTGAAGTAACTGAGAAAGAAATACTTAAAAAAGAATGAGTTTTGTGATTGGCTTCAGGTGGTGGCCAATAGCAAGGAGTTACAAATTACAGTACTTCCAGATCAACTAGGATGAAGAGGAAGAGGAGGAGACCCTTTTGGGTCTGGAAACATTTTGTATATGATCTTGAACAAAACTTGAAACAAAAAAAAAAACTCTTTGATTTCCAAATTCTTTCCCTTCTTCCCTCCCCACACACCCTCACTGAGAAGGCAAGCAATTCAATATAGGTTATACATGTGTAGGTTTACGATATACTTCCATAACAGTCATGTTGTGAAAGACTAACTACATTTCCCTCCATTGTATTCCACCCCTCACTCATTCCATTTTCTCCTTTGACCCTGTCCCTTTTCAAAAGTGTTTGTTTCTGACTACCACCTCCCCTCATCTATTCTCCCTTCTATAATCTCCCTCCCCTTTATTGCCTTCTGCCCTTACTTTTCTGTAGGGTAAAAACCAAATTGAGTATGTATGTTATTCCATCCTTAAGCCAAATTCCATGAGTAAGATTCACTCATTCTCCCTCACCTTCCCCCTCTTCCCCTCCATTGTGAAACCTTTTTCTTGATTATTTTATGTGAGATAATTTATGCCATTCTATCTCTCCCTTTCTTCTTCTCTCAATATATTCCTCTGTAACCCCTTAATTTTATTTTTAGATCCCATCCCTTCATATTCAACTCACTCTATGCCATCTATCCATCCATCTATCTATCTATCTATCTATCTATCTATCTATCTATCTATCTCTATCTATCTATCTATCCATCTATCTCCTCCAACTACCCTAACACTGA
Organism: Gymnobelideus leadbeateri; assembly: GCA_011680675.1. Taxonomy (NCBI): domain Eukaryota; kingdom Metazoa; phylum Chordata; class Mammalia; order Diprotodontia; family Petauridae; genus Gymnobelideus; species Gymnobelideus leadbeateri. The sequence goes on from WOXC01005132.1 coordinate 75,879, forward strand.
GAAAAGTCTCATGAGTTACAAATATCATCTTTCCATGTAGGAATATAAACAGTCCAACTTTAATAAGTCCCTTGTGATTTCTCTTTCCTATTTAACTTTTCATGTTTCTCTTGAATCTTGTATTTGAGAGTCAAATTTTCTATTCAGTTCTGGTCATTTCAGCAAGAATGCTTGAAAGTCCTATATTTCAATGAATGTTCATTTTACCCCCTGAAGGATTATACTCAGTTTTACTGGGTAGGAGATTTGCAATTTTAATCCTAGCCCCTCTGTCCTCTAGAATATCATATTCAAAGGCCTTCAACCCCTTGATGTAGAACGTGCTAGCTCTTGTGTTCTCCTGATTTTATTTCCACAATATTCAACTTGTTTCTGACTGCTTACAATATTTTCTCCTTGACTGAGGAACTCTGAAATTTGGCTACAATATTCCTAAGAGTTTTCCTTTTGGCATCTCTTTCAAGAGGTGATTGGTGGATACTTACAATTTCTATTTTACCCTCTGGTTCTAGAATATCAGGGCAGTTTTCCTTGATAATAACTTGAAAGGTGATATCTAGGGTCTTTTTTTTATCATGGCTTTCAGGTAGTCCAATAATTTTCAAATTACCTCACTTGGCTCTATTTTCTAGGTCAGTGGTTTTTCCAATGAGATATTTCACATTGTCTTCTATTTTTCCATTCTTTTAGTTCTCTTTTATAATATCTTGATTTCTCATAAAGTCATTAGCTTCCATTTGCTCCATTCTAATTTTGAGGAAATTATTTTCTTCATTGAGCTTTTTGACCTCCTTTTCCATACGACCAGTTTTGCTTTTTAAGGTATCTTTCTCCTTTTCCTCATTGGCTTTTTGGACCTCTTTTGCCATTTGGGTTAGTCTATTTTTAAGGTGTTATTTCCTTTAGTATTTTTGTTTACCTCCATTAACAGGCCATTGACTCATTTTTCATTTATTTCTTGCATCACTCTCATTTCTCTTCCCAATTTTCCTCTACTTCTTTTACTTGATTTTCAAAATCCTTTTTAAGCTCTTCCATAGCCTGCAAACAATTCATATTTTTCTTGGAGGCTTTTCATGCAGGAGCCTTGGTTTTATTGACTTTTGTTGGTTGTATGTTTTGATCTCCATTGTCACCAAAGTAAGATTCTATAGTCTGACTTTTTTTTTTACAGGAATCTGCTTCCAGTGGGTGAGATGGGTAGGGGTGGGTGTACTGTCCCAGGCTTCTGGGAGTTTTTTGTGAGCCACTGTATCACCCACAATCTGTGGGCCCAGAGTTCCAGAAGCAACCAGTGCTGCAGCTGCTGCCACCCTGGGGCTTGGGCCAGACTTCACGCTCCCCTTTCACCCAGGTCCCAAAAAGTTCCATCACTAACCTTCCATGTTGTGTTCAGTATTTGTGGGTTAAGAAGACAAATCGCCACAGTTGCCAGCAATGAGGCCTGCTCTGTCTTCATCATGGTGGTGCCATCCACACTGGACTGTGCTCTGCTCCCAGCCAGGTGCAATATACCATTCTTGTTGTTCTTCCATGCTATTAGGCTGGAGATGATTTTCACTGTCATTTTGTGGGTTCTGCAGCTCTACAGTTTGTTTAGAGTCACTTTTTATAGTTATTTGGAGGGGTTTGGCAGTGAACCCAAGCAAGTTCCTGCTTTTACCCCACCATCTTGGCTCCACCCCCTGATTTAGTCTCAAATTATAGTCTTAAAATGTTGCTTTAGAGCACTGTAAAAGGAAATGGCTTGCCCAAGGTCACTCAGCTGATATATGTCAGAGATAGGATTTGAATGCAGTTTTTATTCCTGACGTTGAGGCCAGATCTCTGGATACTTTGCAATACTGCCTAGATACAGATGTTTATAGATTACCTATCTATATGGAAATAGCATATATTGATAGTATATATTAATATTGATTAATATTGATAGTATATATTAATATATAGATAGTATATATTGATAATAAGCTAGGACCAGAACATGGAGCAGATAGAAAATATTTTGACGGCCTTTAGGAAATTGTAAAGTCATTTTACTTATCCTAAACTCCTCTCTTAAGAAAAAAGTCAATACTTTGAGTACTTATATTCTCCCATTGGTGCTGCACATCTACAAATTATGTTACACAGCAATTTCCAAGGAGTTCTAGTGGAGGATTATCCAAAAGGAAATGGACGGGTACACATTGAATATGAGCAAATTGGAACCAAGAAAGTGGAGAAAAGGTAGGATTCACCTGAACTCTCCCCCAAACAACTTTAAATAATGTTTCAAAACAAACTCTGTAGCAGGAGGACCCACAAAAGGACAGGGTGAAACAATTTTCCAGCCCAAGACAACTTAGAAATTCTTCAGGAAAGGTCTTTTGCACTAAAGTGAGAATGAAGCATAGTCTAGCTTAAGGCACCCTTCAGCAAAGCAACAGTAGGCCTTGATGGCGATTGAATCAGTGGCAATAGTGACAGTTTCCTGAGCTCTCATCCCACAGTTGGTAAGGGAGTCAGACAACTGGTCAAAAGGAAATTACAGGGGTTGATTTGCTGGCACCAAGGGGAGGCCTCTGTTGTATTGAATATGAGAAGACTGTAGCACATTACACTTGTCAATCACCCACTATTTTGGCTGGTTAAGTAGCAGTTTTGCATGATGGACAGAGAATTGGTTTCAGAACCTGGAAATCCTGACTTCAGCTCCTTCTTATTACACTTATTACAGTTCTTTAACACTGGACAAGTATTTAACTTCTCAGTGCTCTAAACAACTCTCTAAGATTGTAAATTGTAGAAAAGGTGCTCACCTGCATTGGTAAAGGAAATTCCTTATACTAATGAAATCACATGCCCAGTTCATATCTTCTAAGTACTTGATGTTGAAGATACAACAACAAAATTAATCAGTTGGGTCCCACAAGGAGTTCATGTTCTAATGGGGGAGTGAAAAGAGAAGGAACGACACATATTTTTGCTGAGGCATGGGGAGAGGGCCATGAGGGGGTGACTCTGTGGGTACCTAAGTGGGGGTACTAGGAAGACCATCAGGTACATTATGGCACCTAAGGTGAGCCTTGAAAGTGGCTACGGATTCTCAGAAGGAGAAAGGAAGAAGAGCATTCTAAGGATTGAGGATAACCCAGGCAAAGGGATTAGAGATGGGAGATGGAATGGTTTGTGTTGGGAACAGCAAATAGGCCAGTTTGTCTGTTAGTGGAATGCTGTGAGGAGGAGTGATGGGAAATCAGTCTAGAAAAAGAGATTGGAGCCAGATTGTAAAGAGCTTTAAATGCCAAACAGGAATTTCTATTTTATTTTCAAGGCAGAGGAATGACACATTTGGTAAAATTCCCTTATATTTAGTTGCATTTTTCCTCTGCAACTTGAAAGTGAGACATCATGGCATAATGGCTAGAATTAAGGTCTGCCTGGGAAAGGAGCTGGGAAGGGTCAGAATGGAAGGAACATTTATTAAATGTCTGCTGTATGCCAGGCACTGTGCTAAGTGTTTTACCAAAATGATCTCATTTGAAACAACTTTATGAGGTAGGTATTATGATTATCCTCATTTTGCAGTTAAGAAAACTGAGGCAGACAGAAGTTTAAAGAAAAGAAGTTTCAAGTTTGGCTTCTGACATCTAGAAGATATTTGACTATGGGCAAGTTGTGTCAGTGATCCAGACAACACTAGAAGATTATAAGTTGAAACTTAGTTACACATTTGACGACACACAGGCCCAAAACAAAAACCAGCTTTTCTGACAATAGTTTTTAGCTTTTTCCTGACAAAATTAATCCAAGCATTCTTCCATGTGACAGTCCATCAATCATTTGAAAACAGTTCTTTCCCCATGTCCATTCTTCTCTAGGCTATACATTTCTAGTTCCTTCAGGTCATCTTCATATGATATAGCTTTGATTCCCTCACAGTCTTGATTGGTCTACTCTGAGTACACACTAGCTTGTCAATGTTCCCTTCAGAATGTGGTCACCAAAATTAAATATAACACTCTTCAAGCAATGTAGTATTTGAAGGGAAAAGTAAGATGTCTACATTTATTTCTGTTCATGAAGCCTCAGACCACTTTCACCTTTTTGGCAGGCATCTTACCTTATTGACATGCATGGAGTCAGCAGTCAGATAAATCCTCTAAATCTGTTTCATATAAACTGTTGACTAGTCATTTAATCCCAATTTGTTCTCCATGCTGTTAACTTTTTTACTTAAACTTCACTTTCCTAGACTGCTTCAATATTTTAGTTTATCATTTTTATGGAATTCTAATTGTCATTCAAAATATTAGCAATTTTTTCTCAGGTACATATTATATACTTCAATCCTGTAGATTACATATGAATTCAACTCAATTCAGCAAATATATATTCAATACCTACAATTTGAAGGGCACTATTCTAGGTGCAGGTTATACTAAGACAATCATAATACAGGGTCTGTGCTCAAGGATCTTACAATCTGAAGGATGAAAGAATAATACACATTAATTATGAAATAAGGGAGAGTAGACAAGTGGAGAACAGCTAAATGGCACAGTGGATAGAGTCCTGGGACTGGAATTAGGAGGTCCTGAGTTCAAATCTGACACTTCTAGCTATGTGACCCCGGGAAAGTCACTGCATCCTGTTTGCCTCAATTTCCTCCTCTGTAAAATGACCTGGTGAAGGAAATGACAAACTATTCCAATGTCTTTGCCAAGAAAACCCTAAAAAGGGGTCACAAAGAGTTGGATACATCTGAAGATGACTCAACCACAAAGGTAGTAAGTACAAAAGAGAGGTCTAGAAAAAGTACTACAAATGACAGTGAGAAGATTTCCCCTGGGATTTTTCCTACTCTCCTGGCTTCTAGCCTAGGTTTGCAGTCAAAGAGATAGGCAATTCATGGCAATAAGCAGAGCTACGTAAAAGTAGGGAATTTTAACCAATGTAACTATCACAAATCATATGAGGGACAAATAACATGAAACACAGTAGAGTTCTGGTTGTAGGGAGTCAAGAGGAGAAGAGACCTGCCTGGAAAAAGGGAGACAGACCCCAGGGAATGTAAAAGGAGATTGTTGTGGAGTATAGAAAAGGCCAGGTAGGACAGGGGAAAAAATACCAAATCTGGAGTCAGAGAGCCTGGGTTCAATACTGAAATTCTTACTTAATACCTGTGACTTTGGAGAAGCTATCCAATTTATCTGGGTTTCAATTTACTCACCTCTAAACATGTTTTCAGGACAGAAGATGGCTGAGGTCCCTTTCAACTTCTATGAATTAATTTTGTTGTTATTGTTCAATCCTTTCTTGGCAAAGATGCTGGAGTGGTTTCCTATTTCCTTCTCCAACTCATTTTACTGAGGCAAATAGGATTATGTGACTTCTCCAGAGTCACACAGATATTAAGTGTTTGAGACCAGATTTGAACAGAGGTTTTTTTGGCTCCAAGTCCAGAGCTCTTCCTCTGTCTCTCAGCAATTGGTCAATACTAAATCCCAGCCCATGCTTCCTTTGATCATTGTTTGGGTTTTAATGGCTCAGAGTAAATGTAAATAGCAATTATTTCTGATCTGATAAGAAACCCAGAGGTTTCCTTCCTCCCCTCCCCCCAATTGAATTTCTTTTCTTTTTTTTTCTTTCTTTCTGTTTGTAAATATGCAGGAAAGGCCATCTTTTGCCTCAGTTCTTGCCCAACCTTAAATCACTGAATGGGTGTTGCCTCAGACAAAATGAGATCTGGGAAAGACCTTATAAGAAATATAAATTTCTTGAAATAGAGCTCTGGTGGGGCGGCTAGGTGGCACAGTGAGTGGAGCATCGGCCCTGGAGTCAGAAGGACCTGAGTTCAATTCTGGACTCAGATACTTAATGCACACACAAACAAAAAAACTTAGCTGTGTGACCTTGGGCAAGTTACTTAACCGCAATTGCCCTCCAAAAATAAAAATAAAATAAAATAAAGAAACAGAGCTCTGGAAAACCAGGCATTGATAAAAACAGTGGGATTAACTATGCCTTAAACCCAAATCACTCTGGTTCTCAGATTGGTCAGTAATAGATCCCAACCCAAGCCTCAGTTGGCTATTTTGGGGGTTTTGGCTCAGAGTGAGTATAAATAGCAATTGTTTCTGTTAAGGCCAGAAATCCTGAGAGACTGAGGGTCTCTTAAAATGACTTTTTTTTTTTTTAAGTAGGTAAAAGAGGTCATCTTTTGCCATATTTCTTACCTAGCCTTAATCACTGAGTGGGTGTTTCCTCAGATAAACAGAGACTTAGGAAATACCTTAACTTAAAAAGGTCAAGATCTTCCACTGCATCTGGGACCATCTCCAGTAATCCAGTAATCCTGATCTATGTTTTGCTACAGGACCAGATGGCCCTGGAGGAGAGAGTGAGGCTGGTGACTTTGCACAGCCTTGCCTCATTTAAATCCAATTCACTTGCAAGTCAAGACACCTCCTTCCTGATGTCATTTGTCCCTTTCAAAAAGGATAAGCAACAACAACAATAATTCCTGCTCAGTTCTGTTTCTAAGCTGCTACAGACATTCCCTCACTGCCCTCCTCAATGGTTTTTTGCTATCTTTAGCTTCTTCCATTTTTTTTTGTTTAAATTTTCTTTAGAAAAGTGATCTACCTTGCCAATTTGAAATCAACCCAAAGAACTCTTCCTAGGCTTTTCCCCCCTCCCCCTTTCTATTTAAAAGTACTTCTTAGACACTGACTTACATATTGGCAAAAGATGCCACTGTTTATATCTTTCATTCAGTATTTCATTACATATGCATTTAAGTGCCTACTTTGCTCACTGCCCAGATAGAAAAGGCACTGGGGAAGTTCCCCAGACCAAAAAACTTCTTCAGCAGCTATAAAGCTGGATATCCCAGCCTTCCATTTTAAGAATTACCTTTTCCCTTTAGGCCGTTTTCAAATGCAAATGCTATTCTCTAGTGATGGTAACACAGTAAAGTCATTCATAGCAAGGTGTGAATGAGATTCTATTGCTTTTCTCAGGGCATGGGGAAAAAATGGAAAAAAATAAAACCATTCAGTGGGTTGGAACTTGGGGATCTGTAGCTTCCAGAGGCTTAAGACAGGCTTTGCCTTAACTCAGGCTGCCACTTACAATCAAGAACTGATTTTTCTTCCTTTGGTCTGCAGATCCTCTCTGAGCCAACACTGTAAAAGGCAAAACAAACAGCATTTCCCACTAACATCCCTACAAATAGCCAAGTGGTGGTTTTATTTATTTTTTAAAGTCTATAGCAGCAAAAGGCAGAGACAACAAAAGGAGGTATTGGGGTCAAGTTTCTGCTTGTATGATATTTATGGCAAGACTGGTGAGGATATTTATAGTGAGGCTTTAAGCAAGCCTAGTACTGCAAACCCCATATTTACAGAAAAGAAAACATTAGGAGAGGGATGTCATTAAAAAGGACTCATAGCAGGGTTTCTTTAAGCAACAAGCTTCTCTAGTGAATTTAAAATGAAATAGATTTTGACATACATTTTTCAGGTGCATCTTAAGGGAAAATGAGATAATCTCTTGTCAGGTTCCAAGACTACCCCTCTTTTGTACCCCATATTTTCCAAAGCTAAGGCCCAGAAGGCAAGCTGTGCCCTGAGCTTGGCATAACAACAATCCTTTCCACGCTGGCTGAACTTTGCTGCAAGTAAATCACAGAACTAAAAGCCCCTGAGCTCAGGCTAGCACTGACAGCCCAGACAGGGGAACCCTGCTACAAATGGGCTGTTTGTTGAAAGACAACCTTACCTTACTGTTGGTGTTGTGCCTCACTACCATTGCTACACTATACTGTTTGGTTCTTTATCTAGCCACAAATATATAAATCAAAGTTTAACCCTGCTGCCTCGGGTCTCAAAATGTTGAGGTTTAGGGTTAGGGGTGCTTGAGACCCCAAAATATCAACACGCCAGTCCTACTGAATGAATTCGACTCAAGTCTTCTCTCAAAGTAAAGCAAAGTTTATTAAAGCACCATAATGGGTAGACTCTTAAGGAGCCTAAGTATCTATGACACTTGTGTTGGACAAGTGGGTCAAAATAATCTGACACAGAGTGAGTCTGCACTAGATTAATCTTAGCCCCTTCATGAAGACAAGATGGATACAGAAAGGATTTAGGGGTGGTCTAAAGGAGGAATTTGAGGAGGGTCTTGAGGAGGAGTCTAAGGAGGATCTTCGATGGAACTGAGGTTAGACTCCAGGAATGGGATTAAGGGTGGGAAAAAGCAAAAGGCTACCTGGAAATGACAGACAATGAAGGGAATCTTGATACTTGTATCACAGAATCCTAGATCAGGAAGAAACCATAGACATTCTGAAGTCCAAGCCCTTCTTTCCACAGCTGAGGAAAAAGAGATCTAGAGAAGTAAAATGAATTACTTACCCAAGGAGATGCAACTAATACATAAGGATCTGAAGTGAGATATCCTGACTCCAAATCCAGATGTCTATCTATTACATCATTGATTCTCAAAGTGTACTTAATACACAATCTCTGAGACTGTGAGGTAAGAAAGTAGTATAATGAATGAAAAGTCTGAGGAATATAATTTCTAGGTACTTAACGATCATTTTTTTTAAGTTATTGCTAGAAAATAATAAAAGAGGTCAGTGGCACTCTCAGAAGCCAAAGGAGAATCATAGAGAACTGTTGAATGTTTAAATACTCTTGGAGAGTAGGTATTGCTGACAGCGAAAAATCAACTCTTATTGGTTAACCATTAATGAGGGTATTAATATTATGAGAGGTGAGTTTATTCTAATGATGGACTGGGGGAACTTGACTAGAACAGGTGACTCTTGAACAAAAAGAGACTTATTTCTACACAGAGAGCACCCTTTCACAGGATCTTTGAGATGAAAACTGTTTTCATAATAATATGTTGAACTCAACAGACTATAGGCTGAGTGAAGCAGACCTTATCCTGGTTCCACATCCATAAATTGCCTGAGGGTGATCAGCCCCAGCTTCTGCCTATTTTATAAATTCTCAACTCTCCCCTCCTGGGATTCCCAAGCTTTCTTTATTGACTTTAAGGTGTTATGCAAAACAAATTACCTTTCCAAATGGTGAGTTGTCCCAACCCCCTCATATTTGCAACTTGGCCTTCTAAAAATTTTATCCCCATCTCTCTGCCCTAATACTTTATAAGACCCCCTTCCAACACACCCACACAACCTCCTTCTTGGGCTCCCTAATACTTGTTACTATGTAGTACCTCAGTTGCAACTTCCTTGACCTGACTAAAGATCATAATTTTTACTATAATGGGTATCTTCTCTTTAATATAGCTTGACAATACTAAGATATTATTTAACTATTAAAATACTCTTCCCTTTTCCAATTAAGTTTCTAAAAACAGAGTTTTTCATATATTTCTACCAAACAACAAATTGTAACAGACTGAATGAAGGAGATATGAGAATCCAGCAGTCTTAAGAAAAGATTTGCAAAAATATATAAAATAATGCTTCTTTTCTCACTTTTCTGATTGGAAAAACACAATCATTTTTATAAAGATATAATTTATGTTAACATATAATGTGATTATTTTAAATATTTAAATAATATTTTATATAATAAATGTTTTAAAATTTATCAATTTTAAGGGGGAGGAAGAAGAAGTGAGAGGATGGAAATGGAAGGGAATAAGAATTTCTATATTACCTACTAAGTGACAGGCAATGTGTTAACCACTTTTTTTTACAATGATTATTCCTTTTTAATTTCTAATATAGTAAACAGTAATAGATATAACCTATAAGGAGATAACTTAAATGTTCTTTAGCACCTTCCATAAATTTTAGGTGTGTAAAGGGGCCTGACACAAAACAGTTTAAGAACCACCATACTATAGTGCTGTATTATATAGTACACTAAAACATTTAAACATTCCATAGACTCAGAAAAAGTGTATCAGGTACAAGATTAGACTCATTTTGGTGAAAACTTCAAAGGAGGTTATGTAGATGTAATAGGTATTTTTAATTTTTAATTTTCTTTTATTTTCTGAAACTCTTGGTTGACTGAAAGCCTGTCTTCTGTTAATATTAACCTTACCTGACAAAAAACTGTCCCATGGGATGTGAAAATTTACTTACAGTTTAAAGGTTCGTTAGCTAAGAAACTCGAGGAAGACACACAACTGCCCATGTGTCCTTGGCAATATGTAAATCTTCACTTTCAATCAGCCTATTTGTAAACTCTCTGAATGTGGTTTTAACCTATAACCTGACTTAGTTTAATTATTGTGTTTTTGATGAAGTTTGTTTCTTCAATGGAGGTATGAGATTATGACTATTTAAGTTTGTTCAACTTTTATGAATCTGTCTCTTCTTTAACTTTTATGGCTTAAGAGGAATGTAAAAGATTCCAATATGTAAAATCATTATTTCTCTGTCACTCTGATATAATTTTGCCTTTGAGAATCCCAATGTTTGTTCAGTTTTTTTTTTTTCTGAGACCTGATCCTATTATTGAGCCTAATAATAAAACCTAAATTTTGTGGTAAATATAATTTGGCAGCAGATGCCTACCACATGAACTTGGAGAGGGTATTATTTCTCCCATAAAACAGGGTAATAAATACATACTGACAGTGAGGAATGCCAAATAGCTCGAGGCTTCCTACAGCAAGAGCTGGACAAGCAAAAACCAAATTTCCTCCCAAATGCTTTTGGAGATAAGGGAGTTAGAAAGAAGAAGACACTGATATTCTTAGGGTAAGGAGTTGGTCACCTTTTTAATCCTAATCCCCCTTTGCTTTCAACAAATCTTCTCAAAATCCCAATCTTCATGAAAGGAAATAAATTCTAATATTCATTATTCACAAAAACAAAAGAAAAGTCAAAAAGTGTAGTTATTTATTAACTTGTCCACATTCCTTCTTGTTAAACTTCTCTTCACACTTGGGAGTATGCATGTCCCTGGGTTGATTATCTTTGTATTAGGGTTTGGACCCTTCCATTGACCTTAGACCTCCATAACCATGGCTTTGAGGTGAGGGGTGGGATAAAATGGGAATGGTTTTTCACACCTCCATCCTTCTCTACATCTCAAGATCTAGGACAAAAGCGAGTTAATTTGCCTCTTTTTAAACATCTAGGGAGTCCAGGTTCCCTCTTTCTTCCTCAAAAACATAGGATATGTCTTCAACATCATCCAAAACACATAAGTCACAATAAAGTTGTATTAGATTTCACATCATCTTGTCCCCAAAACAAGTTCTCCCAAGGTCAGAGACCCTCCCTACTACGAGAAAATTTGTTCTGCCATTTAACTTTTCTCCATGTGTTACGTTCAGAAATATGCCCTGACAAAAAAAAGGAAATGTTTATTTTATTCATTCCAAAATAGAATCTCATTTGCATAACTCTTCTCCCAGGAGAAAAGAACAAAGGTTAAAACAGGACTTCTTAAACTGGGGTCTATGACCCTCTTTTTAAAATAATTTGATAGTTGTATTTCAATATAATTCTTAAAATTCTATGTATTTTATTTTATTTTTTATAATCATATAAAAAGATGCTTTAAGACACTATTGATTAGAGAAATGCAAATTAAAACAACTCCAAAATACCACATCACATCTATCAGACTGACTAACATGACTAAACCAATGTTGGAAGGGATATAAGAAATTGAGACACTAATGAACTGTTGGTGGAGATATGAACTAGTCCAACAATTCTGGAGAACAATCTGGATATACACCCAAAAGGCTATAAAACTGTGCATACCCTATGACCCAGCAATACCACTACTAGGTCTGTATCCCAAAAAGATCAAAGAAAAGGGAAAAGGACCTATTTGTACAAAAATATTTATAGCAGCTCTTTTTCTTGTGGCAAAGAATTAGAAATTGGAGAGATACCCATCAATTGGGGAATAGTTTTTTTTTCTATTTAAACAAATGCTTTATTAACTTCTGTTTTACATCATTCATTTCTGCCAGATTTTGAGTTACAATCATTCCCCACCCCCGTTTTTCCCTTACCCACCCTCCCAGAACAGCAGTCCCACAAGACATTACTTCCTCCAAACTGCTCTCTCCCCTATCCTCTCCCACATCCCCTTCGACCTCTCCATTAGAGGAAGGTGAATCTTTGTGTCCCAATGCCTGCACATCTTATCTACCAAATACAAGTAAAAGAGTATCAATAATAGTATTTATATATATTTGAAACATTTAATCCTAAGACCTTGGATTTCAGACCCATTTCCTTCTTCCCTTGTCACCCATTCCCTCTGGGGAGATAAGTAATTCAGTATATGTTGTACATGTCTAGCTATGCAAAACATTATCATAGTAGATAGATTGTACAAGGCTGTTTATAATTCCCTCCCCCTCATCCCACTCCCCACCTGGTCCATTCCCCACTTGATCTTGTCCCTCTTCCATAGTGGGTACCTCCAACCAGGGATGCCCTCCCATCCATTATCCCTCCTCTCCTCCCTCTTCCCCCCATTCTGCTGTAGGTTGAGATGTCCCACCTAGTATGTATGTCATTCTCTCCCTGAACTAAATTCAATGAGAATGTGGTTTTGCCTTTTTGCCTTCCTATTATTCCCCTCCCCTGCAACTACTTCCCCCTGCTTCCTCTACATGAGATAGTTTACCCCACCTTGTCTCTCCCCATCTCTTCCTGCCACTTTCCTCTCTCACCTCACAACTTCACCCGTTGAGTATCCTCCCTTCCCAACAAATTCAACCTATGCCCTCTATCCATATATAACTGTAACCATATACACACACATTCACATATGTATTCACATGACCATACACCCTTCTTCCATTATTTTCATAATGAGAAAGATTTCCTCAGTCACAGATATTGTTTTTCCATATAGGAATGTAAATAGTTCAACTTTGATAAGTTCCTTTTGATTTCTTTTCCCTTATTACCTGCTCAGGCATCTCTTGCTTCTTGTGTCTGGATGTCAAATTTTCTATTCAATTCTGGTTTTTTCCTCAAGAATGCTTGAAAGTCCGATCGCTGGATCTCCCTACAGTTCACAGGCCAGGAGCTGGAGCTGCCTCTGAAAACTACAAGATGGTGTGTCTCCTCAGCGGCTTCTAGCCCCCAGGGGAGGGAGCTGACACATTCCCTAAATACAGGTCCCAAAATCCATAGGGCACTAACCTCTCACTTTGGCTTAGGCATGTCTATGTTGATAATTCTGGAATCGCCACAGCTGCTGGTGTTCTGGGGTTCCTCAAGCCGGCTGCTGGCCCTGCCACCCTGGGGCTAAAACCGCATCTCAGGTGGACCGGACCTGTGCTCGGCTCTCCATGCTCTGCACGCTGCCGGCTCCCAGACTGCTCCACTGGGCCTTCCTGCAGGGCTGCTGGGCTGTCCTCAGCGGTAGGTTAGCTTCTCTGTGTCATTCTGTGGGTGCTGGGGCTCCAGAACTTGTTCAGAGTTCCCTTTTACATAGTTTGGAGGAAATCTGGGGGCAGAGTGTCTTGGACGTGCTGTTTCTACTCCGCCATCTTGGCTCCGCCAATTCTATGTATTTTAATTTGTGTAAAAATGTTATTCTGACATGAGGTCCATAGTCTTCAAATAATTTCCAAAGAGTTCCTTGACAGAAACATCAATCAACATTTATTAAGTGCTTATCTGTCCCAAGCACTATGCTAAGTGCTGTGGGAAGAGACTTATAATTTTTCTTATTAATCTATATGATATATGTAATAAATATACTAATAATTTAAAATTCTCAAAAATTGCCTCTTCTAGCTTGTGAATTAGACTTACAATAGAACTTAAAATGATGAATCAAACCTCTGACAATGCTCACAATCACTGGCATCTTGAGGCCTATATACTTTAAATGAAACAAATCAAAGACTATAGAATGTATTCCCATCACAGAATGCTGGTCCTATGACCCACCAAGTCATGACCTCCAAAGACTTTTATGTGCCCCAAAACAGTGTGCAAAGAGATTCTTACCCAAATAATACTCAGAGACTTCTCAAGGTAGGAAGCAGAAAAGAATGGTTTATTAGGATTTCGAGAAAGGGCCACCATCCTGACAAATGGTCAGGGAAGAGAAGCAATTTATAAAAGGAAATGTCGAAGTTATGAAGCCCTAAAGTGGAATTCTTCCCCACCTCCCTTCTGACCTTTTTCTTCCATTGGCTTGAAGTCAGTTGCAATCTACCCCAAGTACCAACGCAAGGAAAAAGTAGAATAACAAATGTACATTTGAGAAAGCACTTTTGTCCTTATTTGGAATATCTTATGCTGAGGTGTCACTGAGGAGAGGGGTGACTCTTTACCTCTCTGAGTTTTTAGTCCTTGTAAATCATGTGATTTCCAGTGAAGGGGTGCTTGGGCCTGCTTCTCACAAAAAGCCTTACCTGATTTTAAAGTATAGTCTGAGAAGTCTTCACTTCTTTTGCTCAGACCTGATGCCAGAATCATTGTATTGTCTCCCATATGTGGGGTGGTCACAGGAAACCACTCTGGCCCTGGAACAGCCACTTTTCTCCCCCTCCTTTCCCACTGTGATTTATGTATATAATCTCTGTCTTCATTTCAGCCAGATGGAATTCTGATCAGAATTCCCTATTTGCAAATCCGTTCCTTATAATGAAACTAATTAATTAAATGGCTACCTGTTTACTTGGCAATTTGTCTCTGACCTGCTGTTTCATCATTCTCAGGTAAGATAGTGGCTCAATAAAATCCTAACAGCTGGAAATACAAAAAGAAGCAAAAGACAATCTCTGCCCTCAAGGAATTTACAGTCTAATGGGGGAGACAACATGCAAACAGATTTATACAGAGCAAGCTATGTACAGGACAAATAGAAATAATTAACAGAGAGAAACTTACTGTAATTAAGAGGGGTTGGGGAATGCTTCCTGTAGAAGGTGAAATTTTAGCTGAACTTTAAAGGAAGTGAAGAGAACTCAGTAGTCAGAAAGGAAAGTTTTCTAAGCATGGGGGACTGTCTGAGAAAATGACAGAGCTGAGAGATGGAGTGTCTTTGTGGAACAGATTCCCTGTTCCTCTAGCTACCACAATCCCCCACCCTAGATCACCTGGCACCATCATGCACTTAGACAATGACAAGAGGAGAAAAAATAAAAGCACTCTTTAAGGCATTGGTATGGGAGGTTAGTGAACTCCCCTAAAAACCCTCATCCTACTGCTCTCACTGGACGTGGCATAATGTAACCTTAAAAAAAAAAAAAAACAGCAACTGAAAAGCAAATAAGAAATCCCACCTTGCTGTTTTGCTGTTTTCTTTACTGGTCTTTAAGATCATCAGGACTTAGATCTGGAAGGAATCTTAGAGGCCACATAATCCAACTTCCTCATTGCACAAAGATGAAGTCACTGAGGCTATTTGACTGAACTAGAACAATTGACTCTAAGTTGTGAATAACTAATAGGTTTAAACCTAGCAAGGTGTGTTTGCATTCCAGAAAAGAAGCCCATTAATCCAAATGGGCCTCCAATTAGTGACATGTGGGGAAAAAAAAGGTTTTTTAGCCAAACACAAAAAAGGGGAACAAGGGTTCATCTCATATTTAGACTTGGTTTAAAAATTGCTTTCAAATGAAAGCTTAAACTTAATTTGTATTTAGGATCAGGTTAAAGGCTTCTTAATTAACTCATCAAACTGATCAAGGAAATAACTTTGAACTACACAATTCACAGGCCTTGATCTCTGGATACGTAACAGAATTCTTTTTAAAACAGACACTTGGAAGTAAGGAAGAAAATAAACCACATTTTAGTGGGGGGCTTTTTCTTCTTCTAAGCTTTCTTAACAGAAAAAGGAAATAAAAAAGTATTTCTTTTCCCCCTCCATCACAGGGGAGAAGTTATTATAACTTGGCTTGTTTATTCTGAGGCTAAAATTCTTTACTGTTCAGGGCTCCTCACTGCTGTTCCTCTTCCTCTCTTCTAATGATGTGCACTTTTTTTATGAGAATCTCTCTATATTCTGTGACATTGGCTATAAAACAAAGTTCTTCATTTTCCTATTAATTCTTTCCCTAACCTAGGGGATATGTTTGGGTGAAGTGCTAGGGAGTCTTCAAACCCTCTGTGCTCGCTGTCTCCACCTGTCAGTTCAGCACTATCTGCCCATCTACATGGGTCTTTCTGAGTGCCCTCACCAAATTTAACATAGAAAAAAAATTGAACTTATGGATTTCATTGGGCAGGAAAGTTAAGTCTTAATACCTACAAATCTCACATTTATGTATCTCAGATTTATTAACTGATTGTATTTTTATTCTAGGGAAAGAGCTTGTTAAAGTAAATAGGTATTTGATGGGTGGCAGCGTAGAAAAAAAAATTTTTAAGAGGAGCAGGGACCTGGTAATATTTTTGATGCCTACTACCTCTCTATTCTTTTTTGCCTCCTCTTTAAGTGTTATTTTCCTCTATCATAATGTAAGTCCCTTGAAGCCAGGGGTGTCTTACATTTTTGATTTGCATTTCCAGTGTAAGCTATGAATAAATGCAGGTTCTCTATTTATCCTTCATTCCTTCCATCTATCTGTCTATCTATCTATCTATTTATCTATCTAATATTTCTATGGTACTACGACCCATATATATTAGAAAAGATTCTAGCAATCCCCTTTAAAGATGAATAGGGAGGAGTTTGTGTTGAGGAAAATCCAAGAATGTAAAGAGTAGAAGTTCTCTCCTTTTTCCTTTTCCATCTTCCATGAAAATAAAAATTCATTTTCAATTACCTTAATGGACACTAACATGTAAATGACTGATAGGCTTAACCTAAATAAAAAATGAAACAAAATAAAATCCAACAACTGGGAATGCAAGCTTAAGATGACAATGAGCATATAACTTCATATGCACAAGTAACAATGACTATTAACTATAGTTTTAAATGCTGCTTAATAATGGTTGGATTTCCAGTTTCTGAGATGTTCTTCTGAAGAGGGAAGGGTGATAAGGAGGGTGGGAGGGTAAGTGGAAATGTGATCTTACAGACTGCTTTTACAAATTGATTTTACAGACATAGATCCCAAAGCACCCCATTTACAAACCCCCACCACCTGTCTTTTCTATGCCTGCTCTTATGCTGCTTAGTATCATTGCAGGAAGTCACAATGGTGCTGACTGGGTCCACTACAATTTTATACTATCTAATTTCCATTGAGACTTCATGGATGCACTGAAATTCTTTTAAGCTTCCCTAATTTATCAAACACTCCACAGCAGCTGTTCTAAACTTTCTCTCCTCAAGCCTCCTACACCATTCCCTCCCCTTCCCTTTCAGCAGAAGACCTCACCACCCACTTTATGGAGAAAAAAAAAAGCCATCTGTTATGACTTCCCTCTTCTCCCATTTTCTGTACCTGAAATCCTTCTATACATCATCTTTCATTTTGTCCTTCTTTGTTCCTGCCTCTGAGCAAGACGTGACCCTTCTCCTTGCAAAAACCACCCTTTCTACAAATGTCCTTCACTTCATCCTCTCCAGTGCCTTACCGGTACTTTCCTCTTTGAATCACTTCTGCCTCCATCTCAGTGGGTCAGTTACAATTTTATTAAGCACCGACTATATACTAGGCATTGTACTAAGTTCTGGGGATATAAAAGAGGGCAAAAGATAGTCCCTAATATCAAGGAGCTCACATGCTAAGATGCAGTGACCTCTGTACATGTTAAAGTAAATGGATACTTGATGGATGGAAGTGTAGAAAATAGATTTTTAAGAGGGGCAGGTACCTGATAATTTTTTTGATGTTTCTTGCCCAGTCTAGGCAATTATTCTGTGCTTCATTAGGCAGTCTTTTGTACTGATGTACAAAACAAGCTATATAGAAGGAAAATTGGAAAAAAATCAACAGTGGGAAAGCACTAGAATAGATGGCGATAGAAAAAGCTTTTTCTGTAGAAGGTGGGGTTTTAAAATGCACTTGAAGGGAGACAGAGAAACCAAGAGGTTGAGACTGGGAGGGAGAGTATTCTAGTTAGGGAGGATAGCCATGTATTATATATATATATATATATATATATATATATGTATGTATATATTAAATATATACATATATATATATATATATATATGTATGTATATATTAAATATATACATATATATACATATATTTGAAAATACTCAGTCAGAAGATAGAGTGTTTTGTTTGAATAACAGGAAGGAGGCTAGTATCACTGGATTACAGAGTAGATAGTAATGGGATATCTCTGCTTCAAGCAACTCTCCAAGATAATAAATTTCTTAGAATGTGACAATGTACACTGGCAGAGGGGGTTTCCTCACCTGGGAATTCCTTATGTCAGCAAAACCACAGGTATAATCCCTAGTCTAGATATATATCTACATGTTTATGTGCATGCACACATACATGCATGCATATATGTAATGTATTTATATATATACACAGAGATAGCTAGATAGCACAATGCTGGGAGTCAGGAAGACCTGAGTTCAAATTTGACCTTTGACACTTACTAACTGTGTGCACCTGGGCAAGTCACTTAACCTCTGCCTTAATCCACTGGAGAAGGGAAGGGTAAAGCACTCTGGTATCTTTGCAAAGAAAACCCTGGACAGTATTTTTAAGCTATGGTCCACAGAGTCACAAAGAGTTGGACATGATGGAGCAACTGGATAACAACAAAAAATTATATATATATATACATAGTCAGTAGTTTGAATGTCATTATTCACATTGTATTTTGGTCTGGGGTATTACATTTTATACTTTAATTTGGTTTTCCCTTGTTTCCTATAGCACGGATTCATTCTCTGTGATTTTCAGCAATCTTCACTTTGTATCTAATAAATATAAGTGTGCATTGGGCATCACAAGTTGACATTTCTTCTCCTCCTCCGGGGAGAACTAATATATGCATATATATTAATATATACATGTATATATATTAGGAGAACATATATTACTAAAGAACTAATGAGTATTCCAGAATGTGCTGATAAACGGTCCATGTTGTCTGTACTCACCTATACTATGGACATTCTTTTTTTTTTAATTAAATTTCATATTTATTTTTAGTTTACATCATTCATCTCCACAAGATTTTGAGTTGCAAATTTACTCCCCATCTTTCCCCTACCCACCACCCCAAAACAGCAATCCCGTTGAATACCCCTTCCCCCAATCTACTCTCTCCTATATCCTCCCCCATTCCCCCACTGACTTTCTAGTAAGGCAAGATGGATCTCTATGCCCCAGTGCCTGTTTATCTTATTTCCCAGTTGCCTAAGAAATACACACACACACACACACACACACACACACACACACACACACTCACTCACACAGACATATAAACATTTGATTTTAAAACTTTGAATTCCAGATTCTTTCCTTTCCTCCCTTGTCATCCACTGTTACTGGGAATATACGCAATTCAATATAGTTTGTACATGTGTAGCTATGCAAAACCTTTCCATAGTGCATATATAGTGAAAGACTGACCATATTTACCTCCATCCTATCCCACCCCCTCTGTGTTCTATTCTCTACTTTGACCCTGTCCATTTTTAAAAGTGTGTGCTTGCAACTTCCCTCCCTCCAACCTGCCCTCCCCTCCATCATACCTCTTTCATCCCTTTCCCCCTTACTCTCCTGTAGGGTGAATACCCTATTTAGTGTGTATGTCATTCCCTCCCTATGCCAAATTAAATGAGAGTAAAGTTGACTCATTCCCTTTTGCCTTCCTGTTCTTCCTCTCCATTGTAACAGTTTTCCATTGCCTCTTCTATATGAGATAATTTACCCCATTCTGTCTTTCCCCATTTCCTCTCATTGTATTCCTCTCTTACCTCTGAATTTCACCTTTTAAGTATCATCCCTTCCAATTCAATTGGTCCTGTGCCCTCTGTCTATGTATATCTGTAGACATATATACACACACTCACGCATGTATTCATAGGCCCATATACCCTCCTATATAGACACACACACAGACACACACACACACACACACACACACACACATTTATATTCCCTTCAACTATTCTCATACTGAGAAAAATTTCATAAGTTACAATTATAATTTTTCCATGTAGGAATATAAATAGTTCAACTTTGATAAGTCCCTTATGACTACTTTTCCATGTTTACCTTCTCATGCTTCCCTTGCTTCTTGTATCTAAATGTCAAATTTTCTATTCAACTCTTTTTTTTTCATCAAGGATGCTTGAAAATCCTCTATTCCATTAAATGACCATATTTTCCCCTGAAACATGATACTCAGTTTTGCTGGGTAGGTGATTCTTGGTTTTAATCCCAGCTCCTTTGACCTCCAGAAAATCATATTCCAAGCCCATTGGTCCCTCAATGTGGAAGCTGCCAGGTCCTGTATTATCCTTGATTGTGTTTCCACGATATTGAAATTGTTTCTTCCTGGCTGCTTGTAATATTTTCTCCTTGATATGGGAATTCTGGAACCTAGCTATAATATTACTAGGAGTTTTCTTTTTGGGAACTTTTTCAGGAGGTGATTGGTGGATACTTTTAACCTCTATTTTTCCCTGTGGTTCTAAAACATCAGTGCAATTTTCCTTGAGAATTTCTTGAAGGACAATTTCTAGGTTCTTTTTTTGATCATGGCTTTCAGATAGTACAATAATTTTAAATGATTTCTACAGGATCTATTTTCCAAGTCAGTGGTTTTTCCAATGAGGTATTTCACATTGCCTTCTATTTTTTTATTTGTTTGGATCTGTTTAATAGTATCTTGATTTCTCATAGAGCCACTGGCTTCCATCTGCTCCAATCTAATTCTGAAGGAATTATTCTCTTCAGTGAGCTTTTGAGATATTTTTCCATCTGGGATATTTGAGTCTTTATGGCATTCTTCTCCTTGTTGGCTTTTTGAGCCTCTTTTACCATTTGAGTTAGTCTATTTTTAAGGTGTTATTTTCTTCAGTCAGGTTGTTGACTCTTTTCATGATTTTCTTGCATCATTCTCATTCTCTTCCCCTCTTATTTGGTTTTCAAAATTCTTCTTAAACTCCTCTATGGCCTGTAACCAGTTCATATTTTTCTTGGAAGCTTTTGGTGCAGGAGTTCTGACTTCATTGTCTTCCTCCTGCTCCATGCCTTGATCCTTTTTATCCCCAAAAAAAGGAATCAAAAGTCAGACTGCTGTGCTTGCCCTGATTCCCCCGCTTTCTCCTGTTGCCACTCAACCACTTTACTCTTGAGGTTTTTGCCACAGTAGAACTCTGCTTTTAGAGAGGAGAGCTTTGTCTCAAATTGCTGGAGCTTTCACTGATGCCAGAGCTATTAGTTGGGTGCTCTCTCAGAAGCCTCCACTGGCTCTGGCACACTGGTGACACACCCTAGGACCTCCACCCAGGACAGGAATCCAGATCAAAGCAGGTTAAAGCATGGGTGATCACCCTTCAGACTGGTCGCTTGGTCTCCCTACAATCTGCCAGGAGCTTTGAATCAGCCATGTGGCAGTGGCTGTGGCACTTCAGCCACTTCTCTCCCTGGGGGTCAAAGCTAGAATGCACTCCCAGACTCCCTTTCTCAAAAGTCCACTGACTTCTCACTTTGTTTTTGGCATTTATGGGTTGAAAATTCTGGATATCACCACAGCTTCAGGTGGTCGACTCTCCCAGAGTCCTTCTAGCTGTGGCTAGTCGAGCTGCCCTGAGGCTAAAACCTCAGACTCAAGTGGGGCTGGGCTTGGCTCCCAGTTTACTGTTCTGGACCTTTCCTGCCAGTTTGCTGGGCTGTCTTCAGAGGGAAGTTAGTTTCTCTCCATCACTTTGTGGGTTTTTTAGCTCTAAAATTTGTTTGGAGTCCTTTTTTACATGTATTGGAGGAGGTGGAAGTGGGAACCCAGAGGAAGTCCTGTTTCTACTCTGCCATCTTGCCTCTGCCCCCACTACTGACATTCTTTCAAAGAATTATCTCATGAGTTAGTTACACACAAAGATACTATTCTCAATAAATTTTGCCCTTTTATCCAGATGGTAGTCCAGCATTTGAAGACTAACCATAATTTCCATTGACTCAAAATAGAAAGAAGTGTTAAGCTTCCATTTACTGACTACTAGCTTTCTTCAGCACAATGAATTAAAGGTGGAAAAGTATACAGGTTAATGTTTTCTTTTATATTTGAAGTCCAGTGGCCAATGGGAATGTATCAGTATTTATTTGAAGCAGATTATATAATCCTTACACCAATTTTTTTTTCCCTTTTACACTTTACATTGATAAAGTGAAATTGATACTGCAATTTTCTCTCCTGAATCATTACATCACTGTTGTGAGGAGAGAGTTACATATTACTTTACCCCTCTGGGAGACTATTAAAAAATCTAGATTAAGAGTCCAAAGGAACCATAGAGATAATTTGGTCCATCTGCCCTCATTTTTCAAATGAGAAAACTAATATGTAGAGAGGAAATGACTTGCCTAATATCACATAAACAGTTAATAGTAAAGCCAACATTTAAACAGAGGTCCTCTGAATCCAAAACCAAAATAGTTTGAATTCTCTTCATCCTATATCACACAACAAATTTACAATGAAGACTGAAGCTATAAGGAATTGCTAAGATCAATATGTAATATTATCCAGCAGCCTCCATCTTGGTGTAACAAGACAATTTTCAGAAAATGTATTGGATACAAAGCAGATCTTTTCTGCTGCTACATTCACTATATCAATGAGCTCAAGCCTATTCTAGGGACCTAAAAAAGTTAGGTTTCCAAAAATCCTGCTAATTTTCTTACTGGAACGTGCAGAATTTAGGAAGAACCTGGTTTATTCATCAACAGAAAGTGTATTCTAAGACCTCGACCAAGTTCTAGGAAGAGCTACATAAATGAATATATGATTTGTCCCCTATGCACCATAGAGGACAGAGCAGAAGATTTACTTTGAATTATTAAAATTTCCCTATTTATTGCTTTGGTCTTGGGCAAGTTGCAACCTCTTAGTGTTTCAAACATTTCTCTAAGACTGTAAATTATAAAGTAGTGGCCCATTTTCATTGATAGAATTGTCTTACTGGGAGTTCACTATACAATCAAATCATATGTCTAGATGAAAAGAAAAAAAATCTCCTGCTTATTATTTTCAGGAATCTTTCCTCTCCACAACCCACAATATGTTCATTCCCAGCATCAATAGAATGTCTCATTAAGGAGATAGCTAATAGAACATTCCTTATAGTTAATTTTAAAAGCAGGCGACATTTTAACTACTTTGAAGACTTGATCTTTGCTTCTACGTACTGGTTATCTACTATCTCATTTTAACTTGCAGTATATTTTTATAGCAAGTAATATGAGACTCAATTTACTCTTTGTAAAACATTGATGTGATGTTTCTCTCTGCCACCTTTCCTCTACGTGTTTATTTTAGTCTTTCTGATCAAGTCACTTTTTTCTTTTCTCCAGAAGTGTCTCTGTAAATGTTAATTTTAGTGTGAATTTTCAGTGGCAGTCTCTTCATTACACTGGCATTTTACAGTTTTACCCAAACTCTTAACCAATTTTATGGCACTCTTTTATTGCCTTTTACCTTGCTTGAAACCGATAAAACTTTGTAATCAAAAAAGACGCTGAGCACCAGCAAAATGGCAGCTGCAATTGATTCCTATATGTGAGATAATTGGCTTTATAAGTTATTCAGGATTTTAGCTCTAATGACTTGTAACAAAGGCAATTCTCTCCCTAATGGATTCTAATTTTCTTAATATGGCTGTGTAGATATGTATCTTATGTGTGCATTTACTCTGTATGTATTCAGGTCACAAGCATAGACTATGCTATACTATGTGTAGGTAGAAAATATTCTCTAATTTAAATGGAGTGTTTATTTCCAAAGTCACATGGAGAAATTATAGTGCTAGAAATTCCAGTCCCTTAAATTATTCTCATAAACCCAGTCTGAAGCCCTGGAATAACCCTGATTGGTCAGGAAAAGTGGCAATGTTGCAGGAGAGCTCATAGCATCAAAGATATAGAATTTAAAAGGACCTCAAAAGGCATCTTGTTCAACAGATGAGAAAAGACAGATCCAGAGAAGTGTCATTCATTGTCAAGAGTCATATAGATTATATGTATCTGAGGAGAGTATTGGAACCCATCTTCCCAATTTCAAGTCCAATGCTCTATTCAATACGCAATACTGCTTCTCATTATTAAATGTTATTTAATATCCAGTCAAATGGACTCACTTTGTTAAATGTCTAAATTGTATCTTAGACTCATTTAGACATTTTCTTTCCATTGCCATTTGATGAATGAGAAGTTCCACTTGGGTAACAGTGGGGAAGAGGCCCTGAATGCCTTTCCTATGTCAGCCCTATATCTATTTTCTGTCCTTTGGTATGTTTGTCAGGGCATCATAGAATTAGAATCTCAAGGCTGGAATCATACCAACAGGGGTGATTTAGTCTATTTCTTCCCTCAGCAGCAGTCCCTTCAACTATGAGTCCAAGGCTGGAAGAGCCATTCCAACCTCTGCTTGAATATTTCTAGTAAAGGATATCTTCACTCAAGTAGCACACTCAATTTTTTTGTATAACTTTAATCATTAGAACTTTTTTTTTTCTTATATGGAACCAAAATCTATTTCTGTGTGGCTTCTACTCACTTCTACTTGTTCTGCCATTTGGGTCCAAGAAAAACAAATCTAATTTGGAGGTCAGGCCTCCAAAGACTTGATGATTGCTATAAGGTTTCTCCTAAATCTTCTCTTTTCCAGGCTACACATTCATATATTATAAATGATTCTTTTATTAGAATGACGTCATATTCCTATCATAGTCACCCTTCCCAGGACACTTTCCTGTCTTTCACGGGTGTGGAGAAACAGACTCAAATTCTCTTATGGGGGTCAATCATTAAATTTTCACTGTGAGCATTTATGCTGCAGAAATTGGCAGATAAATTATGTCTTGGTTTATTATTTTGTTAATTATTTAGACAAGAATGTGACAAAGAAATTATTAATAATTCAGCTTAAACTCAAAAGTCTGCCACACACACATTTTGTTTGTTTCAGAATGGCTGTTAAGCATTTATCAGCATTCATCTAGTCAACATTCTTCCTAAAGTGGGCACTAAAAACTCAAAACAGTGATTAGAATACAGTATGACCAGCAAAGGATAAAAATAGGACTATCACTGAACACAATTGCTATATTAATATAACCTAACATGATATTGATGATGAGGCTTTTTACATCTGGTTACATCCATTATTTTATGAGAAGCTTACCTGTGAAGATGGTAGTAAAGGGATTATTATCCCATTTTTAGAGATGAGGAAAGGCTCAATAAGGAAGAATGAATTCCCTTTGTCTAAGGTCTTTTAGCTAGTAGGTATCCGAAGTGTGACGTAAAACTTAATTGAGCTTCAATCTGAATCCATGAAGCCATTTTTAGGGAGCATTTTCATGTCTCATGACCAGCTCTTTGAACTTTTAATCTGCTAAAACTGCCAGATCTTTTATATGATAACTATCCACTCTTCTCCCATGTTGTAATTGCAAAGTTGATTTTAGAGCCTACTCATAGAACTTTACTCCCTATTGTATATTATTTTACTGGATTTAATTCATTTTACTCAATTAACATTCCAATTATCTTTCACCATCATCAGATACTTACTGAGAGAAATTATTATTAATAACCAATATCTTGCTCTCCCATATGAAAAGAGGCAATGTTGTAGGAGAGATCAGCATCAAAGATATAGAATTTAAAATGACCTTAAAGGGTCCTGAACTTAATTTTTTTTCCAAATACCTGATCTTAAAAAGTTCAGTCTTTTAAAGGTCATTGCTGATAATGAGATTGTATTAACTCTCCTCAATCTTGGTCAGACCCCACCACATTTAAAAAGAATTTAATCTAAGGTAGGGAAGCCCATTGTGTTCTGCTCAAGCTTGGGTGGAGGCAGAGACTTTTATCTAGATAACCCAAGGCTGTGAGTGATCACTCTCAGTCCCTCACTGACCATCTCCTCTTTGGAAGGTTCTCTGAACTATGAGTCAGCCACCATGATTGTCTTTTGTCTAAGAGAGGTGACCAAAAGACCACCCTTTTATCAATAACCTGCTGGCCTTATTAATAAAATTATTAAATTACCCAGAATCCATGTCTCTCACACCTTTTTAAATGTCATATACCCAAATAAGTCACAATTATCCCCAGTTTCAAGTCAACTTGTGCATTCTAGTAGTTCATTGTCCTTGTCAATAAGTAATTATAAAAACTGTGCTATAGAGATTACTGCTCCCTCTCTATTGGATTGTTCAGAGGGAAAATTCTATCTGAATAAGGACGGTTCTTTGCTCTTTGTCAACACATTATATTTACTACTTTCATATCACTTCTTTTTTGATGAGGTACAGGCTTTCCATAGTGTGTACCTCGTCACTTTTGCCATTAGTCACTCAACAAGAAATTATATATTGCCTACTATGTGCTAGGTACTGTGCTAATCCCTGGGAATGGAAGGCAAGGCAAAAAACAGTCCCTGATTTTAAGAAGCTCAGTATAATGAAAGAGGAAACATGTAAAACATTTTACAAACAAGATATATATGAGAACAACTGGAGGTAATCAACAGAACAGCATTACTAATAATTCAACAAATATATCTTGAACACTTGTTTGTATAAGTGGCATATGCTATATGGGTTATAACTTCCTAGGTTTTATGGTTGAATCTAGCTGGGACTTCCACAGGACTCTCAGAATAATGAAGAAGGGAAAAAAGAATTGCAGCTAAAAGGAGCAGGGTCTAATTATGAGGTCATGAAAACCCTGAGTTACGGGAAGCAAGGTAACCAGGATGCGCCTGAGGAGAATGCTGAATTTATTGAGGTATTTTGGGCAGGCAAAGGACAGCATGAAGGTACTAGGCATGCAGTGGGGAAGTGGCCAGAAGGTGAGAGAGGAACACAAAACAATGAGGTGGAAGAGTTTCAAAGATGAAGCATTTGATTTTGCAGAGGGCTGGCTTTGATATACCTAACTACAAATTCTAGATGAGAAAATTCCCTTCCAATGTAGACACAATAGCCTCTGAAGCTATTCTTCTACTCAATATACAGACAGATATTAGATGTCATGTATTTCAATAGATTCAGAGGCTATTGTGTCTACATTGGAAGGGAGTTTTCTCATCTAGAATTTCCTATACCACAGAGATCCTCATCTCCCACCACCCTATCTCTCTCTGTGTCTTTCTCTCTGTTTTTATCTTTGTTTCTGTGTCTGTCTGAGTCTCTGTCTATCTGTCCATTTTTCTCTCTCAGATAGATACGACACCTGCTATTCCCCTGTTATAGTGAACTCCCAGAAGAGAAATTCCCTCTACCAAGGCATATCAGTACCCTCTGCAATTTCTAGTCATAGAGAGCTTCCTACAGCAATAAAGCTTAAGTGACTTGCCCTTGGCCACAAAGCCATTATGTCTCAGAGGTGGGACTTGGTTTCATTGAGTCTTTCTCTAGAGACTACAACATGCCACCTTTCCTTTCTATCTATACACTACTATACACACATAAATACATATATATCCATTTATATATACTATACATGTGTACTTTTAAAGTTATTTACATTTACATATAAATTGTTTTTGATATACCCAGAAAACTGAGCCAAATATCCTGAGGTTTTTTTGTATCTTACTGGAAATTATTTACATTTCTCACTGTTTTCCTATATTTGTGGCAACACACACATACACATCTCAAGTAGACTTTTTAGTACACATATACTCATGGACAGCTGTCAATTTCACCTGATATTATTAGAATAAAAGGGCTTCTGGCCTCAGACACTTAACACACACACACACACACACACAAAACTAGCCATGTGACCTTGGGCAAGTCACTTAACCCCAATTGCCTTACCTTCCCCCCTCAAAAAAAAAAAAAGAGAATAAAAGGGCTTAAAGTCATGTTTGGGAATAGGAATGCAAGATTTAGTCCTTTGTGTTTAAATTGTCTCATCCCTCAGCTCTCAGTCTTCACATTTCTCATCTTCATTTTGGTGTTTACAGTGTTTATTTTTGGAAGGCAACATTTAGAGGACTAGACTCTGCTGCCTCAAGAACTATGAAGTGAGAATTCCATCACAAATTAAACATTGCAATCAAGTGGCATTTATTTTTCACACATCTTTTATTGAATTTTGTATTTTTAGATATTACCTTTTAGTTGACTTGCAGTGAACAGGATATAAAACATTGCCAGCAAATTGAAATGAACCTGTTAAATTGTGATAAAGGGGAAACCTGGAGCTAACCGATAAGTTGTTTTTATTGTTGAGTGGGGGACATGGGAGTGGAGGGGATGGGAAACATAGAAGGCAAAAAATGATTGTATTTACAGCTAATTGCACATGAACCAAAGGATGTTGGAATGATGGAAGATGTATGTAAGTAGGCTGTAGCATATTACTAATGGTGACTTCATTTATTATTTATGTATTATTTATTTATTTATTTTATTAATAAATTATTTTATTTTATTTATTTCTTATTTATCATTTAAATCAGCAAGGGTATATAGGACTGGAAAAGAAATAGTAAGAGGCAGTATGATTTTGTAAAAGGAGCACTGAACTTGGAGTAGCTCTCACTTCAAACTTTGCCTCTGAAGTTCTTTTTTTTTTTTTAATAAATGCTTTATTAATTGCTGGTTTACATCATTCATTTCGGCCAGACTTTGAGTTACAATTTTTTCCCAATTTTCCCCTACCCACCACCCCAGAATAGCAGTCCCACAAGATATCCCCTCATCCAATCTGCTCTCTCCCATATCTTCTCCCATACCCCCTTCAACCTTACCATTAGGGCGAGGTGAGTCTTTGTGCCCCAATGCCTGAACATCTTATCTCCCAATTACATTCAAAATGATATTAATAATGGTATTTGTATACATTTGAAACATTTAATTTTAAAACCTTGAATTTCAGATCCATTCCCTTCCTCCCTTATCACCCATTCCCTCTGGAAAGATAAGCAATTCAGTATGTCTTGTACATGTATAGCTATGCAAAACATTACCATAGTAGACATATTGAAAAAGGCTGCTTATACTTCCCTCCCACCCATCCCACCCCCCACCTGGTCCATTCCCTACTTTGATCCTGTCCCTCTTCGAGAGTGGGTACTTCCAACCTCACCTCCCCCCTGAATGCCTTCCCCTCCATCATCCCCCCTCTCATCCCCTTTCCCTCTACTCTGCTGCAGGGTGAGATATTCCATTTAGTATATATGTCATTCTCTCCCTGAGCCAGATTCAATGAGAATATGGTTTTGCCTTTTTGCCTTCCTATTCTTCCCCTCCCCCTGAAGCCACTTCTCCTTGCTTCTTCTACATGACATAGTTTACCCTGTCCTGTCTCTCCCCATCTCCTCTTGCCACTTTCCTCTCTCACCTCATAATTTCACCCCTTAATTATCATCCCTTCCCACAAAATTCAACCTGTTCCCTCTATCTTTGTTTAACTATAAACATATATACACACATTCACAATGTATTCATATGCCTATATACCCTTCTTCCATTATTTTCATACTGAGAAAGGTTTCATCAGTCAGAGTTATTGTTTTTCCATGTAGAAATGTAAATAGTTCAACTTTGATAAGTTCCTTTTGATTTCTTTTCCCTGATTACCTGCTCAGGTATGTCTTGCTTCTTGTGTCTGGATGTCAAATTTTCTATTCATCTCCAGTTTTTTTCCTCAAGAATGCTTGAAAGTCCACTATTCCACTGAATGACCATATTTTCTCCTGAAACAAAATACTCAGTTTTGTTGGGTAGGTGACCCTTGGCTTCAATCCCAGCTCTTTTGCCCTCTGGAATATCATATTCCATGCCATTCGATCCCTCAGTGTAGAAGCTGCCAGGTCCTGGGCTATTCTGATTGTGTTTCCACAATATTGAAATTGTTTCTTCCTGGCTGCTTGGAGTATTTTCTCCTTGATCTGGGAATTCTGGAGCCTGGCTATAATATTCCTGGGAGTTTTCTTTTTGGGATCATTTTCAGGAGGTTATCTGTGGATTCTTTCAACCTCTATTTTGCCCTCTGGGTCTAAAACATCAGGACAATTTTCCTTGAGAATTTCTTGAAGGGTGATTTCTAAGTTCTTTCTTTGACTGTGGCTTTCAGGTTGTCCAATAGTTTTTAAATTATCTCTCCTGGATCTATTTTCCAGGTCAGTGGTTTTTCCCATGAGATATTTCACATTGCCTTCTATTCTTTCATTTGTTTGGGTCTGTTTAACAGCATCTTGATTTCTCATAAAGCCATTAGCCTCCATATGCTCCAGTCTAACTCTGAAGGAATGAATCTCCTCAGTGATCTTTTGAGATTCTTTTTCCATCTGGCAAATTTGTCTTTTTAAGGCATTCTTCTCCTCATTACTCTTTTGGGCCTCCTTTGCCATTTGAGTTATTCTATTTTTAGGGTGTTATTTTCCTCAGTTAGGTTGTTAACTCTCATTTCATTCTTTTCCTGCATCCTTCTCATTTCTCTTCCCAATTTTTCCTCCACTTCTCTTATCTGCTTCTTAAGGTCCTCTATGGCCTGTAACCTGCTCATATTTTCCTTTGGGGATTTTGGAGCAGGATTTCTGACCTCACAGTCCTCTGACTGTTCCATGCTTTGATCCTCTTTGCCCACAAAATAGGAGTCTAATGTTGCATTTTTCTTTTTATTTTGTTTCCTTTGCCTAGGCATGTTGCCACTTAATTACTTGACTTCTGGGCTTGTTGCCAAAGTAAGACTCTGCCACCAGACAGGGGAGCTTCTGTCCTGACCATTGGGGTCTTCCCAACTTCCAGTTCTGGCAAGTTGTATACCCACCGCAGACCTCCCCCCACATCACAATCCAGATCCAAGCAGGTTAAAGCAAGAGCGATTACCCCCCAAGACTGATCTCTGGATATCCCCACAGTTTGCAGGCCAGGAGCTGATGCTGCCAGTGGAGCTGCAAAATGGCAAGTGTGCCCTGTCTCCTCAGTGGCTTCTAGCCCCCAGGGGAGGAACCCGACATGTCTCCCAAATACTGGTCGCAAAGTCCATAGGGCACTAACCTCTAACTTTGTCCTAGGCATGTCTGTTTTGGTAATTCTGGTATCCCCAAAGCTCCTGGTGTTCTGGGGTCCCTCCAGCCAGCTGCTGGCCCATCACCCTGGGGCTAAAACCACGGCTCAGGCAGACCTGGGCTTGGCTCTCCAAGCGCTGGGCTGTTGGCTCCCAGAGAGTTGTGCTGGCCCTCCCTGCAGGGCTGCTGGGCCGTCCTCAGTGGGAAGTTAGCTTCTCTGTGTCGTTCTGTGGATGCTGGTGTTCCAGAATTTGTTCAGAGTCCTCTTTTCCATTGTTTGGAAGTGGTGTAGGGCAGAGCACCTTGCAATTGCTGTTTCTACTCCGCCATCTTGGCTCCACCCCCCATCTCTGAAGTTCTTATCAATTGTTTGCCCATGGTCAATCAGTCAATCAATAAGCAAGCATTTATTAAATGTCCATTGTGTGCCATCTCGACAGACACACTAACCAGTTTGAGGGTAATCCACAGGCATCAAACCTATTGGTAAGTTAGGAAAATGTGTACTCCAAGAATGTGAAGACTTCCCCTGGTGGATAGGAGCAATATGTCCCAATGTCCATAAAGCTGACTGAAGTGGGCACTGTGGAGTGCTTAGAATCTGGTCAGATATTTTGAAGACGCTAAGGGCATCTATTGCATCCCAGACCATCACCAGTCATCTCGTCTTTTGTCATACCACTGTACTTTGATGCCTCAGGACGAGAGAGGCTGATGATTCTGTGCAACTTTCCCCCAAGTAAATCCAATTCACATGCAAGTCAAGATATCATCCAATGATATAATTGATCCTCTTTGAAAAACAAAGGACAAACAGCAACAACATACCAAGCATTATTTTAGTCATTGTGCAAAGCATTATGCAAGATTTTGCTGATATGAAGACAAAACTGTAGAAGTCCCTCCTCTCAAGGAGTCCATAGTTTATCAGATAAAACAATAAGTACACGAATAAATATACACAAATTAGATACAAGGTAATTTTGTCAGGGAGGGCATGAGCTTCTGGGTGTATCAGGTGATACTTGAATATTAAAGGAGACTCAGTATTATAAGAGATATTGGCCAAGAGGGAGTGTATTTCAGGTAAGGGAAATGGAAGAAATTGGGGACAGACTGTAAAAATGAATGGAGGCAGGAATGGAATGTTATTTATTAGAAATAGCAAGAAAGCTAGTTTGATGTGAGCATAGATTGCATGGAAAGAGTATATAATGTAGTCTAAGACAAGAAAAGTAGGTCAGATCTAGTTTGTAAATGACTTTAAATACCAAATGGGGGGGGGGGGTTATATTTGATCCTAAAAGTAATAGGCTGCCACTGGAGTTTGTTGAGTCAGAAAGTGACACAATGAGACATAAACTTTAGAAAAATAACTTTGGCAATGGTGTGGAGGATAAATCAGAGAGGGGAGAGGCTAGAGAAAAGAAAAACAATTGGAAGCAATTGCTGAACCTTTCTGATACTCAATTTTCGTATTTGTGGAGTGGAGGTATTATGTGAATTACTTATTTCATAGAGTTATTATAAAGATCAAATGAGATATATGTAAAGAAATTTGTAAATGATATATGACTGTTATTATTAAGTCACCTTGAGTGCTACATTATTTAATATTATTATTTTATTTAATAAAGATATTATTTAATTTTTTAAGTTACTATCTTAAAGATATTAAAGAAACAGAGAAAAGATTTAGTATGCTGAGTGAATCCTATATGGAGGGTTTGTAGAAAGGCAGAGGAAAAAAAGCACATAGGAAAAGAAGGTGTGAAAAAATACTCCTAATGATAAGATCACAAATCTATCAAAGGATCTAAGAGAAAATGAAAGAACTATGAATCCAAAGAAAAAGTTCAGTGTTATCTACAGTAGGACAATATCCCTCTTGTCACTCCTAGAATATTAATAATTTTCTAAAGGAATTCAATCACTTAGCCAGCTATATGGAAAGCATTTTTTTTTTGGCTTTATGGAGGGGGGAGAGCAAGGTAATTGGGGTTAAATGACTTGCCCAAGGTCACACAGCTGGTAAGTATGTCAAGTGTCTGAGGTCATATTTGAACTCAGCTCCTCCTGACTCCAGGGTCATGCTCTATTCACTGTGCCACCTAGCCGCTATAGAGAAAGCATTTTGCTAAACCCTAGATGTAACAAAAATATAATAGACATATACACTGTCCTCAAACAATTTATAATATTAACACATCAACAAACATTTATTAAACATCTGTTATATGCCAGGAACTGTGCTATGCATGAGACCTAGGTACAATCCCACCTCAGACATTTATGAACAGTGGGATAATGGCAAGTCACATAAACCCTCTTATCCTCCCTTTCTTTACCTGTAAAATGGGGCGAGTAATCATACCTGTGGTAGTCACTTCACAGGTTTGTAATGAGCCCCTTAATGATAAGGGATGTAAAATATCTTGCAGTCCTTAAAGTAGTAAATAAATACCACATATTACTCTAACATTGTTATCATTCTCCACATAATTCATTTGCACTGACAGATTAGAAATGACTTCTGTTCTTAGAAAGGTTTGGACTGGAGAGAAAAATGGTCTTAGCTTAAATAAAACAAAATAACAGCCAGAAAAAAAGTCCTTCAGACTAAGAGGAGTACTTGTACTGTAAAAAGGCCCCTTCCCAGAGGGGCATAAATCTTACGGTCTTCCTGAATTCATTATTGACTTCAACATGGCCAACATCCAGCTCTTTCATTCGGAATATGCAGTTATTCTATTGAACAGTTTGGGGAGAAGGCACTTTTTCTGCTATCTGTGGTGCTTTCTTCTATTTTTCATGTTCTTGGGGTCATGAGGCAAGTTGTTGAGTTGGCAGCTGTCCTTATGTGACTGGTAACCTGTCCTCTTCCAGGAATTCTGAGGGCCATCTATAGCACAACCTCAAGACTTCCTATTTTTTTCTTTTGCTTTTTTTTTTTTCAGAAGCAGAAAGATGAGGGGATTCAAATATCAAGAGAAAGGGAGAGAGGTATATTTGCCTGATATAAATAAGCATCTTCTTTTATTAGCTGCTCAGTTCAGGGTCAAGGTCAGATATTGGAGGTCAACAGTCACCAAAGATAACAACTCTAAACTGACCATACAATTTACTCTCTAAACTTTCCTCACTCTATTCCTCCCTCTCTGGATTTTGCCACAAGGTCTTGACTTCCTTCTCACCCTGGAATATCCTTCTACCTCTGGGGTCTCCTTCTCCTTTTGCTGAATTCATCCTGGTATCTCTATTTTGGGAAGGACACAGGCCAGATATATCTTCATTCTCTGGATGTTGCCACAAGACCCTTGCGTGGGTGCTATCTTCCCCATTCCCCTGTTTTTCATATCATTTGTATGTTATCTTCTGAATATAAGATCCTTGAGGTCAGGGAATATTTTTCTTTTTGCTTGTATTTATATCCCCACTTCTTACTACAGTTCCTGGCACATATTAAGTGCTTAATAATTTTTGTTGACTTGATTTGACTTTCCCATTCCCTAAACATTAGTCCAATTTTCCCTCAAATTTAAACTACAACTTTCCATTGAAGAGATTCAGATTGTATTGGCTCTTACCATTTCTATTAGCAAAACCCTGAGAATGATAGAACAAAATGATTTACAGGAAATAGAAATTTATGACAAATGAGAAGATGGTTAGGCAGCACCTAACTGCCCACAATGAGTTGAAATCACCAGTCCCAGATGAACTAAATCCTAGAGTACAGAATGAAATGGCAGATGTGATTACAGAGTTTTGAAATAACTCAGAGAATTGAAGAGTGCTATAGGACTATACAATGACAAATGATGTCCCAATTTTTCAAAAAGGGAAGAAAGATTTTACAAACTATAGAATAGTGAGCTTGACTTCTATTACTGATAAAATTCTAGGACATATTCACAGGGATGACTGAGGAGACTTAGAAAAGACACAATGATCACATAAAGGCCAGGATGCTTTTGTTTTTGTTTTGTCAAAATCAAGTCATATTTAGGGCTGACTCTGGAGTTAGGAGGATCTGAGTTCAAATGCAGCCTCAGACACTTGACACACTAGCTGTGTGACCTTGGGCAAGTCACTTAACCCCAAATGCCTTGCCTTCCCCCCCTAAAAAAAAGTTCAAGTCATGCCAAACTAATATCATCTCCTTTTTGACAAAATAAACAGATGAGTAGATCACTGAAACATTTTAAATAAAATGCAATGAGATTTCAGTAAAACATTTGACAAATTTTCCTATGCTATATATATATGAATATAGTACAACTTTTGGGCTAGTAGAGTCCATAGATGACAGTCTAGCTAGGTTCACTCAGAACTGTTTCAATGACTAGACACAAATAATGATCCTCATTAGATCTGTATCAACTGGGTGGGAGGTCTCCAATGTCCTAGATGCTATTATTTGTCATTTTCATCAGTGACATGGATGAAGACACAGATGGCTTATTTGTTATATTTACAAATGACACAAAGCTTGGAAGGATAGCTAACATATTGGCTGAAAGTGTCTGGCTCTGAAAAGATCTCAAAAAGTTCAAATGTTAAGCCAAATTTAACAAGATGAAAGGGATAAGAATAAAGTTTGTTCTTGATTTAAAAAAACTCAAATTCATAAATACAGGATTGGGAAGACATGACTAGTGTCTTGTGTGAAAAAAACAACTTAGGTATTAGTGGATAACAAGCTAAATATGAGAACTGCAGGGATATGCTGGTAAATATTTAACAACCAGGTCTCTGGGAAAAAGGAATTGTTGCACAATTTTAAATTTAATCTTCATTATTGACATTTCTCCCCATTATTTTCTTAAATTTAGATAATCAACAAAATAGTGAACCAAAACCACATTTGTAATCAACTAAAATAATTTTGAGGTGTAAGTGCTCACAATGAACAAAACAAAACAATTGACTGTCATGAGCTGATTCAAGCTGGTTCCAGCAGACTATAGTGTGACATGGTAACCAATAAGGCTAATTCTATAAATGAGATCATTAAGTGATCCAGTTTTTAATGTATAGAACAAAGAAGGTTGTAGTTCCACTTATACTATATCCTGAACACATTAAATCTGTATACTGTATCTAGGTCTGAGTACCATAATTCATAAGAGATGTAGGTAAGCTAGGATGGCTAGGTGGCACAGTGGACAAAGTGCCAGGCCTGGAATCAGGAAGACCTAAGTTTAAATCTGTTTTCAGACACTTATTAGTTGGATGACTCTGGGCAAGTCATTTAACCAACTCTGTTTGCCTCAATTTCCTTATCTGTAAAATAAGCTGGAGAAGGAAATGAGAAATCATTCAGTGTCTCTGCCAAAAGAAGAACAGGAAAAATCCCAAATGAGATCATGAAAAGTTGAGTTACATGATCTCTCTCTCTCTCTCTCTCTCTCTCTCTCTCTCTCTCTCTCTCTCTCTCTGCATATATATATATATACATACATATATATAATTATAATTTATATTGTATCATTTATAATATTTTTACTATACATTATATTGAAATATATTTCATATTTTATATATTATATACAAATGTATATAAATCATGTATTATAAATTATGCATTTATATATATTATATATTTATAATATATTGAAATATATTTCTATTATGATTTAGAATATATTTATTACATATTATAAATGTTATGCTGTATATTATAAATTAGAGAGAGAAAGAGAGAGAGAGAGAGAGAGAGAGAGAGAGAGAGAGAGAGAGAGAGAGAGACTTTTGGATGACTTTGGACAACTAGAATGGCTAAAGAGTATGAAAGTTGAACTAGAGCCTAGAGAAGAAAGGAGAGGCAACATGGTGTAGTAGAAAAAGTTCTGGATGTTGAGTCAGGAAGGTTTGTGATCAAATCAGGCCCCTGATTCTAAAGATACAACTATGGACCAGTCACTTAATATCTTTCAGTCTCAACTTACTCATTTGTAAAATAGGAATAATAACATAGGTAATACCTACATCATCAAGTTCTTATATGGCTAAAATTAATTATATTTGGGTGCATTTATTATGTTTTATACACATACACACACAACACAAAATGCTTTACAAGCTTTAAAATACTCTATAAAAAGTAATTGCTATTGCTTGTAGTACCCAGGGTCCTTTTTATATGACACTTTGGAAAGATGCTACATGTTCAAATTGTATTTGGGTCAATACTTTTTCAAAAACATAGTTCCCAAACCTTCACTGATGAATTTATTTATTTTTTACCAGTCAGACAGAAAATGCATGAGTTAAAAATGCATATAACCAGTCTTATAAATAAAGTGAAAACAGAAGATTCTATCCTTGTCCCTCCCCATTTCTGTCTCCATGGAATATACATTCCCATAGACTGCCATGCCAACAGAGGAAAGGTTTATGTGCAAGAACAAGTGGGCCAGGCCACATGTATGAAGGATATATACATTTGAAACCCATGTGCCAGGGCACATGTGTAGAGATCACTTGTATAAGGATATCAGGGTATAAGTGTGGCTGGGGCACCTCACACTTTGACATTGCAGGCCTCCTAACATCCTCTTGTCATGGCATTATTCTGTTCTCTGTTTCTCTTTTGTGAGGATACCATCTTTGGCATTGTCTCTGAAAGGTGATTCCATTAGGCATGTGAAATTCATTCTTCCCTCTGCTTCCATCTGCTGGGATTCCACTGTTCAGGGTCATATATTGCCCAATTACTGAAGTACATGTCCCTGAGTCCTGTAGATCAGCATTTAGGAGTACATGAAATCAGAGATTTATAACTAGATGAGATCTTATCAAGTACCACTCCCTAATTTTACAAGTGAGGAAACTGAGGTCTAGGAAGGATAAGTAACTTGCAGAGATTCACATCACTAGTAAGTGTCAGAGGCAGGATTCAGACCCAAGTCTCTCTGACTTCTAGCCCAGTGCTCAATCCATTTCACAACATTGTCTCATTATTAATTGTGTTCTATATAGTCTAAAATATTTTGGGACTATTTTCCCAAATATACTATGAGATTGTAAAGTCAGTCACAGAAAAATAATCCAAAAGGGCAAATTGAAAAATACAAAGGAATGTTGAGGAGTAGAGAGTTCCTTAACTTTTAAAACACAGGCAAGATGCTGAAGACTAGAGAAAAATGAGGAAAAGAAGGCACAATCACAAATATATGATTGTCTATAGAGGAAGCATAAGAGGAGTGTCTTTCTCTATGGAAGGAAGTTAGATGTACTTCAAAGGCCCAAACTGTTTTATGACCTTCATTCTTTCATCAATTCTGACTAACCTAAGACTTTGCTATTATGGGCTAAGACAAAATCCCCTTGTTTTAGAATATTAATGGCATCTCTTTTAAGTCACATTCAGTTGTTCTGCTAATTTTCAATTTTAAACAAGGAGAATAATAGCTTTCGATATGTAACTAGAGTAAGGTGTGTTATTGTGAAAAGAGAGCAAGAGGAAAAGGAATATCCATAAAATAATATGGTATGAGAATCTAACACTCTGTCAATGGTATTAGATGAAGCCTTACTTAAAAGATTTTTATGAGCATCACTGAATTACCCCCATAAGTTATGTGTCCATTCAATGGAATAGTTGGCTCCTTTCCAGGACTTTATTATTATTTTTTAAATAATCTTTAGCTAAACCTTTAGAAGAAGCAAGCTTAATGCATGAAGTACTAAGCTTGGAGTCAGGATGACCTGCATTCAGATCCTATCATATAATTATAATCTGAGTGATCCTGTGCACCCTAACCTTCATTTGAAGGATTAGTCTAGAGTCCCTATGATCATTTCTGGTCCTACTTTTGTGTGTGCTATAATGACCTGGAAATAATCCTTCTCCCTCTTTTTTTTAATTAAACAAAAGCTTTATTAACTTCTGTTTTACATCATTCAATTCCGCCAGATTTTGAGTTACAATCATTTTCCCCCCGTTATTCCCCTACCCAACCTCCCAGAATAGCAGTTCCACAAGATACCGCTTCCTCCAATCTGCTCTCCCCCATACCTTCTCCCATACTCCCTTCGACTTTTCCATTAGAGGAAGGTGAATCTTTGTGTCCCAATGCCTGCACATCTTATCTCCCAATTATAAGCAAAAGAGTATTAATAATAGTATTTATATATATTTGAAACACTTAATGTTAAGACCTCGAATTTCAGATCCATTTCCTTCCTCCCTTGTCACCCATTCCCTCTGGGAAGATAAGTAATTCAGTATATGTTGTACATGTCTAGCTATGCAAAACATTATCATAGTAGATACATTGTACAAGGCTGCTTACAATTCCCTCCCACTCATCCCACACCCCACCTGGTCCATTCCCCCACATAATCCTGTCCCTCTTCTATAGTGGGTACTTCCAACCACCCCTCCCCGCAAGGATGCCCTCCCATCCATCTTCCCTCCTCTCATCTCCCTTCCCCCTATTCTGCTGCAGGTTGAGATATCCCATTTAGCATGTATGTCATTTTCTCCCTGAACCAAATTCAATGAGAATGTGGTTTTGCCTTTTTGCCTTCCTAGCCCCCCCCTTACAACCACTTCCCCTTGCTTCTTCTACATAAGATAGTTTACCCTACCCTGTCTCTCCCCATCTCCTTTTGCCACTTTCCTCTCTCAACTCATAATTTCATCCCTTGAGGATTCTCCCTTCCCAACAAATTCAACCTATGCCCTTTATCCATATATAACTGTAACCATCTACACACACATTCACATATGTACTCATATGACCACACATCCTTCTTCCATTATTTTCATAGTGAGAAAGATATCATCAGTCACCGTTATTGCTTTCCCATATAGGAATGTAAATAGTTCAACTTTGATAAGTTCCTTTTGATTTCTTTTCACTGATAACCTTCTCAGGCATCTCTTCCTTCTTGCATCGGGATGTCAAATTTTCTATTCAATTCTCGTTTTTTCCTCAGGAATGCTTGAAAGTCCTCTATTCCACTGAATGACCATAATTTCCCCTGAAACAAAATACTCAGTTTTGCTGGGTAGGTGACCTTTGGGTTCATTCCCAGCTCTTTTGCCCTCTGGAATATCATATTCCATGCCCTTCGATCCCTCAGTGTAGAAGCTGCCAGGTCCTGGGCTATTCTGATTGTGTTTCCACAATATTGAAATTGTTTCTTCCTGGCTGCTTGTAGTATTTTCTCCTTGATCTGGGGATTCTGGAACCTGGCTATAATATTCCTGGGAGTTTTCTTTTTGGGATTTTTTTCAGGAGGTGATCTGTGGATTCTTTCAACTTCTATTTTGCCCTCTGGATCTGAAACATCAGGGTAATTTTCCTTGAGAATTTCTTGAAAGGTTGTTTCTAGGTTCTTTCCTTGATCATGGCTTTCAGGTAGTCCAATTATTTTTAAATTGTCTCTCCTGGATCTATTTTCCAGGTCAGTGGTTTTTCCCATGAGATATTTCACATTGCCTTCTAATCTTTCATTTGTTTGGATCTGCTTAACAGCATCTTGATTTCTCATAAAGTCATTAGCTTCCATTTGCTCCAGTCTAACTCTGAAGGAATGAATCTCCTCAGTGAACTTTTGAGATTCTTTTTCCATCTGGCAAATTCGACTTTTTAAGGCATTCTTCTCCTCATTGCCCTTTTGG
The DNA here is from genome assembly GCA_011680675.1 of Gymnobelideus leadbeateri. Taxonomy (NCBI): domain Eukaryota; kingdom Metazoa; phylum Chordata; class Mammalia; order Diprotodontia; family Petauridae; genus Gymnobelideus; species Gymnobelideus leadbeateri. Next base: position 116,630 of record WOXC01005132.1, read on the forward strand.
GCCTCCTTTGCCATTTGAGTTAGTCTATTTTTTAAGGTGTTGTTTTCCTCAGTCAGGCTGTTGACCCTCATTTCATACTTTTCCTGCATCCTTCTCATTTCTCTTTCCAATTTTTCCTCCACTTCTCTTATTTGATTTTTAAAGTCCTTCTTAAGGTCCCCTATGGCCTGCAACCCACTCATGTTTTCCCCTGGGGCTTTTGGAGCAGGACTTCTGACCTCACAGTCCTTTTCCTGCTCTATGCCCCCAAAATAGGAGTCTAGGGTTGCATTTTTCTGTTTCCTTTGCCTTGGCATGTTGCCACTTAATTACTTGACTTTTGGGCTTGTTGCCACACTATGGCTTTAAGGCCAGATAGAGGAATTTTCGTCCCGAACGTGTGGGGGGCAACTTCCATTTCTGGCAAGCTGTAAACCCACCCACGACTTCCACCCTAGATCACAATCCAGATCCAGGGAGGTTAAAGCAAGAGTGATTACCCCCCAAGACTGATCACTGGATCTCCCTACGGTTCTGCAGGCCAGGAGCTGGAGCTGCGTCTGAAACCTACAAAATGGCGTGTCTCCTCAGTGGCTTCTTGCCCCCAGGGGAGGGAGCCGATGCATTCCCCAAATACAGGTCCCAAAGTCCATAGGACACTAACCTCTTACTTTGTCCTAGGCATGTCTATGTTGATAATTCTGGAGTCGCCACAGCTACTTGTGTTCTAGGGTTCCTCCAGCTGGCTGTTGGCCCTGGGGCTAAAACTTCGGCTCACCCCCTCTCTCTTTTTTAATGTTAGTAGTATTTTAATTTTTTTAATTACATGAAAAGACATTTTCCAACATTTATTTTCATAAGATTTTAAGTGGCAATTTTTCTCCCTCCCTCCTTTCCCCATTTCTTAAGATGGCAACCAATCTGATATAGGTTATACATGTACACTGATATGAGACATATTTCCATATTGTTGTTGTTTGTTTTTAGTAATCAAAGAATATCATGACATCAGGAAGGGCAGAGCATGGCAGGGCAGGGCAGGGGGGAAGGGAAGGGAAGGGAAGGGAAGGGAAGGGAAGGGAAGGGAAGGGAAGGGAAGGGAAATTTCTACATTAGTCACATTGTGAAAAAAGAAACAGAACAAAAGTAAAACATGTCATGTGAAAAAAAAAAGAAAGTGAAAATAGCATGCTTTGATTTGCATTCAGACTCCCATCAGTTTTTTCAATGGGTGTGGATAACAGTTTCCATCTTAATTCTTTTATCATTGTCTGGGATCATTGTATTGCTGAGAGTTGTCTATCTTAGTTGATTATTGCACAATATTTTTGTAACTGTGTACAGTGTTCTTCTGGTTCTGCTCAGTTCACTCAGCATTAGTTCATGTAAGTCTTTCCATGTTTTTCTGAAACCCATCTGCTCATCATTTCTTATATCATAATAGTATGGAAATTATTCCTTAGATCAATATCTCAGAAATATCATAGATTTAGAATGGTAAAGAACTTCAGTGTAATCAAGTTCAAACCCCCTCATTTTGTAGATAAGGAACTGAAAGACCCAGAGAAATTAAGCAACTTGCCAAAGGTTGCACAGCCAGTAAACATCTGGGGTGAAATTTAATCCATGTCTCTCTGCCTTAGTGGCTGGCACTCTATCCACTAGGTCCTGCTGTATTGCAGAATGCAGATCCTAGATTTGGGAATTGGAAAGGCTACTAGTGATCACTTATTCCAATTTCTTGATTTTACAGATGAGTAAACATTAAAATATCAGTCTGTCTTGTTTTATACAATAGATAATCTCTTGTATGAGTGGAGGAAAAAAAGCATATAAATTATCCCAAGCATTTTATTAAAGTCAGCCCATACCCTCAGGGAGATTATATTCTAACAAAGAGAGACAACAACAAATGAGAAAATGGTGGCCAGGGAGGGTTATTTTAAATTGGAGAGTTACTGATTTGGTGATTAGAATTATAGTGGAGAAGATTAAGACATTCTTTCTGACCTTGGAATTTTCATAAATAAAATCACATTAAATGCAAAAGGGAGAAACCATTTTAAAAGTTCTCTGTGATGAATTTTGTAAATCATAAAGTCTTTTCATAGAATGAATAATTATACCCCATTTCATCTATTATATAAATGTGATTTTTCTATACCAGTCTTCTATATCTTTATTCTTGGCCTACTGGTTACAAAGAGAAAAGAATTATTGGCAGATTCCTCAAACAGAATCTTCTTTGTAGTTCTATTATAAAGAAATAACATCTTAGCTTAAAACTGTGTCACTTTCTAGGAATTCTCATTCTGAAAGGGAAAGAGGGGTGCTGGAGAATGACTAACGCTTATTCCCACTTCCAAAAAATACGCAGCATGGTATCTTACTTATTACATTCAAGATCATGAAAAAGTAATAACATTATAATAAATCAAGGAGACCAAGGTTCAAACAAGTGATTACAGCTAATGACATGCTTATAATTTTAATTAATAGTTTTGCTAACAGTATTTCTCCATGTATCACACTTGCCCAAATTTTGTCAGTTTGTCTTTAATAATGTATAGAATTTTGGGGGTGGCTAGGTGGTGCAGTGAATAGAGCACCAGCCCAGGAGTCAGGAAGACCTGAGTTCAAATCCTGCTTCAGACACTTAATAGCCATGTGATTTTGGGCAAATCACTTAACCCCAAATGAACTCCAAAAAGAAAAATAGAACCCAATATATAGAATTTTCTCAAAGTGAAGCACATTTTATAGTAGACCAGATATTGACCTGAATCAGACTAAAATGTAATTGGTAAATATTTAACAAAATATATAAAAATATGATAAAATACAGATATTACATTTCAAGACAATACATGGCCTCTGGGGATCCTTTTGTATGGAACAATGACTTCCATTTCTGTTTGAGATTGACAACCTTGTACTAGATAATATCTACAACAAATGTACTTTATTAGATATTTCTGTCTTAAAGGATTTTGTACCTGGGAATACCAGAAGAATTTTGTATGGATCTTTTTCCTTTCATATAGCATTGCTTGTGTATGGGCCTGTAAAAAGACAATATTTCATCAATATTAGAGTACAGGTCTGGTCACAGAAAAAAATTAGATGTTGGTAAAATTAGTATTCCTTTGTCTGCCTAGATGGTGGATTGTACATTTGAAGTAGGTTATATATAACTGATATTGACAATGGGTTTTCCTTTCCTGATATCATACTTGCATTTTTAAGAGTATTTAATCCAAACACCACAACTCAAAAAACATCTCAGGGAACCAGGAAAGAAGGGACAATTTTTTTGTTTTTTAAACATGTTTCCAATCATGGTACATAAGGATCTAACTCCTCCCTCCACACAGGGAGGTCAGACACAGATGCAATGTGCTTTTTCAGAGACATTTGTTCCAATCTCTGTCTATAGCTGTGATAGTTAAGAAGGTTTTCTTGGGGCAGCTAGGTGGTACAGTGAGTTGAGCACAGCCCTGAAGTCAGGAGGACCTGAGTTCAAATATGGCCTCAGACACTTTACACTTACTAGCTGTGTGACCTTGGGCAAGTCACTTAACCCCAATTGCCCTACCTTCCTACCTCCAAAAAGCAAAAACAAAAACAAAAACAAAAACAAAAGACTTTATAGATATTTGGTGAGTGTAAGAGGTAGTTTAAGGGAAGAGAGATAGTGTGGTTTAGTTGGTAGGGAGCCACCCTTAAAGCAGCGAAAAGCCGGTTTAAGACTTGGTTCTCCCACAAATAGTCTGTGTGACCCTGGGCAGGTCACTTATCCTCTCAATGCCTTAGGTAACTGTCTAGGATTATAAGTTGCAGAAGAGAAGACCACCTTCATTTTAAAAATTAGTTTCTTATAGTACCAAAATCACATGTCCTTATCCCTCCCTGTGCTAAGGGGACTAAGGGGAGGTTATGTGGATTAACTAGAGACATCTAAGGCTAGGAGCATAGGCAAAAAAAGGGAGAGTACTAGGTCAATGCTTCCATCTCAAACAGGACCTTAAATCATGGAAAGGAAGAATGGGGAAGAACTCAGGTGTTATGGTCTTCAGGCCATGTGAGAAAATGGAGAAAATATGTGATGATACTGTGAGAGGTCAAGCCCTGAATTGGGCATCATGAAGACTTATTGCTCCTGAGTACAGTGGTGGGACTCCTAAGCCTGTGACACATGATGCATCTGAGTAGCTGTAGGATGCTAAACAGGGTCAGGAGTTTTATAAGCATAGGTTAGGTCATATTCAAACACAGTTGTTCTCACATGGATAAAAGAAAATTCTAGCTTGGTAGGTTGCAAGTATAAAAGATTTTTGAGAAAAGAGAGTGTTCTAGGTATGAAGAGAAAACTTATCTAGCTGGGAGATCCACAATTACATTAAAGAATAGGCTCAGAAAACCAGAAGTTTTGTTGTTGTTGTTGTTGTTGTTGTTGTTGTTGTTGTTGTTTTTTCTGGTCTACCACAATAATCACCTTAGTATTGAATATATCATTGTTAAATTACATGTTGGCTCCTTCCTATGATGTGAACATTAGAGAAGGGTGGAATCTTCATGAGAGAGGAAAAAGATACACTGCATATGTGTTTTAATCATATTCTCCCATCTAAGGAATATATGTATAGGAGCCCCCTACTTCTAAAGCCTTACAGTTAAGCACATGGTCTTCCCCTCCTCAGTCGAAAGCACATATTTTCTCTGCCTGCACATAGGGACTGCATGCAACCCTGAGAATGCCCCTACATTCTCTTGATGCTTCTAACTATATATTACTCATTGTTGGGATGAACGGTCCCTTTGATTTCTGAGCAGGCAAAGCTAATAGTTTAGGATGTCCTATTGGGGTGGAAAGTGCAGTATGGTGGTTCTGGGGTGGAGCAAGAACTGGAGAAACCATAATGTGAATTCAATTTCTGGGTGGAAGAAGTGGGTACAGTTTAATTCCTTACGTATAAATACAAACCAGTGAAGAACTTAAAATTATGAGAAGACAGAACAGAAAAGTAGGTTTAGGGAGGAGAGAAGAACATTAAGTTTGAAGTTAGAAGATGTGGGTTTGAATCCTGGTTCCATCACTTGTGTGCCCTTAGAAAAGTCTCTTAAAATTTCTATTCATCAAGGAAACCTGGAAAGACTTATATGAACTGATGCTGAGTGAAGTGAGCAGAGCCAGGAGAACATTGTACACAGTAACAGCTACATTGTACAATGACTTTGACAAACTTATCTCTTCTTTTTTTTTTTTTCCAAAGCAATTGGGATTAAGTAACTTGCCCAAGGTTACACAGCCAGTTTTTTGAGTGGGTGTGTCTGAGGCCAAAACCAATCCTGAGTCGTCCTGACTGCAGGGCCAGCGATCTTACTCACTGTGCCACCTAGCTGCCCCTAGACTTATCTCTTCTTAGCTACACAAAGATCTAAGACAATTCCAAAAGACTCATGATGGGAAATTCTATCCATGTCCAGAAAAAGAACTATGGAGTCTAAATATTGATCAAAGCATATTATTTCTCTCTCTCTCTCTCTCTCTCTCTCTCTCTCTCTCTCTCTCTTTCTCTTCTTCTTTTTTGTGGCATCTCCCATTGGTTATAATTCTTCTTTACAATGTAACTAATGTGAAAATAGGTTTAATTTCAATGTTTATAAGAGCCTATATCAAATTACATGACATCTTGTGATGGGGGAGGGAGGAGATGGGAAGAAAAATTTGGAACTCAAAATCTGATGGAAGTGAATGTTGAAAACTAATAATAAATAAATAATTTTTTAAAAAAATCTCGGGGGCAGAGCCAAGATGGCAGAGTAGAAAGAGCATGTCCAAGGCACTCTCCCCCCCAGATCACCTCCAAACCATGTAAAAGGGGACTCTGAACAACTTCTGGAGCCCAGCACCCACAGAACAACACAGAGAAGCTAACCTACCACTGAGGACAGCCCAGCAGCCCTGCAGGAAGGACCAGCTCAGGGCTCTGGGAGCCGGCAGCACTGTGCCCAGAGAGCTGAGCCCAGGTACCCCTGAGCCGGGGTTTTAGCCCCAGGGCACCCAGGCTAACAGTTGGCTGGAGGGACCCCAGAACACCAGCAGCTATGGCAATTCCAGAATTATAAACACAGACATGCCTAGGACAAAGTGAGAGGTTAGTGCCCTATGGACATTGGGACCAGTATTTGGGGAATGTGTCGGGTTCCTCCCCTGGGGGCTAGAAGCCACTGAGGAGACACTCCATTTGGTAGCTTTAAGTGGTGGCTCCAGCTCCTGGCCTGCAAACTGTAGGGAGATCCAGCGAGCAGTCCTGGGGGGTAATACCTCTTGCTTTAACTTCCCTGGATCTGGATTGGGGTCTGGGGTGGAGGTAAAGGGGTTGGTATCCAGCTTGCCAGTAAATGGAAATTGTCCTCCCACACACTCGGGAAGGAAGCTTCCCTGTCTGGTGGCAGAGTCCTACTGTGGCAACAAGCCCAAAACTCAAGTAATTAAGTGACAACATGCCAAGGCAAAGGAAACAATATAAACAGAAAAATGCAACCTTAGACTCCTATTTTGGGGGCATAGAGGATCAAAGCATAGAATAGGAGGAGAAATGTGAGGTCAGAAATCCTGCTCCAAGAGCCCCAGAGGAAAATATGAGCAGGTTACAGGCCTTAGAGGACCTTAAGAAGGATTTTAAAAATCAAATAAGAGAAGTGGAGGAAAAATTGGGAAGAGAAATGAGAAGGATGCAAGAAAAGTATGAAATGAAGGTCAACAGCCTGACTGAGGAAAACAACACCATAAAAAATAGACTAACGAGGGCTGAGTCAAGATGGCGGAGTAGAAACAGCATGTCCAAGTCACTCTGCCCCCAGATTACCTCCAAACTATGTAGAAGGGGACTCTGAACAACTTATGGAGCCCCAGCACCCACAGAGTGGCACAAGAAGCTAAACTACCACTGAGGACAGCCCAGCAGCCCTGCAGGAAGGATCAGTGCAGCGCTCTGGGATCTGGCAGCATGCAGAGTGCGGGGAGCCAAGCAAAGGTCCAGTCCATCTGAGTCCCGGTTTTAGCCCCAGGGCAGGAGGGCCAGCAGCTTGCTGGAGGGACCCCAGAACACCAGCAGCTGTGGCGATTCCAGAATTATCAACACAGACATGCCTAGGACAAAGTGAGAGATTAGTGCCCTATGGACTTTTGGACCAGTATTTGGGGAATGCGTAGGCTTCCTCCCCTGGGCACTAGAAGCTGCTCAAGAGACACGCCATTTTGTAGTTTTCAGAGGCAGCTCCAGCTCCTGGCCTGAGAACTGTAGGGAGATCCAGCGATCTGTCTCGGGGGGTAATTGCTCTTGCTTTAACCTCGCTGGATCTGGATTGTGATCCAGGGTGGAGGTCATGGGTGGGTTTCCAGCTTGCCAGAAATGGAAGTTGCCCCCTGACACATACAGAACGAAAATTCTCCTATCTGGCCGCAAAGCCACAGTGTGGCAACAAGCCCAAAAGTCAAGTAATTAAGTGGCAACATGCCAAGGCAAAGGAAACAAATTAAACAGAAAAAAGCAACCCTAGACTCCTACGTTGGGAGCAAAGAGGGTCGATGCATAGGGGAAGAGGACTGTGAGGTCAGAAGTCCTGCTCCAAAAGCCCCAAAGGAAAATATGAGCAGGCTACAAGCCATAGAGGACTTAAGAAGGACTTTAAAAAGCAAATAAGAGAAGTGGAGGAAAAATTGGAAAGAGAAATGAGAAGGATGCAGGAAAAGTATGAAATGAGGGTCAACAGTCTGACTGAGGAAAACAACAGCTTAAAAAAATAGACTAACTCAAAGGGCAAAGGAGGCCCAAAAGGGCAATGAGGAGAAGAATGCCTTAAAAAGCCGAATTTGCCTGATGAAAAAAGAATCTCAAAAGTTCACTGAGGAGATTCACTCCTTCAGAGTTAGACTGGAGCAAATGAAAGCTAATGATATTATGAGAAATCAAGATGCTGTTAAGCAGATCCAAACAAATGAAAGAATAGAAGGCAATGTGAAATAGCTCATGGGAAAAACCACTGACCTGGAAAATAGATCCAGGAGACACAATTTAAAAATTATTGGACTACCTGAAGCCATTATCAAAGAAAGAACCTAGAAATCACCCTTCAAGAATTCTCAGGGAAAATTGCCGTGATGTTTTAGACCCAGAGGGCAAAGTAGAGATTGAAAGAATCCAATGATCACCTCCTGAAAAAGATCCCAAAAAGAAAACTCTCAGGAATATTATAGCCAAGTTCCAGAATCTGCAGATCAAGAGAAAATACTACAAGCAGCCAGGAAGAAACAATTTCAATATTGTGGAAACACAATCAGAATAGCACAGGACCTGGCATCAAAGGGCATGGAATATGATATTCCAGATGGCAACAGAGCTGGGACTGAACCCAAAGGTCACCTACCCAGCAAAACTGAGTATTATGTTTCAGGGGATAATATGGTCATTCAGTGGAATAGAGGACTTTCAAGCATTCTTGAGAAAAAAACCAGAGTTGAATAGAAAATTTGACATCCAGATGCAAGAAGCAAGAGATGCCTGAGAAGGTAATCAGGGAAAAGAAATCAAAAGGAACTTATCAAAGTTGAACTCTTTACATTCCTATATGAAAAAAAAATAACTGTGAGTGATGAAACCTCTCGCAGTATGAAAATAATGGAAGAAGGGTGTATGGTCTTTTGAATACATATGTGAATGTGTGTATATATGTTTACAGTTATACGTGGATAGATGGCACAGGTTGAATTTGTTGGGAAGGGATGATACTCAAGGGCTGAAATTATGAGGTGAGAGAGGAAAGTGGCAAGAGGAGATGGGGAGAGACAGGGTAGGGTAAACTATCTCATGTAGAAGAAGCAAGTAAAGTTGCTGCAGGGGAGGGGAAGAATAGGAAAACAAAAAGGCAAAACCACATTCTCATTGAATCTGGCTCAGGCAGAGAATTACATATGTACTAAACCGGATATCTCAACCTGCAGAAGCATAGGTGGAAGGGGGATGAGAGTGGCGATGATGGAAGGGAGGGCATTCTTGGGGGGGTAGGAGGTTGGAAGTACCCACTATAGAAGAGGGACAGGATCAAGTATGGAATGGACCAGGTGGGGGGTGGGATGGGTGGCAGGGAATTATAAGCAGCCTTGTACTATATATCTACTATGGTAATGTTTTGCATAGCTATACATGTACAACATATACTGAATTACTTATTTTCCCAGAGGGAATGGGTGACAAGGGAGGAAGGGAATGGATCTGAAATTCGAGGTGTTAAAATTAAATATTTCAAATATATATATAAATACTATTATTAAATTTTTTAAAAATCTCTATCCAGGCCACTAGGTGGCACAGTGAGAAGAGCAACGGTCCTGGAGTCAGAAGCCCCTGAGTTCGGTTCCAGCAGCACACACTTCATTTACACACAAACAAAAAACTAGCTGTGTGACCTTGGGCAAGTTACTTAACCCCAATTGCCCTCCCAAAAGGGAAAAAAAAACAACAAACAAACAATCCATCAGTTTCCTCATTCCTATAATGATGCCTCTGGTGTCCCTTCCAACACTGAAATCTTAAGATTTAATGAGGTAGGTTAGAAAGGAAGTACAGGCCAATGAGAGGTATTGCTAAAACTAGTAAGTATTTTAAGAGATACCAAATTCTGTTTCAAGATTCACAACTCCTTGAATTGTCCCTTTACTTTTATGTCATTTTTTTCCCCAAATGCTTTATTAAATTCTGGTTTACATCATTTGTTTCTGCCAGATTTTGAGTTACAGTTTTTTCCCCATTTTCCCTACACCCCCACCACAGAATAGTAGTCCCACAAGATAACCCCTTCTCCCATCTGCTCTCTCCCATATCTTCTCCCATATCCCCTTCAATTTTTTTCCTTGGGCCAAGGTGAATTTCCATGTCCCAATGCCCGCACATCCTATTTCCAAATTATATGTAAAATAGTATTAATAATAGTATTTCTATATTTTATACATTTGATTTTAAAACTTTGAATTACAGATTCATTTCCATCCTCCCTTGTCACCCACCCTTACTGGGAAGATAAGCAGTTCAGTATAGGTTGTACATGTGTAGCTACGTAAAACATTACCATAGTAGATATATTATAAAAGACTGACTGTATTTCTCTCCCTCCTATCCCACCTGCCACTTGGTCTATTTCCTACGTTGACCCTGTCCCTTTTCATAAATGGGTGCTTCCAACTTCGCTCACACCCTTCTCTCCCGCCCTCCCTTCCATCATCGCCCCCTCTCAGCTCCTAATCCACTACTCTCCTGTAAGGTAAGATAGTATGTATGTCATTCTCTCCTTGATCCAAATTCAATGAGAATAAGGTTTTGCCTTTTTGCCTTCTTGTTCCTCCCCTCCCTTGTAACCATTTACCCTTGCCTCTTCTAAATAAAATAGTTTACCCCCATCCTGTCTCCCCCCATCTACTTTTCTTATATTCCTCTCTCACCTCTTAATTTCACCCTTTAAGTATCATCCCTTCCTGTTACATTTGACCTGTGTCCTTTATCTATGTATACCTGTAAATATAAATACACACATTCACATATGCATTCATATACCCATATACCCTTCTTCAACTATTTTCATACTGAGAAAAGTTTCATCCGTTACAGTTATTGTTTGTCCCTGGAGGACTGTATACAGATCAACTTTAATAAGTCCATGATGATTTCTTTTTCGTGTTTACCTTCTCAAGCATCTACTGCTTCTTGTATCTGAATGTCAAATTTTCTTTTTTCTTTTAATTTTTTATTAATTTATTAGTTTGGTTTTAGTTAACAAGATTCAATTCCATAGTTCCTTGATTTTCAAATTTCCTTTACCTCCCTCCCCCCACCCCCCCATGATATATATAATCCAGCAGACGATCTGCAAATATATTCATATTAAACATTAGTTCAATTACAAAGGTATATTGTACTAGGCGGGATGAAAAATGGTAAATAAGAAATAAAACCAAACAATGAAAAGAAAAAGATCGATTAGCTTGCTTCCATCTGGATTCAAGCTCAGTTCTTTCTAGTTATATTTCGGGATGTCATATTTCTCTCCTTCATGAGTCTTTCGGGATTGACTTATATCACTGCATTGCTGAAAAGAGTCCAGTCTGTCATAGTTGGTCATCACACAGATGTTGTGTCTGTGATTGTATACAAATTTCTCCTGATTCTACTCTTCTTGCTCACCATCAGTTTGTATAAGTCTCTCCAGGTAATTGTGATATCCATCACCTCCTCGTTTCTTATAGCACAATAATATTCCATTACATACATATACCACAACTTATTTAGCCATTCTCCAATTTATGGGCACCTCTTTGATTTCCAGTTCTTTCCAACCACAAAAAGAGCTGCTATAAATATTTTTGTACATATGGGTCTTCCTCCCTCTTCTCTGATCTCTTTGGGATATAAATCTAGGAGTGGTTTGCTGGGTTAAAGGGTATGAAGAATGTCAAATTTTCTATTGAATTCTGGTTTTTCCATCAAGAATGCTTCAAAGTGCTCTATTCCACTGAATAACCATATTTTCCCCTGAAACATGATACTCAGTTTTGCTGGGTAGGTGATTCTTGGTTTTAATCCCAGCTCCTTTGCCCTCCAGAATATCATATTCCAATCCCTTCAATCACTCAGTGTAGAAGCTGCCAGACCCTGTGTTAATCTGATTGCATTTCCACAGCATTTGAATTATTTCTTCCTGGCTGCTTGTAATATTCTCTCCTTAATCTGGGAATTCTGGAATCTGGATATAATATTCCTAGGATTTTTCTTTTTGGGATCTTTTTCAGGAGGTGACTAGTGGATTCTTTCAACCTATATTTTGCCCTCTGGTTCGAATATATTGGGGCAATTCTCCTGGAGATTTTCTTGAAGGATGATTTCTAAGCTCTTTCTTTAATCATGCTTTTTAGGTAGTACAATAATTTTTAAATTATCACTTCTGGATCTATTTTCCAGGTCAGTGGTTTTTCCCATAAGATATTTCACATTACCTTCTATTCTTTCATTTGCTTGGATCTGCTTAACAGCATCTTGATTTCTCATAAAGTCACTAGCTTCCATTTGCTCCAGTCTAATTCTGAAGGAATGATTCTCCTCAGTGAACTTTTGAGATTCATTTTCCATCTGTCAAATTCGGCTTTTTAAGGCGTTCTTCTCCTCATTGCCTTTCTGAGCCTCTTTTGCCATTTGAGTTAGTCTATTTTTTAAGGTGCTATCTTCCTCAGTCAGGCTGTTGATTCTCATTTCATACTTTTCCTACATCCTTCTTATATCTCTTCCCAATTTTTCCCCCACTTCTTTTATCTGTTTCTTAATGTCCTCTATGGCCTGTAAACAGCTCATATTTTCATTTGGAAGTTTTAGCCCCAGGGTGGCCAGACCAGCACCCTGCTGGAGAGAGCCCAGAACACCAGGAGCTGTGGGCATTTCCAGAATTGCCCATACATAGATGCCAACTACAAAGTGAGAGGTTAGTGCAGTATGGACTTTGGGACTCATTAGTGGGGAGAGTTCATTGGCCTCTTTCCCTGGGTATGAGAAGCTGCTGAGATGCTTCAGTACACAGTCGCAGACACATGTGGCAGCTTCAGTTCCTTACCTGAGAACTGTAGGGGGATCCCACTATCAGCCTGGGGGGTAATCACTCTTGCTTTACCCTTCTTGGATCTGGATTGCAGTCTGGGGTGGAGGTCTTGAGGTGTGTGACCAGCTTGCCAGAGAGTGTGGAGGCTTCACAGAGTCTATCCAACTAATATGTCCAGCAGCTAGGAAAACCCCTGAGTTTAGGACAGAAGCTCCCCTGACTGGTGTCAGAGTCCTACTGTGGCAACAAGCCCAAAAGTCAAGTAATTGAGTGGCAACATGCCTAAGCAAAAGAAGAGTTCGGGCTGTGGGGCTGTCCTCAGTGGGAGGTTAGCTTCTCTGTGTTGTTTTGTGGGTTCTGGAGCTCCAGAGGTCATTCAGATTCCCCCTTTTACATAATTTTGAAGTGGTGTGGGTTGGAGCTCTGAGGAAGTGCAGTTTCTATTCCACCATCTTGACTCATCCCCGTGAGTCTGTTTTTTCAGGTGTTATATTCTTTATTCAGGTTGTTGACTTTCTTTTCATGATTTTCTTACATCATTCTCATTTCTTTACCTAATATTTTATCCACTTCTGTCACTTGGTTTTCAAAATCCTTCTTGAGCTCCTCTATGGCCTGTAACCAATTCATAGTTTTATTGGAAGATTTAGCTGCAGGAGTTCTAATTTCATTGTCTTCCTGCCATTCCATGCTTTGATCCTTTTTTCCCCAAAAAAGGAATCTAAGGTTTGACTGCTGTGCTTCATTTACTTCCTTTGCTTGCTCATGTTGCCACTTAATTACTTGACTTTTGAGCTTTGTGTCATAGTAGAACTCTTCTTCCAGAGAAGAGAACTTTGTCCCAAATCATTGGGGTTTTTGCAGCTAGTGGGACTATTAGTTGTGTGCCCTCTCTGAGGCCCCCACAGGCTCTGGCACCTGGTAATACACCCCAGGACCTCCACCCAAGACAGTGATCCAGAGCTAAGCAGGTTAAAGCAAGAGAATTTACCCCTCAGAATGGTCACTTGGTCCCTCTAAAATCTGCAGGCCAAGAGCTCTGAAGCAGCCATGTTATGGCAGCTGCACAGCCACAGTGCCTCCACTGCTTCTTGCCTTCTTGCCCCAGGGGGCAGAGGCTGGACCCCACTCTCAGTCCCCTTTCCCAAAGTCCACACTGACCTTTTACTTTGCTTGTGACATTTTTGGGTTGATAATTCTGTAAACTTCCAGAGCTGCTAGTGATTCACTCTCCCGAACTTCAGGTGGCTGCTGGTCAGGGCCGTCCTGAGGTTAAAACCATCAGCTTTTACAGGGCTGGGCTTGGCTCCTAGCACACTGTTATGGACCCTTCCTGCTGGCCTGGTGGGCTGCCTTCAGTGGGAGATATGTTTTTCTCTGTCACTTTGTGGGTTCTGTAGCTCAAAAGTTTGTTTAGAGTTATATTTTATAGGTATTTCAGGTGGTTATGGGAAGAGTTCAGGGAGTTTTCCTGCTTCTATGCCACCATCTTGGCTCCTCCCTGCATTTTTGTGTCATTTTGTATCACAATTATCCCTTCTTAAGGCTGGCTGATAGGCATGTGGCATTGATAACCAAGGATCCCAATAAAATAAAGTAACTTGGCTTCTGAAACACATCAAATCCCTTCCACTTTGTTTCTTTTTCTAGTTCTTTATTGAGTGGAAATTATTGATCTATAGGCATCTCCAACTTGGGAAGTGTATTTTCTACTTTGCTTCTCACCATCTTTACTATGAGATGTGCCAAGACAGTGATGGTTCCTCTATCTTATTTTATCTTTGTATCTTTAGGACCTAATAAAATCTCTTACCCAGATATTAAGTACCTAATGAATACTTGTTGAGTTGAATTGAGCTATAGCATTGAGCTTAGAGATAATCTACTTCAAATCCTTCATTTCACATATGAAGAAACAGAGCCTAAAGAGGGAAAATTACGTATCCACAGTTGGACAGTTAATACCTAGATTAATATAGTAGAGTGGGGAAAGTATTGAACTTGAAGTCACAGGACCTGAGTTCTAATCACAGCTCTGTCATTTCCTTCCAGTTTGATCCTTATCTGCATTTTAGTTTTCTTATCTGCAAAATGAAGGGTTTAGGTGTACTTCATAACCTTGAAAGTTCCTATTAACTACTCTATGACCTCAATAGAATATCTGAAAATTAAACCCAAATCTTCTGTTTCTTGGCCCTGCACTCTTTTTATACTCCCACCTGTCTCCTATGTTGTAGTTAATAGTCAATAACTATTATTGGTCAAACAAACCAATGAGTAAGTAAAATGAATATGAATACAGTTCAGTTGATAACCAAGTCATTCTCATTTATCATTGCAATGAAATACAAGTAGACAGTCTGTATTGAACATTTTCTTTTGGAAATTTAACAAGAAGAGGTTTGTATTAAACATTTTAGTTTAATTTTAATTTTGAGTTTCAAATTTTTCCCTCCCTTCACCCTCAACCATACCTTTGGATGGGGGGTATTTTTGGCCTAGGAATTTCTCTCTGGGACATCCACCAGAATCTCCACAGGAGAAGGTCTGGCCATTGTTCCATTAAAAGCAGGCAAAGCTACATGGAAAAAAAGACAGGGCTGTTGCTTGGATTTTCCTTCTGTGACACTATGATAATTAGTGTGATCCTTTCAGAGTTTGTTTCACTTGTCACCTGCATGTGTGGGTGATTGGTGACTGGTTAGTCAACTTACAGAATTGCCTCCAATCATAATGCCATTTATGGGAGGACTTTTTCATGCATTTTGGTAAGAAAGAAGTGCATGGAAGACCAGACAGTATGGTCCAAAGAATTATCAATATGGGTGAATATTAATTTCATTCCAATTCAGTTCATATTTATCAAGTTCCTACTATGTGCAAGGCATTATATTAGCCTGGGAATACAAAGAATGCTTGAAAAAACCTGAGGGGAAAAATGTATTATTCTTATAATTTAAAACTTATGGAAGTGAATGTTGAAAACAACACATAAGTAAATAAATAAATTTATTTTTAAAAGTGTCATTCTTATTTTGTAAGTAGACCTTTGTGGCAATTGACCATTATTTTCATATTCAATACTGGGAGGTAAGAATAGACTAAACAAAACAAAAGAAAAAGAACAATGAGCCCAGCTTTTAAAAGGCAGTATAACATAATTAGTAGAGAAAGAGCAGTAAAGAAGATTTGTGTGCTGAGACTACTCTGATGTTTATTATCTTTGTGATCCTGGGTAAGTCATTAATTGATCCGTGTCTTCAAGAAATAATAAAAGACCGTAAGTTGCAGAGCAGATGCCTAGCTATATTTGTAGAACATATTTTCTTTCTGAGCATTCCCTATCCCAATATAATTACAGGTCCAGATTTGTATTCAATAAAAAGGAAAAAAAAAGTTCCTTAGAACTTTCCAATAGCAACATGTAGTATTTTTTAAAATTTCATTCTCAGTAGGACTTCTTAATTGAGATGCTAAAAAAGACTAGTTGAATTGTTCACTTTATAAACATCACTTTTTAGGAGGATGTAGAATTGTACATAGAGCGATAAGATCATAAAATTTAGAACTAGAAAATTCAATACAAATCCTTCTTTTTGTGGAAAAGGAAATTAAGGCACAGAAAACTTGGGAAGACTACACAAGTATTAGGTAGCATAGCCAGGAGTGAAACTCAGGGCTTCTGATTTTAAGCATTGTATATTTCCCACTACATACCTCAAGTAGTTTAGATTTTAGAGGGGAACATCATATGAATACGATATACATATCTGTATACATAGATATGTATATACATATATGCGTGTATATCAAGAGTCAGAGAGAGACAGAGAGACAGAGACAGAGACAGAGAGAGAGAGAGAGAGAAGGAGATGACAATGATAATTTCTCATTCAATCAGAAAAAAATCTTGTAGAGGCATAATAATCCTCCATTTATTAAATCCAATTCTTAAAAAATGCTCATGACTAACTTGACATATTGATGTTGTTAAATAACGATGAACTGTGTTGTATTTTAAATACAGTAAGAGTAAGACCATTTATGTTTACTGCTGAATGTTTTATTTATGTTTCTTAAGTTCACTTTCTTTGAATTGAGCATCTACTAAGAATTCCAACAGGTTGAATACATGGTTAGAAAGTGACAGTCCCTGATACAGTTAAACAGTGAGTTATAAGGAGGATATATTTGTGGAAAATATCAAGTAGTATGAAACTTGGTAAATGAAAGGATAAATCAATGGAAAATTGGGGGAGAGAAGCTTATAACCAAATCTTGGGATTCCTTATTTGGTAAACAAGGATATTTAAATACAAAATACTACAATTAAATGTATATTAAATTTAAAAACTTTGTCTGGAATAGCCTTTGCAAATGAATGTTGATTTGGGCCCAGAATTTTGCTTAATTCATTGGGTGCTCTGCTGCAAATGTAGACTAAAGAGGGGGACTGAATGGCTGTATTCTTGTAGTATATATCTGTAGGATGGTTTAAAATTAAAAAAAAATATTAGAAGGAGAGCAAACATCTGACTCAAACATTCATTTTGCAGGCCAGGTGTGAGATTACTAGGTAACTTTGGAACTTACTACCAACCACACAGTCACCCTGGTCTCCCAATTTATCAAACTCTTCGACTCCTATCATTCATTGTCTCACTGTACATTAATTATTTTCAGGAATGGTCATACCTTATATATCACTGTCACCAATAACTGAGTCGCTGCCACGATTCTGACCTCTGAAATTCCCCATTTATTGTATTCTCCTCTTTTTCCTTATCTCCTACCTCATTCCCCTTAAATTTATTCTTTGTCCTCATTGCAACCTCCAGTTCCTTATTCCCTGTTCTCCCAATCTATTACTGTTACTACAGCCTTACTTTATTTAAGAATCTTGACCCTATAATCAACCATATCACAACTATACATTGCTTTTTCTACCCCTAACTGCCTAGCCTCTTTGTCTTGCCACATTTCATACTTATGCATTCCTCAAACCTAAATAAGTCCCCACCTTCTTCCTTTTCCACTTATACTCCTAAAACTGTTCATCACTGCTGGAAGAAGTCAAACCATTTTGCTGCCTGGGTACACTACAAATCATATTATCTAATCTCAATGGAGGCTTCACTGCTGAGTGACAATGATCTTATCCTTCTCTGATTGGCTATCTATCATATACTCCACAGCGGCCCTTTAAAGCTTCTATTCTATCATCAAGACCCAGATGCCTCCCCTTCTTTCTCAGCAGATAGCACAATTACAATAGAATCCAGAATTTCATAGTTGGAAATGATCTCAAAGGTCATCTAATCAAATCCATATGTGAAAAAGAATCCCCACAACAATAGACCTTACAAATGAATATCCAGTCTCTCTCTGAATATTCCCAATGAGGAATAATCGACCACCTCTCAAGGCAGAACACGTCATTTTGAAATAGCTTTAATTTCTAGGAAGTCTTTAATCACATCAATACAGAATTTCTATGGTAGCAACTACTTAGAGGCAGCTGGTAGCACAGTGGATAGAATGCTGTGCCTAGAATCAGGAAGATCTGAGTTCAAATCTTGCCTTAGATATTTACTAACAGTATGACTCTGGGCAAGTCACTTAACTTCTGCTTGACTCAGTATCTTCGATTGTAAAATGGGAATATTTTGGTACCAACCTTGCATGGATGTTGCAAGAATCAAATGAAATATTTGTGAAAAAAAGGACAGTGCCTGACACATAGGAACTACTATACAAATGCTTATTCCCTTTCCATTCCCCTCTCATCCATTGCCCCTCATTCTGAACTCTTAGAATAAATAGAACAAATCTACTCTCTCTTCTACATGACAACTTTTCAAGTACTTGAAGAAACATATAATGTCATTCTCCCTCAGTCTTCCCTTATACAGTTTAAGCATTTCCAGTTATTTCAATGTATCCTCATGCAGTTTATTTTACATGAACTCAAAGGCCTTCACCATTTTTGTGACCTTCTTCTGGATGTCCTGTAGTGGAACAATGAACAATATTCTTTTTAATAATTTATTTAATTTTAGTTTTCAACATTCACTTCCATTATATTTTGAGTTTTAAATTTTCCCTTCTCCCTCTTCTTCCCCTTTCCCAAGATGATGTGAAATCTTATTCAGGCTCTACTTATACATTCCTATTAAACATATTTTCACATCAGTCATGATGTAAAGAAGAATTAGAACTAATGGGAAGAACCATGAGAAAGAAGACACAAAACAATACAAAACAAAAGGAGAGCAAATAGTATGCTTCAATCTGTATTTAGACTCCAAAGTTCTTTCTCAGGATGTGGATAGCATTTCCCGTCATTAGTCTTTTGGAGATGGCTTAGATTCTTGCATTACTAAGAAGAGCTAAGTCTACCAAAGTCAGTCATCACACAATGTGACTGTTACTATGTACAATGTTCTCATGGTTCTGCTCATTACACTTAACATCAGTTCATAGAAGTCTTTCCAGGTTTTTCTGAAATCCACCTACTCACTTCTTATAGCACAATAGTATTCCATTACATTCATATGCCACAGCTTGTTCAATCATTCCCCAGTTGATGAACATGCCCTCAATTTCCATTTCTTGGGCACCGTGAAAAGAACTGCTATAAATATTTTGTACATGTGGGTCCTTATCCCTTTTTTATGATCTCTTTGGAATACAGACCTAGAAGTGGTATTGCTGGGTCAACAGTTTCATAGCCCTTTGGGAATAGTTCTAAATTGCTCTCTAGAATGTCTGGATCAGTTCACACTCTTTCAAAAATATGTCAGTGTTCCAATTTCCCCATATCTTCTCCAACACTTATAATTTTCCTGTTTTGTCATGTTAGCCAATCTGATAGGTGTGGTGTGGCACCTCAGAGTTGTTTTGATTTTCATATCTCTAACCAATAGTGATTTAGAGAAAACAGCTATCTTTAATTTCCTCCTCTGATAACTGCCTGTCCTTATCCTTTGAACATTTATCAATTGGGGAATAACTTGCATACTTATAAATTCAATTCATTTCTCTATATTTTAGGAATGAGGAATGGAACAATATTCTACCTGAAACATGGTGAATAGAATGATAAACAATACGCTAGATGTGGCCTCACCATTGTGCAACAGCATTTAGCACTTCCTTGAATCTGGAAGCATTAGCTCTCCTAATACACTGCATTTTTACGTTAGCAATTTTTTTTTTACTATATTACACTTTTGACTCATATTATACTTAGAATATACTAAAAGTTCAAATATGGGAAGAAATACATATTTTTTAGTAACTACTATTTTCAGATATTCAGCTGTAGAGTAATACCTGCCCCATTTTGTGTTTATGAAGTCTTTTATTTATTTTGGGGGGGGGGATCCAAGTTCAGGATTTAACTTTTATGTCTATTGAACTTAGCCTCATTAAGTTCAGACTGATGTCAACTCTATCATGTATGGGGTTAACTATTCTTCTTAGCTTTACACTATCTGCAAACTGTATAAAGATACTATCCAGGAATATGCTGTATGGTATATACATAATAAGCTTGTATGGGCTTAAAAGAGTTGATTGCTAAATGATCAGTATGAGCACTTGCCACTGTGGAAATTGGAATATGCTACAAATGAAGGCTTGATTTATTCTTTTGTTAATTGTCTAGACTTAAGAAAGTGATGGCAAAAACATTACTAATTCATCTTAAACTTAGAAGTGTATCATATGAACATTTTGTTTCCTAGAGAACTGGTTGTTAGGTATTTACACGCATAACCCTGAAAGGCTCATCTACCTTAGGTGTTCAGTTGGCACTCAACTCTCACATGTGGCTCCAAGAAACTGTATGTAGCATGTTCACTGGCCACACCCCAGTAATCCATTTGGCCAATGTGCTATACCAGGTTGAGGGCAATAGATGGGCCTCAAACCCACCGGTGAGTTAGGGGGTGACTACCCTAAGCATGTGATGACTTCAACTTATAGAATGGGTGGATGAGAACAATTTGTTCCAATAGTTATGAAGGCAAATGAAACAGGTATTGTGGAGTGCTTAGAGCTTGGGCAGACATTGAAGACACCAACATCATCCAAAGCATCCTGGGTCATTACCAGTCATCTTGACTTTTGTCTTACCCCTGGACTTCAATGGAAGAGACAATGAGGCTGACAACTCTGTTCAACTCTTTCTCACTTAAATCCAATTGACCCATGAATCAAGATATCACTCTGTGATGTCATTGGTCCTCTTAAAAATGAAGGATATAAGAAGATACATTATTTTAAAACTTCCTTATAAAAATAAATGAAGGACAAAAACAACACTCCAACCCTGATATTATCCAAGGCATAGAAATGCTAAAGAACAAAAGACCAAGAACAGGTGCCTAGTATGATATGCTGGAGACTTTCAATTTGTTTTTCTGCATTTGTTTCAGTCATGTTCAACGTTTTGTGACTGCATTTTTCTTTTGGCAAAGATCCTGGAACGGTTTGTCATTTCCTCCTATAATTCATGTTACACATGAGGAAACTGAAGCAAACAGGTTAAATGATTTGTCCAGTGTTACACAGCTATTAAGTATCTGAGACCAGTTTTGAACTCAGGAAGATGAGTCTTACTGACTCCAGGCCTGGCATTCTATCAACGATGTCACTCAGCTGCCCATTCTGACTTGTTATCAGACCTTTATCAACTACTCTTTGGGGTAGAATCCCATTTATGAATTCATCTACTTGATGCATTGTCAAACCTACATCTCTCCATATTTCCCCAAAAAAATAGCTTGAAAGTCTTAAAATGCTTTACCACAAGCTAGCTAAACTGTATCTAAATGATTTCTTTGATCAACAAGCTTAGCGGCCCTGTCAAAAGAAAAAGAAGATTAGTGGAGCATAATATTTTTTCTTTGATGAAGTCATGATGGCTCTTTAAACATCTTTTAAAATAATTTCTGGCCTTCTATTTTCATTTGTATAGAGAATTCCTAGCACGGGAGTTCCTCCCACTAATATAATAACTTCTAGTATTGGAGAATTAGGTGCCTTGGGATACTAAGACGTTAAACAATTTTCTCATGGTCATCATACCACTAGCATAAATCAGAGATAGACATTAAAACCATGTCTTTTGAATTATGGAGCTAGCTTTCTATGCCACAATAACTCTTGATCTTATTAATACATTGTAAAATTTTACCTGAAATAAAAGTCAACTGACTTTCTTGTTGTCTAAAGATTCCACATCACTACTACCCCTCTTTAGCAAAGCCCGGACAGCATTTGTTTGTGTTTACAGTTCTATGACACCTCTCCCATTTGCTACAACTTTAAAATATTAATAACAGTTGCTCTACATCATATATGGTACTTCTTTTTTTCTTTTTTTTTTTTGGATGGCAATTGGGGTTGAGACTTGACCAAAGTCACAAGGCTAGTAAGTGTGTCAAGTGTCTGAGGCCAGATTTGAACTCAGAATACATGGTACTTCTTTCATTTATCTACAGATGTAATTCACTTGATCTAGGTGACTTGAAATAATGCTGTTACTATCTCCAACCATATCTTATATATCTATTATGAATTTTTGTTCTGTCCTTTGTAATCAAAAGATCATTCTCCTTGGCAGGAAAAAAGAAAAACAGTTAAGAGAATAAGAATTTTGTAGTTCTGGGGAGGAGCCAAGATGGGGGAGTAAAAGCAGGAACTTGGTTGAGCTCCCACACCAACCACCTCCAAT
Organism: Gymnobelideus leadbeateri; assembly: GCA_011680675.1. Taxonomy (NCBI): domain Eukaryota; kingdom Metazoa; phylum Chordata; class Mammalia; order Diprotodontia; family Petauridae; genus Gymnobelideus; species Gymnobelideus leadbeateri. The sequence goes on from WOXC01005132.1 coordinate 138,993, forward strand.
ACCTGTAAAATAAAACGATTCTAAGCAAATTTTAGAGCTACAGAACCCACAAAGTGACAGAGAGAAATAAATCTCCCACTGAAGGCAGTTTGGCAGGCCAACAGGAAGGGCCTTTCATGTGAGGGTGGGAGCCAAGCACAGTCTGTTGTGAGCCATAAGGTCACAGACGCAGAGTGGACCATACCAGTGGCCCAGACTGGCAGAAGCAGACTTCAGGAGAGTGAATCACTGGCAGTTGCAGTGATTTCCAGACTTCTCAATCCGTAAACACCATAGAGATAGTAAAAGGTCAGTAGGGTACTATGTTGGAACTGGGTGACAGAAGAATGTGGTCCAGCACCTCCCTTCAGGGTGAGAGGTGGGCAGCTATAGCTGCTGCACCATGGCAGCCTCTGGCAACCAAGTGAACATTAAAAGGATAATCACTCTTACTTTGACCTGCTTGTATCTGGGCTGCACTCTTGGGTGGTGGTCCTGGGGTGAGGAATGCCAGTGTGGCAGAGCTTGTGATAGCTGTACAGAGGGCACTCTCCTCATAGCTCTGACAACAACTCTGATGACATTTCAGAAAACTCCAGCAATTTGGGACATAATTCTCACCACTCTGGAAGCAGAGTTCTACTTTGGCAAAGAGCTCAAAAGTCTACTGATTGGCTGGCAAGATGAGGAAACAGAGGAAGGGAAATCAGACTATAGAATCCTTTTTTGGGGACAAAGAGGATAAAAACATGGAACCAGAAGAAGACAACAAAGTCAAAACTCCTGCATTAAAAGCTTCCAAGGAAAATCTGAATAAGTCGCAGGCAATGGAGGAGCTCAAGAAGGATTTTGAAAATCAAATAAAAGAAGTAGAGGAAAAATTGGGAATAGAAAAATGATGCAAGAAAATCATGAAAAAGAAGTCAAAAGCCTGACTGAAGAAAATAACACCTTAAAAAGTAGACAAACTCAAATAGCAAAAGAGGTCCAAAAAGCCACTGAGGAGAAGAATGCCTTAAAAGGCAGAAATGGTCAGATGGAAAAGGAATGTCAAAAACTTACTTGAAAGAATAATTCCTTCAAAATTTGATTGGAGCAAATGGAAGCTAATGAGTTTATGAGAACTCAAGATACTATAAAATAGTTCCAAACAAATGAAAAAATACAAAGCAATGTAAAATATCTCATTGGAAAGGCCACTAATCTGTAAAATAGATCCAAGAGAGATAATTTTTTTAGTGTTTTTTTTTAGATTTTTCTATTTTACATTTTAAAAAATTAAATTTATTTTTTTTTCTCTTTTTTTTTTATTTTTTAGTTTACGTCATTCATTTCCACAAGATTTTGAGTTATAAATTTTCTCCCCAAATTTCCCTACCCACCACCCCAAAACAGCATTCCCACTGGATATCTTCTCCTCCAATCTGCAATCTCCCATATTTTCCCCCATTCCCCTTCCACTTTCCAGTAGTGCACAGTGGATCTTTATGCCCCAGTGCCTGTATATCTCATTTCCCAGTTGCATGTAAAATATTAATATATATAAACATTTGATTTTAAAACTTTGGGTTCCAGATTTTTTCTCTTACTCCCTTGTCACCCACCTTCACTGGGGATGATAAGCAATTCAATATAGGTTGTACATGAGTAGCTACGTAAGACATTTCCATAGTGGATATATAGTGGAAGACTGACTGTATTTCCCTCTAGTCTATATTACCCCCAACTTTTCTATTCTCAACTTTGATCCTTTCCCTTTTCAAAAGTGGGTGCTTCCAGTTTCCCTCCCCCCCCAGCCTGCCCTCTGTTCGATTATCCCCCCTCTCTTCCCTTTACCCTCTACTCTCCTGTAGGGTGAGATACCCTATTTAGCGTGTATGTCATTCCCTCCCTAAGCCAAATTCAATGAGAATAAGGTTGACTCATTCCCTTTTCATTCCTTTATTTCCCCTCCACTGAAACAAGTTCCTTGCCTCTTCTATATGAGATAATTTACCCCATTCTCTTTCTCCCCTTCTCCTCTCATTATATTCCTTGCTCACATCTCAATTTCACCCTTTAAGTATCATCCCTCCCTATTCAATTTGTCCTGTGGCCTCTGTCTATGTATACCTGTAGACATATATACAGACACTCACATATGTGTTCATATACTCATATACCCTCCTATATAGACATATATATGTATGTATACACATACACACACAAACATATACACACATATGTATATATATATATATATACATATATACATACACAAGTATATACATTTCTATTGCATTAAACTATTCTCATACTGAGAAAACTTTCATAAGTTACAGTTATCATTTTTCCATGTAGGAATATAAGTAGGTCAACTTTTATAAGCTCCTTATGATTTCTTTTCCCTGTATACCTTCTCAAGCTTCTCTTGCTTCTTGTTTCTGAATGTCAAGTTTTCTATTCAACTCCGTTTTATTTTCATCAAGAATGTTTGAAAGTCCTTTATTCCAATGAATGACCATATTTTCCCCTGGAACATGATACTCAGTTTTGCTGGGTAGGTTATTCTTGGTTTTAATCCCAGCTCCTTTGATCTCCAGAATATCATATTCCAAGCCCTCAATGTAGAAGCTGTCAGGTCCTGAGTTTTCCGGATTATGTTTCCACAATATTGAAATTGTTTCTTCCTAGCTGCTTGTAATATATTCTCCTTGATCTGGTAACTCCAAGACCTGGCTATAATATTACTAGTGGTTTTCTCCTGGTGATCTTTTTCGGGAGGAGACCTGTGGACTCTTTCAACCGCTATTTTGCCCTCTGGTTCTAAAACATAAGGGCAATTTTCCTTGAGAATTTCTTGAAGGATGATTTCTAGGTTCTTTCTTTGATCATGACTTTCAGGTAGTCCAATAATTTTTAAATTGTCTCTCCTGGATCTATTTTCCAGGTCAGTGGTTTTTCCCATGAGATATTTCACATTGCCTTCTTTTTTTTTCATTTGTTTGGATCTGTTTAATAGTAACTTGATTTCTCCTGAAGTCACTAGCTTCCATTTGCTGCAATCTAATTCTGACAGAATTATTCTCTTCAGTGAGCTTTTGAGATTCTTTTTCCATATGGCAAATTCAGCTTTTTAAGGCATTCTTCTCCTCATTGCCTTTTTGAGCCTCTTTTGCCATTTGAATTAGTCTATTTATTAAGGTGTTATTTTCTTTTGTCAAGTTGTTGACTCTCATTTCATAATTTTCTTGCATAGTTCTCATTTCTCTTCACAATATTTCCCCCACTTCTCTTATTTGATTTTCAAAATCCTTCTTAAACTCTCCTATGGCCTGTAACCAGATCATATTTTTCTTGGAAGCTTTTGGTGCAGGAGTTCTGATTTTGCTGTCTTCTTCCTGTTCCATGCTTTGATCCCTTTATTTATCCTTTTGATCCTTTTTATCCCCAAAATAGGAGTATAAAGTTGGGTTCCTCTTTCTGTTTTGCTTCATTTGCTTGCTCATATTGCCACTCAATTTGACTTTTGAGCTTTTTGCCACAATAGAACTCTGCTACCAGAAATGAGAGTTTATCGCAAATGCTGGGGTTTTCACAGCTGCCAAAGTTATTATTTGGGTGTCCTCTCTGAAGGCTCCACCCATTCTGGCAAGCTTGTCATGCACCCCAGGACCTCCACCCTAGACCACAATCCAGATCCAAGCAGGTTAAAGCAAGAGCAATTACCCGTCAGACTGGTTGCTTGGTCCCCCTACAATTTGCAGGCCAGGAGCTGAAGCTGCCACATAGTGGTGACTGCATAACAGTGGCACCTCTGCCACTTCTTGCCCTGGGGGCAAAGGCCTGATCCTGCTCCACATTCCCAGGTTCCAAATTCCTCACTGCACTGACCTCTCCCTTTGTCATTGGCATCTATGGGTTGATAATTCTGGAAACTGCCACAGCTGCTGGTGACCTGAAGTCCCTCCAAACAGTGGCTGGTCAGGCCACTCTGTGGCTAAGACCTCTGCCTTGAGCAGGGCTGGGGTTGGCTCCAAGAGTGCTGTGCTGGCTGCTTGCTGCTGGCCTGCCAGGCTGTCCTCAGCAGGAGCTTAGCTTCTCTGTGTCATTTTGTGGGTTCTGTCACTCCAAAATTTGTCTATAGTCATTTTATATGAATGGGGGGAGGTGGGAGCAAGAGCTTCAAGGAAGTCTTGTTTCTATTCCACCATCTTCTGTCTGACCAGGAGAGATAATTTAAAAATTACTGGTCTACCTAAAAGCCATGATCAAAAAAAGAGCCTAGACATCATCCTCTAAGAAATTCTCAAGGAAATTGCCCTGATATTTTAGAACCAGAGGGCAAAATAGAAAATGAAAGAATTCACTGATTACTTCTTGGAAAAGATCCCAAAAAGAAAAATCTTAGGAATATTATAGTCAAATTCCAAAGTTCTCAGGTCAAGGAGAAAATATTACAAGCAGTCAGGCAGAAACAATTTGAGTATTGTGGAAACACAATCAGGATCTCATAAGATCTAGCAGCTTCTACCTTAAGGAATCAAAGAGCTTGGAATATGATATTCTGGAGGTCAAAGGAGCTAAGATTACCACCAAAAATCTCCTTCCCAGGAAAACTGGTTATACTACTTCAGGGAAAATATGAACATTCAATGAAATAGAGGTAGAGGACTTTCAAACATTCTTTTTTTTTTTTTTCAAGTTTGATTTGCTTTTTAATATATTTATAGATATAAAATTAGGCCTCTAACAGTGATAGGGAAAGGGACGTCACCGCCGCCAAACATACATTTTCTTAAAAGTAACAGAAAAGTTAACATCCTTCCTATCCCACCCCCTCCCCCCATCCTCATCCCTCTCCCCCACCTCTTTGCCACCCTGTTTTAGGTGGTGAGGTGGAAGATGAAAGGAGAAGGAAGGGGGCAAAATCAAGTGCAAAACACTGTGATATGTAAAGGAGGACAAAAAGGGGAAGAGGTGAGTGGGATAGTTGGGGCTCAGAGGCGGGAGTCCTAGCAGGGAGTGGAATTACCCTGAACAAGCAGGGATTGGGGGAAGGGGAGAGAAAGGAGGAGAAAATGCAACTTTCCCAGGCTTAAAAAAAAAAAAAAAAGAAAAAAAGAAAAAAAAATCAAAAAACCTAAACCAAAGAGGGAGTGGCCCCTCCATTCCCACTCTGGCTTCATGGTGCTGAGCAGCCAAAGATTCCTTGGCCTTCTCCCCCAAAGAAACAAGGAAGAGGAGAGGAAAAGTAACCCTGCCACCCCTCCCCCCAAAAAACCACACTAACACAACAGGCTCAAAAAAAAAAAAAAAAGGAAAAAAAGAAGATTTGGGGAGAGGCCATTCTTGCAGAGTCCCGTGCACCTCTCCACCGAACCACATTCCTGGGCTCAACCCCCCCACCCGCCCCTTGTGCATCGTAATGTTCTGTCTCCCTCCTCCAGTCCATCCTTCCCCCCTTGGATGTCTTTCTTTTTCTAAAGCAAAAAGTCCAAAGTGCAATGCTGCTGAATGTGAGGGCCTCGGGTGGGTCAGGAGAGGGACAGCCTCATGCCCCCTGAGAAGCAGAGCAGGCTGGCAGGCTGGCCTCAGCTGCCTCCCCTCCCTACCCCTCAGCCCTCCCGAGGGAGTTCAGGGCTCTCAGGAAGGCATGCACTGCACCCGGTCTGGGCCCTCCTCCTCGTCCGATGTGTCTGAGGAGCTGGGGGACTCATCTGAGTCTCCATCTGTGGCCCCGACCCCGGGCTCCCGCCAGCGCCGGTGATGTCATCTCTGCCTCAGGTGGTGCATGAGGAACCAGAGCATGTGGCTGTCAAACAGGTCAGTATGGTGCAGGCTGTCCTCATCCCGCTCCCGTTTGTTCTTCTTAATCACATCCTTTAACCCAGTTAGCTCCGTGGAAGCTTCAGCAGTAGGTGCCCAGATCTTGACATCATGGTCTAGACCACTAGTGGCCAGCACAGGCAGGTGGGGGTGGGGCTCTAGACAGTTTACCACGCCTCCCTTGTCCCCTTCCATGAACTGGATGATCTGGCAGGACGATTTCTCCCAAAGGAAGATGTGCCCACAGTCGCTGCCGCTCACCACAAATTCGCTCTTAGGGCCATAGAAATTGACGCCTTTCACTGTAGCATTATTTCGGTGCCCTTTATATCTCTTGATGTACTGGGCACCATCACTGTGAGAAGAGTTGAAGAGATAAATGTCTTCATTATTGTAACTGGCAAGGAGCTCTGTGCCATCGTGGCTGTACACAAGACAGGTGATGTTTGCTTTGGACTCACTGTTTACCAGGTGATGAGGACAAAACTTCTTCAGCACACCGTTATTCTCATTCTCATCAATTTTACGCTGGTCATAAATCCTCACAAATTGATCTCGCCCACCCACTGCAAATTGGTGAGTACTGGCGGGGTTCACGTAGATTGTGTATAGCCCAACTTTCTTCTCCTTCTCCTTCGTCACCACCAGTTTCGATGCTGGTCGGTCTTGTCGGAGGTCAATGGTGAAGACAACGGCATCTTCACCAGCAGATAGGAAAGTACAAGGGGAGTCTGGCTCCAGGGCCAACTTATGGGAGGCTCCCTTGTGCTGGGCAACACGCTTGGTGTTCTTGCAGCACTGTGTGGCGGACAGCTCTGCTACCCGCACCTGCCCATCACGGGCACACATGGCAAGAGTTGAATCACCACTGTTGGGAAGGAACTTGGCCTGGAAGACATTGCTTTTGTGGCCACTCTCAAAATCCAATACAGGTCGCCTCCGAACCCAGTCCCACACCACCACCTTGAGGTCATCACTGCCACTGGCCAGCCAGGTGCCATGCTGGTTAAAGTGCAGGGTGTTGACACAACCAGTGTGGCCCTCTAGCCCATGCTGCAGGCGAAAGCGCTGCACAAAGACTCGTGCTCCACAAGCTTCATACACAAAACGAGCACTTGAACCCAGCTCCCTCTCTCTCAGAGCTGGAAGGGCTTGCCAGCGGGGCCGGGGCAGAGCTGATGTCTCTGAGGCCACCCAGTCCTCAAGGGCTCGTTCATCATCTGATGAGTCCTGTTCACGATTGGCCCGTTTGCGTTGAACTCGGCGCCGAGGCTGCTCTTCTTCTTCCTCTTCTTCTTTTTCTTCTTCTTCCTCTTCCTCCTCCTCTGAGCGGTCATGAACCCGGTTTTCATCATTAATTGAGTAGTGGCCAGTGTCCTCCATGCTATCAGAGTCCTTGTCTTCACCTGAGCTCTCTGTGTCTGTGCCTCGGCTTTCTGTGCTGGTGCGGTTGGGACCACCCCCATCATCCCCAGTTAGGCTCAGGCTTAGGTCAGAAGCCTCCACCTCGATGCCTGAGGATGTTTCTCTCCCCTCTTCTGTCCCAGACATTTCCTCTGGACTGCTGGATAAGCTTCCATTCGCAAGGTCTGTTTTGCCATCTGTGCTGCTCCCTTTACCAGACATCTTGAGTTGTATTTGTTGTAGCCAGCCTGAACTTATTCTCTGGCTGTTTGGGATCTTGAATGTATTCTTCCAGACTTCACATAAATTATATACGTTCTTCCCACTTTATGGCTGAAGTAAGGCCTGGCTGGACTCCTGAGAAAATAGCTCTGTAGATTCACTGAAGGAACTGGCCAGCCGCCGCCACCGACGCCGCCGACGCCGCCGCCGCCGCTGCCGCTGCCGCCGCCGCCGCCGCCGCCGCCACTCTCACTTTCAAACATTCTTAATGAAAAGACCAGAACTGAACAGAAAATTTGACTTTCAAATATAAGAAGCAAAAAAAGCATGAGAAGGTAAACAGGAAGTAGACACCAAAAGGAACTTATTGAAGATGAACTATTTACATTCCTATATGGAAAAAAAAAGATAATTGTAACTCATGGGACTTTTCTCAGTATGAGGATAGTTGCAGGGAATATATACATACACACATACATACATACATACATACATACATATGTATGTATGTATAGGAGGATATGTGTGTGTACATGTATACATAGAGAGAAAGCACAGGATATGTTGAATATGAAGACTTGATATCTAAAAAATAAAATTAAAGGTGAATGAGGAATATATTGGGAGAAGGAGAAATGGAAAGGTAAAATAGGGTAAATTATCTCATAAAAAAGGCAAAGAGAAAATTGTCAAAATGGAGGGGAAGAGCAGAAAGGTGAAAGCGAATGGGTCAACCTTACCCGCATTAAATTTGGCTTAAGGAGGGAATAACATACAAAATCAATTGGGTATCTTACCCTACAGGAAAATAGGGGGGGAGAGGAGATAAGAGGGAGGATGATAGAAGGGAGAATAGATTTGGGGAGAGGGTAGTTAGAAGCAAACACTTTTGAAAAGGGACAGGATCAAAATAGAAAATAATATAAGTGGGGGTGGGATAGGATGGAAATGTAGTTAGTTTTTCACAATATAACTATTATGGAAATGTTTTGCATAAGTACAGATGTACAACCTATATTGAACTGCTTTTCTTCCGGGTGGAGGCATTTGAGGAGAGAAGAAGGTAAAGGATCTGGAAATCAAATTTTTAAAAACAAATATTTAAAAATTGCTTTTTTCCCACTGCAACTGGGAAATAAGATATACAGGCATTGGGGTATAGAAACCCATCTTGCCCAACTAGAGATTTGTTGGGGGGGATGGGGGAGGATATAAGAGAAAACAGATTAGGGTGAGGGGTATTCAATAGGCTTGCTATCTTGGGGGGAAGTAGGGGAAAGATAGAGAGAAGACCTGTAACTCAATATCTTGTCAAAATGAATGTTGAAAACTAAAAATAAATAAATACATTGAAAAAAGAAAGAATTAGATAGTTCTCTCTTCCCTCTTTCAGTAAGTATTGTGATCTCTTCCAACCCAAGAAGTGATCTTATCCTTTCTTTGATTACCTTCTTTTCCTCATTATGTTTAAAACAAAAGAACAAAAGAAAAGAATAAACAACTGACCAGCTAATTCTGGAATTTAATATCCTTGAGAATATTTTTAAAGTGCCACTCTATACTTCTGGATTCATTCTTTCTTTTTAAAAAGTTTTATCAATGTGTTTCATTTTTTACACAAAAAAATATTGAAAAATTGCCACATTTCATGAGAGGTCTTCCCTAAAATGAACAAGCAAATATATTAAACAGTGTAACAAAACTAACAACACAGTTACCTAATCTGAAAATGCATGCAATATCATACATTTGTAGCACTCCAACCTGTCTACTTTGACTTTTAAATTTTTTACTTCTGGGTTTTCTTCATCCCTTCAGTTCTCCCCAATAACTGAAAAGGTAAATAATATGATACCCATTTTACATAATAAGTCACAAAATACATTTTTTTCACATTAACTATTCTCTGGAGTGGGGGAAAACTAAGAAAAATAGAGAAAAAATATATACTTCACTGTACACTCAGAGGTCACCAGTTCTCTCTCAGGAAGTAGATAGCATTTTTTATTTTTGAGTCCTTTGAAATCATGGAGGATCATTGTGTTGATCAGAGTTACTAGGTTATTCACAGTATATTACCTTTATAATATTGTTAATACTGTGTACATTGTTTTCCTGGTTCTGTTCACTTCACTTTACATCATCTCATAGGTTTCTCTGAAACCATTCCCTTTCAACATTTCTCACAGCACAATTGTTTTCCATCATATCTTTATGTCAACTTGTTTAGACATTTCCCAATTGATGCATATACTCCATTTTCCCATTCTTTGCCCTTATAGAAAGGCTGCTATAAATATTTTGTACATGTTGATCATTCTCATTATCCTTTGATCTATTTGTCTTAGTAGCAGTATTTCTGGGTCAGGGTGTATGCACAGTTTTATAGCTCTTTAGGCATAGTTACAAATTATTCTACAAAATGGTTGGAATAGTTCATATCTCCAGCAATAATGCATTAGTGTATTTCTTTTTGCTAATTCCTTCCAGAATTTAATTAACAGAAATATATTTTATCTTTTGTCTATTTCCACCAGAATAGGATAAAAAAGAAAAAAAAATATTTTAAACAAGTATGTGTAATCAGATGAAATAAATTCTCTCATTAGCTATATAAAAATATAAATGTTTCATTCTACATCTTATGACATCACCTTGGGATGAAGATAGTAGGTTTCATCATCAAGCCTTTGGGATTATGGAAGGTTATTGCATTGATCATAGTTCCTACAGTTTTCAAAGTAAGTTGGCTTTGCTGTATTATATAAATTGTTTTCTTCTGCCCTTTTCATTCTTATCCTGTTTGTAAAAGTCTTTAAATTAGCCATTTTTCTAATAATGATGTTATTAATTGTTCTTCTGGTTCTATTTACTTCACTTTGCATCAGTCCATATAACTTTTGTATGTCTCTAACATCATCTTTTTTTTCATCATTTCTTGCAGTACAATGGTTCTTTATCACATTCATATAAATGACAGCTTATTCAACCATTCCACATTTGATAGACATGCTTTGCTTTGAGCTTTTTGCCACCGTAAAAACAGCTGCTATAAGTATTTTTGGTCATTTATAGGAACTGGTTTTTTAATCTCTTTTAGGTATATGTCTAACAATGGTATAGCTGGACAAAAAGCATTAGTCATCTCAAAACTTTCTGTGCAAAATTAAAAAATTCATTCTAAAATAGTTGTACTCATTCATAGGTCCACCTAAGGCATGAATCTGTTTTCCCACAGCATTTCCAATAGTTAATATTTTCCTTACTTGTCACTTTTGCCAATCTGTTGAGTGTAAAGTAAAATATCAGAGTTCATTTAATTTGCATTCATTAATTAGTAGTAATTTTATTATGCTTACAAATAGTCACATATTTCTAAGCACTCCATTAAGAAAAAAGATTAAGAAACGATCAGTGAACTGAGAATGCAACTAAAATGTTAGAAGAGAAGCACTTTTTATAATGCCTATTAAAGATTAAAATAGAAGCCCTAAAAAGTTGGAAATGAACAATATTGAAAACAAAAAAAAAACCTGAATCAATAAATAAAACTAGAAGCCTCTTTAAGAATTAAAAAAATAGCTCATTGTATAATAAGAAAGAGGAAAACCATGTTATCAATTTAAAAATGAAAAATGAAAATTCATAACATATGAAAAAGGAATAAAGCATATTATTTTAGATTATTTTCTCAACTATATGCCAAAAAATCCACAAATTATATAAGTGAAATATTCAGAGTAACAGAAGAAATGAAGAATTAAATAACCTAGTAGTAGAAAAAGAAATTGAGCAAGTTATAAATGAACTTCCAAAGAAAAATAACTCCAAGGTCCAGATGGTTTATCACGCAAATTCCATCAAACAATCAAATAAAAATGAATTCTAATAAACTATTTTATAAAAAGCAGCAAAGAACATAATAATTCTTTTGATGATACAGATGTGGTCTTGATCCATAAACTGGGGCAGTTGGTATATGTGACAAAAGAGAAAAAAGAAAACTATAGAATAATATCATTAATGGACGTAGATGATAATACTTTAAAATATTGGTGAGGATGTTAATAAAAATAAATCACAAAGATTGTTCACTTAGACTAGTTTGGATTTCTACCATGAATTAAGCTTGGTTTAATATTGGGAAAACTATGAACTTAAGTAACCATATTAAATACAAAATCAACAAAAATTACATGATTATATTGAAAGATGCCAAAAAATATTTTGACAAACTATTTCTTGTATAAAAAAGGAACAACTAGAAAGCAAAAGAATAAATGTACCTTTCCTTAAAATAATTATTAGTGTATATCTAAAACAAAAACTACCATTATATGTGATGGAAATAAGCTAGAAATATTTTTTAATAAAATTAGGGATGAAATAAGAATGTTCATTTTTCACTACTTCTATTTGACATTGTATTAGAAATACTGATTATGGAATTAACACAAAAAAATGAATTGAAGGAATAAGTATAGCTAAAGAAGAAATAAAATGATCATTTTTTTACAGATGATATTATGGCATGTTTAAAGAACTCTAAATAGTCCACTACAAAGTAATTGGAAAAAAAAAGTAGTTTAATTGAACTTGCAGGATTAAAATAAACCCAAATAAATCACAAGTATTTGCACATAGTATTAATAAAATCCAGCATAACAATTCTATTTAAAAACTTGCAGAATGTATATAATAATTGGCAGTCTACCTACTAAAATATGATAAAATATAAACACAAAGAATGATAAAAATATAAACACAAGCCACTGTTTATAGAAAATAGAACTAAATAATTGGGGGGAAATAGACATTTCTGTTATTGTAATGGAATTTGTAGATCTTCCCTGTCCCTTACTAACCTAAGGGAATTTGAAGACCTTTCCTGCTTTGAAGATATACCCTGCCACCTAATAGTATGAATGTAATCACATGGAGCCTGTGAGGGGAGGAGTTTTCTGAAAGGTAGAGCAGAACCCACAGGGAACTAGGAGAGAGAGCAGCCAGACTGGAGGGAAGAGAGGGACCCAGCCCCCCAAGGAAGACAGTTAAAGATGTGAGTAAATGTTGATTTGTGGGAAGGCTAAATGAGGCTGTGGCTCTCTTTGCCAATATGGGTTAAGTTCTTTGCTATTTTTTATTTTTTCCCCAAAAGCTTTATTAGCTTCTGGTTTAAATCATTCATTTCCGCCAGATATTGAGTTAAAAATTTTTCCCTTGGGGCGGCTAGGTGGCACAGTGAGTAAGAGCACTGGCCTCGGAGTTGGGATGACCCAAGATCGAATCCAGGCTCAGAAAATGAGCACCCACACACAAATAATGACTAGCCATGAAACCTTGAGCAAGTTACTTAACCCCAATTGCTCTAAAAATCTTTCCCCACTTTTCCCCTACTCATCACCCCAGAATAGCAGTCCCATAGGATATCCCTTCATCCTATCTGCTTTCTCCCTTATCTTCCCCCATACCCCCTTCGACTTTTCCAGTACAGCAAGGTGAATCTCTGTGCCTCAATGCCTGTATATATTATTTCTCAATTATATTTAAGATAGGGTTAATAAAAGTATATATATTAAGCATTTGATTTTAAAACTTAAAATTTCAGATTCATTCCCTTCCTCCCTTGTCAAGCACTCTCACACTCTTACTGGGAAGACAAGCAATTCAGTATATGTTGTACATGTATAGCTATGCAAAACATTACCATAATAGATATATTATAAAAGACTGACTATATTTCCCTCCCTCCTATCCCACCTCCTCCTTGGTCTATTCCCTACTTTGATCCTGTCCCTTTTCAAAAATGGGTGCTTCCAACTTCCCTCCCCCCCAGCCTGCCCTCCCCTTCGTCATCCCTCCCCTTCCCTTTCCCCTCTACTCTCCTGCAGGGTGAGATATCCTATTTAGTATCTATGTCATTCTCTCCCTGAGCCAAATTCAATGAGAATAAGATTTTGCCCTTTTTGCCTTCCTGGTCTTCCCCTCCCTTGTAACCATTTTCCCTTGCCTCTTATATATGAGATACTTTACCCCATTCTGTCTCTCCCCATCTCCTCTCATTATATTCCTCTTTCACCTGTTAATTTCACCTTTTAAGTATCATCCTTTCCTTTTAAAAGGTTTCTGTGCCCTCTATCTATGTATACCTGTATACAAATATACACACATTCACACATGTATTCATATGCCCATATAACCTTCTACAATTATTTTCATACTGAGGAAGATTTCCTCAGTTACAGTTATTGTTTTTCCATGTAGGAATGTAAATAGTTCACCTTTGATGAGTTTCTTATGATTCCTTTTTCCTGTTTACCTTCTTAAGCATCTCTTGCTTTTTGTATCTCAATGTCAAATTTTCTATTCAACTCTGTTTTTTTTTTCCCCAAGAATGCTTGGAAGTCCTCTATTCCACTGAATGACCATACTTTACCCTGAAACAAAATACTCAGTTTTTCTGAGTAGGTGATTCTTGGTTTTAATCCCAGCTCCTTTGACCTCAGTAATATTATATTCTAAGCACTTCAATCCCTCAGTGTAGAATCTGCCAAATACTGTGTTATTTTAATTGTTTCCACAATATTCAAATTGTTTCTTCCTGGCTGCTTGTAATATTTTTTTCCTTGATATGGGAATTCTGGAACTGGCTATAATATTCCTAGGAGTTTTCTTTTGGGTATCTTTTTCAGGAGGTGATTGGTGGATTCTTTCAACCTATGTTTTGCCCTCGGGATCTAAAACATCAGGGCAATTTTCCTTGAGAATTTCTTGAAGGGGGATTTCTAGGTTCTTTCTTTGATCATGGTTTTCAGGTAGTCCAATAATTTTTAGATTATTTCTCCTGGATCTATTTTCCAGGTTAGTGGTTTTTCCCATGAGATGTTTCACATTGCCTTCTATTCTTTCATTAGCTTGGATCTGCTTAACAGCATCTTGATTTCTCATAAAATCACTAGCTTCCATTTGCTCCAGTCTAATTCTGAAGGAATAATTCTCTTCAGTGATCTTTTGAGATTTTTTCCCTCTGGCAAAATCATATTTTTAAGGCATTCTCCTCATTGCCTTTTTGAGCCTCTTCTGCCATTTGAGTTAGTCTTTTTTAAGGTATTATTTTCTTCAGCCAGGCTGTTGACTCTCATTTTATACTTTTCTTGCATTGTTCACATTTCTCTTCCCAATTTTTCCTCCACTTATCTTATCTGCTTCTTAAGGTCCTCTATGGCCTGTAACCAGCCTGTATTTTCATTTGGGGCTTTTGGTGCAGGAGTTCTAACCCTCCAGTCCTCCTCCTGTTCCATGCTTCAATCCTCTTTTCCCCCCAAATGGGAGTCTCATGTTTAATTTTTCTGTTTATTTTGTTTCCTTTGCATAGGCATGTTGCCACTTAATTACTTGACTTTTGGGCTTGTTGCCATAGTGGCTTCTCACCCCCAGAGGAAAGAGGCAGACATGCTCCCTCACCTACTAGGTCTCAAAGTCCATACTGCACTGACCTCTCACTTTGTTTTTGGCATCTATGTGTTGGTAATTCTGGAAATTTCACAGCTGTTAGTGTTCTGGACCCTGTCTAGCCAGCTGCTGGTCAGGCCACCCTGGGGCTAAAACCTCCAACTCTCAATTCATGCAGGCCTAGGCTCAGCTCCTGGAGTGCTGTGCTGGCCACTCCCTGCCAGGCTGCCTGGCTGTTCTCAGCGGGAGGTTAGCTTTTCAGTGTCATTTTGTGGGGTTTTCAGCTCCAGAGTTTGTTCAGAATCTCCTTTTACATAAATTTGAAGTGGTGTGGGCCAGAGCACCACAGAAGTGTTGTTTCTACACCATCTTGACCAGTTCTTTGCTTTTATGATGGAATCAGCTTACTGGTTTTGAGATTTTGTTTTCTAGTGTCTGAATAAATGTTTTCTTCTGACTTCCATATGGGGAGTTATATTTTGTGTTTAAACACTATCCAGACATATTTATAGTGACTGTTGATGCTGTGAATATTGCATTGGCACTATAATTGCTCATGGGCAGGATGAATCATATAATAACAATGACAATACTACATAAAAATTTACTTATTCAATACAACAACAGTTAAATTACCAAAGGATTACTTTGTCTAACTAAATAAACAAAACAACAAAAAATCAAAATGTAATAACAAAATTCAAATGGCAGAAGAGTCAAAAATTTCAAGGAGAAAAATAAAAAGGGGGGAGGGAATTTAGTAGTACCAGAACTCAAATTATACTACAAAGCAATAATTTTCAAAACAATTTTGTTACTATTTAACAATTAGAGAGATTAATTAGTGGAAGAGATATATTAATCAAAGTATGGAATCAAATTTATCTATTTATGTAATTGATAAACCCCAAGACCCCAGCTGTTGGGATTAAGGCTCTTTATTTGACAAAAATACTTATGGGAAAATTAAGAGAACAGTATGGAATAAATTAGTTTTATATCAATACCTCATACCTAATACAAAATAAAAGCTTCAAATGGATTCATAACATAATTATAAAAATTCATGTCATAAACAAATTTGAGGAATATTGACAAATGTCCAATCATATCTAAATATAGGAGAAAAGTTCATGATCAAGGAAGTGAGATCACAGAAAATGAAATAGATGTTTTTCATTACATGAAAATTTTTTAAAAGTTTCTGAACAAACAAATCCAATTAAACTAAGAATAAATGAGAGACAATTCACTGGGAAAGAATCTTTGCAGCAAATTTCTTGGATAAATGCCTCACTTATAAGATAGATAAATTGCTGCTTAAATTTGTGAGAATTCCCCAACTGGTAAATGGTCCAAGGTAGTTCTTAGCGGGAATTATCCTTGCTTCCACCTTTTGTACATGTCTTTTCAGAATGAAAATTTTCCATTTTAACAAGGAAAGTTTTATTTTTTTCTCCCTCTCCCATCTCTTCTCATTGAAGGGAAAAAATAACTTCAAAAATATGAATAGTCAAATAAAACAAACTCCGATATTGACTATGTCAAAAATTGTGTCTCAGGCGGCTAAGTGCTCAGTGAGTAGAGTGCTGGCCCTGGAGTCAGAAGGACCTGAGTTTGGATCTGGCCTCAGACACTTAACATACACAAACAAAAACCTAGCCATGTGACCTTGGGCAAGTTACTTAACTCCAATTGCCCTCCAAAAAGCAAAACAAAAACAAAACAAAACAAAACAAAACAAAAACAAAAACAAAAAAATAAACAAAACAAAAAACTGTGTCTCCTTTTGTATAATGAGTTTATTATCTTTCTGTTAGGAGATAGTTGTATATCTTTTAAAAGTCTAACATTAGAGTGTCTCTTTCAATTAAAAACAAATTTGTAAAAAGCTGAGTTTCTAATTCATTCAGTTGTTTTCCTCAGAAAATTGTTATTTTTTTTGTCTTAATTTATTTCCCAGAATTCCATTCTCGAGAGCTTCTCATCACTTCTGGGCTGACATTACCTGTAGAATTTTAGTCCATAGAATACCACTTATTGCATCCATTGTTTCTCTGTGTCTCATGAAATATTTTCTCCCCAAATTCAGAATACTTATAAGACTGCATTCAACTTTCCATTCCATCTCTATTTCAAATACTAACCAAAAAATTTTATTTCCACCCCATAGTTTCTCCATATCAGTGAGAATAAGATCCAGAACAAAATTTTCCATTGTTAATTGTTCTAGCTTTCAAGTGATTACATCAATATAATTGAATTTTATTTTGCTGAGAACACTGGCTGTCATAAGACTTCCTCATTTCCCCTATTCCAAATCTCAAATCTTCATTCCTCCTTTTCTTAATCTTGTCTCTAAAGAGAATGTTAACTCCCTTGCCAGGGCTAAATCCTTTGTATGTGTTTCCTTGATACATGTTTTTAACTTTCTTTTATATCCCCAATACAGTACCTGGCATATAAAAAGTACTTAATAAATTCTTGTATACTGACTTGATGCCATCCAATCCTATTCCTAGGAGTTTCTCCCACTGTTGTTTCTTCTCTCACAATAATTTTATATTGTTTCCTAATGGCTCATTTCCTGATTCATATACACATAACCATGTCTACTCTATCATTTAAAATGTCATTTATTCTTCCCATCTCCTCAAGCTACCACCCTCAGTCAATCAACAGATATATTTTAAACAATTAACATATTCGAAGCAACAGACTTATTTTATTGTCAAACTCCTACATATACTTCCTACATATCTTCATTTGGAATTGCAGATAATGGTTTTTGATCAGCTTGATTATTTGGAGTCCCCAAGTAATCTTTAGTTATAAATAAATGAAATTCCACTGGCTCCCTATTACCTCATGAATAAAATATAAAATCCTCTTGTTGGCTTTTAAAGCTCTTCATAATCTATCCCTTTCCCCCTACTTTCCCAGTCTTCCTATGCCTTACTTCCCACTCTATGATCCACTGACAATAACCTCCTTGCTATTGCTCACACATGACCATCTTCCTGACTCTCTATTTTTACTGGCTCCCTCCCTATGCTTAGAAGCATCATTTTTCTCCTCCTTTCTGCTTTCCTTTATTTCCTTCAAGTTTCACCTAAGCTTCACCTTCTCCATTAGAAACTTTTTCCAATCCTCCTTAATATGAGTACTTTCCCTCCATTAATTTTCTCCAGTTTAACATACACATATGTATATATGTGTGTATGTATATATATAATGTATATTTATGTGTGTATACATTTGTGTGTATTATATGTATATATATATGTGTGTGTGTGTGTGTGTGTGTGTGTGTATGTATACACACACAGAGATGAGAACTTTTTCCCCTTTCTCTATGTCTGTAATGGAAATGCAAATTTAAAGATCTTCCCTGCCCCTAGCTTAAGTGCACCTGGAGCCTGTGGTGGGAGACTTGTTTTTCAGGAAAGCCCATACCTTGATACTTTGTGATTGGGCAGTGGGTCCAGAAGGTTGTTACATTCTCTGAGCCAAGAGAAGGCTATATAAGCCCTGAGGAGAGGCTTTGCTTTGGGGCTCACTTTGAGAAGTGTTGTGTGATTTGACCAGATGAGACTCTGGGAAGCCGTTGTTGAGAGCCCCCGGCTTTGAAAACCCAGATGTTGATGCTTCCCTCTCTGGTAACTGTGATTTGGTATTGATATATGGTAGGACGTTTGGAAGCCTGTCTGTTTGATCTGTAAGTTCTGTAACTCTGAAGTTGGGGTGCTGACCTTTTTCCCCTGAACTAGGTAATGTTGTTTGTTTGATTAAAGTAAGCTTGTTAACCCATTTTGAGTTGCTTTCCTTTTGAAAAGCAGATCTAAGAACCTATATTAGCAGCTACCCTGGGGATATTGGGGTGCTTGCTACAAAATGGCGACGAGGATGGGATCTGCTGAGTAAAAGGAAAGTATGGGGGCTGGGATAATTGTTTGTTTCCCAGTTGTGGTAGCTGTGATTCTGTGGAGCCATGGAGCAGGAGAGAAGAACGGCCTGCATGCTGACTTCACTGAGCTGAGAGCAGGAATGGTGAGCTGCCTGCATGGAGACCTGTGGAGAAGCCTGGAGCTGCTGCCTTCTGCTGGAGGAGAAGGAACCCAGGAGTTTGGAGTTCAGCCACAGGACAAGATAAGGACTGTGTGGCAAAGCAGGGGCACTGAATGTGTTTCCTTGCTGCATCCCACAGTTTGGGACCCAGGGGGGCTGGACTTGTGACTATGGTGGGTGGGGTGAAGTGCCATGGACCCCAAGGACCCCACTTTGGTTTTGTTGCCCAGCTCCCTCTCTGGACTTGGAAGCAGGGGCTGGAGCAGTGTTGTGGGAAGGACACCGCCCCCCTCCCAAGAGTACTTTATGTGATAATGCTTTGTATTTTGTGAATTGATGTGAAAATGCAATGTACTTTGTTTAAGACCCAGTGGCCACTTTGGTAACTTTAGATGTACCTTGAAAATGTGACCTAAGAGATGTTTTAGTGCTAATTCAAATGTAAGTTGTGTATGCTATGGGCAAGAAAGATCTTGGGGCCGAATGTAATGGAAATGCAAATTTAAAGATCTTCCCTGCCCCTAGCTTAAGTGCACCTGGAGCCTGTGGTGGGAGGCTTGTTTTTCAGGAAAGCCCATACCTTGATACTTTGTGATTGGGCAGTGGGTCCAGAAGGTTGTTACATTCTCTGAGCCAAGAGAAGGCTATATAAGCCCTGAGGAGAGGCTTTGCTTTGGGGCTCACTTTGAGAAGTGTAGTGTGATTTGACCAGATGAGACTCTGGGAAGCCGTTGTTGAGAGCCCCCCGGCTTTGAAAACCCAGATGTTGATGCTTCCCTCTCTGGTAACTGGGATTTGGTATTGATATATTGGTAGGACTGTTTGGAAGCCTGTCTGTTTGATCTGTAAGTTCTGTAACTCTGAAGTTCGGGGTGCTGACCTTTTTCCCCTGAACTAGGTAATGTATGTTTGTTTGATTAAAGTAAGCTTGTTAACCCATTTTGAGTTGCTTTCCTTTTGAAAAGCAGATCTAAGAACCTATATTAGCAGCTACCCTGGGGATATTGGGGTGCTTGCTGCTACAATGTCCCCAGAGCTTAGTACAGTGCTTTAGTACTATAGTTGGTGCTTAATTGCTTAGCAAATATTAATTGACTGATGTATTCTTATTTTGCCATAAAAAACAGATAAAGTGTATGATGAACTTGGTGGGGGGGGAGAGGGAGGCTTTTAGGAGCCTTTAGACAAAATGAAAAGTACAGATGAAGCCAAAAGAGGAAATGAAAGGTTCTCCAGTTATTAGAAAAATAAATAATAGTCTGAGGGGATTTAAAAAAAAAGAGGTTAAGATTAAGCTTCAAAAGCAACTGAATCATATGGACAAACTATCATGTGTCTAGGCTCATGCTTTTAAGTGTTCTGCTCAATGGAATAAGTAGTATTGAATAAACTGTACCTCCTGACTTTGATGAGGTTCATGCAGTTTTCTTGGGTTAAACTCACATAAATGAGTCTCAGTCTACTCTCAGAATTCTGCTATATTAGATAGAGACCACTTCCAGAGTGATCAGAGAGAAGAAACACAAGGTGCCGGCTAGCTAGCATTTATATAGAGCTTTAAGGTTTCCAGAGAACTTTAAGGTTTTCAAAAGAACTTTCTAAACATTATTTTATTTGATCCTTTAAAAAATTCTGGGATATATGTGCTGTTATTATTCCCATTTTGGAGATGAGGAAACTGAGAGCAAGAGACTTGCCAAGGTTCACATGGCTAAATAAGGGCCTGAAGCCAGATTTGAACTCAGGTCTTCCTGACTCCAAATTTAAATACATAAGAGTTGGGACTTTAAATTTTTGGTGCATATAAGAACATTCTCTTTTGTCAATGACCTCCTTGGGGTGTATGCCATGTAGTGAAGTCTTTGTGCTGGAAAAAAATAAACAAAACAAACAAAAAAAACCCCTCCAAATTACAACCAATATCATTGTTCAATTTTTGTTTGCCAAATGTCATAACATCTACAATAATAATAATAATAAACTGGGGGAAGCTAGGTGGCATGGTGAATAAGGCACAAGTGCTGGACTCAGAGGACCTGATTTCAAATCCAGTCTCAGACACATTTAACACTTACTAGCTGTGTGACCTTGGGCAAGTCACTTAACCCCAATTGCCATGGCTTCCCCCCTCCAAAAAAAGACCAAAAAAAAAACTGTATAAAAAAACTTAGAAGCATAGTTTCAAAAGTATACTTTAATTCCCCTCTCAGATTTGAACAAATCTAATGGAGAGGTAAGCAAAAGATAAAATAAATAATTGAAGAATTTATGTTGAAATTTTTTGCTAAAAGACATATGGTATCTCCTAAATGGTAATACTAAATAATATGTGCAATTTTCATCACCATATGACACTTTAAAAATATTGGGGTACAAAAATATTACAAATAAATGTAAAACTTCAGAAATAATTAACATATTCTTTGTAAATCATAACACCACAACTATTATAATCAGTTCAAGGAATGCAAACAAAACAAAACAAAAAACACATAGAGATCCTAAATTAGTGGATGAAAGACAAATCATAGAAACATTTTTTAAATATGTGATAGACAATAATACTGATGGAACAACATCCAAAACTTCTATGATATAGCCAAATCTGTGGTTGGGTGGGGAGGAGGGGGGTTACATCTCTAAAAAGATACACCAATAAATTGAAAAGAAGAGAATTTACTAAACATTCACTAAAAAATTAGAAAATTAACAAATAAAACACAAATAAACATAAAAGAGGACATGCCAAACAAGAGATTAGAAATAAACACACTGGATAACAAAAAAGCTTTAGAAATGATAAAACTAAAAGCTGGTCCTTCAAAAAGAAATTTTTAAATGATAAACTATTAGTCAACCTGATTAAGAAAGTAGAAGTCAACAATATAGTAAAATAACAACATTGATATCACAACTATACCCATACATACATGTGTGTCTATGGATGTATGTATCAGAAAAATTTCAAAACCTGTTATACAAAGTTGCATGCTGATAGATCTAAGTAAACAAAAGAAATAAGAGATTACCTTCAAAATATAAAATACTAAAAGTAAGAGAAGAGCAAATACAGATCTCATATAACCCAATTCAGAAAACAAAAGAAAATCTTTTATTAAAAAAATAGGTACCAAAAGAGGGGGGGAGCCTTCTAGTATTAATATATTAACATAATTCTATCAAACTCTTAAAGAAAAACTAGCATAAATACAGAGAATCCTAAAAGTGCTAGTGCAGTTTTAAGTTTTAAAAACTTTAAGCCATTAGCTAATAGCCTATAATTCATGGGCTATTAGCTAGTAGCTTCTATACTACATTTTTTTAACTGTGAAAGAATAGACTCGACTAGAATTCTTTGATGGGACAAATATAATCTTAATACCTAAACCAGAGAAGGATAAAGCAAGAAGTATAACTATAACCCAACATCATTAATGAATATTGGCTCAAAAATGTAAAATAACATACTATTAAACAGAGTACAGCAATTCATCCAAGAAATTCATTATGGCCAAATTGTATTTTTGCCAGAGAGGTCACAATATTTTAACTATGAGATAATAATCAATATAATTCATCCAAGTAAAAATAAAAATTTCCAAAAATACATGAATAAGTTCAGGAAAAGCAAGCTGTCAAAGATGACAAAGAAAGGGAATAGTAAATGCTGAACTGGTTGTGAGACAATATGCACACTGCTACATTGTTCTAGAACAGTAATTTAGTACAACAATTTTGGAAAGCAAATTGGAATTATGTAAATAAAGTAACTAAAATGATCATACTTTTTGATCCAGAGAATTCATGACATGGCATATCCCAAGGATAAAAAAGTCCTTGTATGCACAAAAAATATAAAACAGCAATTCTTATGTTTTCAAAAAATTGGACATAAAGTCAATGTCTATCCAATGAGAATGGGTAAATAATTTGTGCTATCTGAATATAATGGAATAATACTATGCTGTAAGAAGTGATCTTATCATGAATATATAGAAGCACAGGAAGACTTATGTGACCTGATGCAAAGTAAAGTAACAACAGAGATGTATACACAAACACACAGAGAGGCATATATATTGCACATATATGTATGTATGCACACATATACAATGTGTACATATTTACATACACATATTTAATTTATATAAACGTGCAACATTCACTTTCTATTGTTTTGTTGTGGTTATTCTTCCAATTTGCATTGTTGTAGTCAATGTGTGTGCATGTGTGCATATGTTCATTAATCTATACCTATATCTATTTACACACACACACATATGTATATGTGTTTATATACATATCACCAGTGTGTATACATGTGGGAGGAAACAATGTGTATATAAATACATTTGTGTATGTGCATATACATATATGTATTTATTATACATGTATGCACATTCATTTGCAACTATGTAATTTGGAAGGACAACCAAAACAAAACAATATATAAAATATATACACATATACACTGAAATCTTGGACTTTAAAAGACTGATTCTGATCTTTCATTGCAAGAACTAAAACTCCTATGTATCAGACAACAAGAAAATGATGCTTACAAAGTTATATAAAAAATTATGGGCCCTAATAAGAGTACATACTCCCTACACTATTTTGCAGAGGTTGGAGGACCATGAATTTGGAAGCATGTATACTTTTAGATTTTGGATGGCTATACAGTATTTATTTCTTTTGATGATTTTTTTTCCTTTTTATTTCCTTAAAAATGTTCATTATGTGGGATGGTTCTTGGGGAGGAAAAAAGGTTAAACTATATGTGGGAATTAAGGTGATAAACAAAATATATCAATAAAATTTAATTTTATTTTAAAAGAATTTCTCTTGGGGGTGTTGCATTACCTAGACTGTTACATTGAACAATTCAGACAACTGCTGGGGTAGAGGAGCATTTGAGACATTCCCGTCTTACCCTTTCCAGGCATCACAATGTCATAGAGTCAGAGAATCTTGGAGCTAGAAAGTAAGTTAGAGATTATTTGCTTAAAATTTTTACAAATGAAGAAAACCCTTGGAAGAAAACTGAAAAGAAATTCCAAGGAGATCTTAAGAGGTGAAGTTACTTGTCCAAGGTAGCAAGTAGTGAGGAGCAAAGCCTGAAATGGAGCCTTGGCCCTGTCTTCTGAGTTCAAGTACAATGTTCTTCCACCCTGTGCTTATTGTCTGATGCAGAGTTAAGTCTCAGAAAGGTTTTCTGTGATGAAACCATAATCCAGAAATCTACTTCTGACAAATTGAGTAGAGACTTTGTGCTATCTTTTTTACACGTATGTTTGAAAGAACTGAGTTGAGTAAGAGTGTGGAGTATTTCTCTGATTAAATGCTGTTCCCTATTACCCAGTTCTGTGTTAAAAAGTTGATAAGTATGGTATCTTTTATGATATTTCTTGCAAGGAAACAGGTTTAAAAAAGTACTGGTCGTCTGATTATAAGATGACTTTTTAATTCCAAATAGTTTCATACAGTATTTACAAGGAAGAAGGGAAATTTGATTGTTTAGTTACATAGTTGTCAAGGGAACACTTCCATGAATAGAAAAGAAGGTCACAGGGAAGAACATCCCACATAAATATGTGCTATTATTCCATTATCCTTTTCTTATCTATCTCTCTATCTGTCTATATGTGTCTGTCTGTCTGTCTGTCTGTCTGTGAGACTAATTCTCCATATCTCATCCAAGTTCGAAGCACAGCAGTCACTTTGGCCTGATCCCACCACTGATGGTCAAGAAAGCTTTAACCTCCTCTCTTTCTGAACCAGACTGATTTGCTACTTCCCAGGAAGCCAGGGTTCTCTCCTCACTCCTGAGGCCTCACCATGTTAGTGCCAGATTTAGCATGGACATTTGATTATTGTAATGTATGAGCAATGCATCAGCCTCAACTTCTCCAGTACTTGGGGTTACAGTCATATACTGCCACACATTTGACCATTAAGGTGATAGAATGAAGGGACTAAAATCTTGGACTTTAAAAGATAAATTCTGATCTTTCATTGCAAGAACTGAAAGGGTTACTCCTATGTATTAGACAAGAGAAGCAGAATTTGAGTGACAGGTAACTAATAAGAGTCAGATGATATTTATAACTTCTGCTGAAAATAAACACCTTTAAGCAAAGCTGAATACCATTTTCATATGTTCTAGAAGACTTCTGAACATAAGACAAAACTGAGGGCAAATTCTACTTGCCTCTGCTAAGGATAGCCATGGTTAAATTTGTGAATGTATAAATTCTAGTTGAAGAGAAAAAAATGCTTGTAACTGTGTTTTCACATTTCTTCTAATTTTGCTTTATATGTATGACTTTGTTGAATCATTCAGACACTACTCAAAAAGACTAAATGCTAAGTTATCTGTGAGGATTTATATTTGAATCAGTGAAGGTACTATTCAAACTGACAAAATTATAGACCTTTGTATTTGTGAAATATCTCACTTTGTACATTCAGAAAGTTAACTATATAGCTATTTTAATAATTATATTTTATAGAACAAACAAAATTGCCAGAATCATAGATTTTCAATTGAATTCATTCATGTATTAGATGCTTACTATGCAAAAATTGTTGTATAGCACTAAGAATATAAAGGTAAAATGACAGAAATTCTCTACATTCAGGAAATTAACCTCATACTGTGGATGGAGCATGGCTGCAACAGAGCTTAAACAAATTATAAAAGCAAGCTAATTGGGAGAAGAGAGGACTAACGATTAAGGAGAGTCAGAAAGCTTTTTCATAGGATATAGCACCGGATTTGAGCCTTAAAATGCTAAAGATTCTAATTACTGACAGATGGGAGAACATTCTAGGCATGTATGACAACTGGTACAAAGACATGCAGATAGGTGTTGCAAACAATAGAGAGGTCAAGTTAGATAGCATATTTAGTACATCATGGGGATTAATGTGAAGTATGGAAAGGTAGGTTAGAGTCAGACTATCAAGAGCTTTCAGTGCCAAGTTGAGGAGTTGAGATTTCATCTGAGAGACAATAAGGAGTTACTGAAGATTCTCAAGTAGGTTAGTGAATGTTCAGACTTGTAATCACAGAAGATTATTTAGGTTATTAGGTGGGAGATGGATGAAAGGAACAAGATTATAAGTAAGAAGGTAAATAAGGTATCATTTGGAGTACTCTAGGTGAAAGATGATGAATGTCTAACATAGGATAATGGTCATGTGCATGGAAATAAAGTAGAACCATATGAAATCCTGAAAAGGTAGAACTGAAAAGTTATGGCAACTGATCACATAGGCAATGAGAGGGAGAGTGAAGAGTCAAGGATGAATGGGGTTAAAAGTCTAGGGGACTAAAAGATGGAAGAGGCCCTGAAAGAAGCAGGAATATGGGTAAATGGAAGGTTTGAAGGGGCTGGGGGAAGATAATGAGTCTTGATGTACACAAGTTAAATTTGAGATGTCAGTGGGATAATCATGTGGAGGTATCCAGTTTGTAATGTTAGACCAGAGTTTGGGAGATAGATCATATTTGAATATATCATTGCTGGAGTCATATGCATAGAGTTGATAAGTGAATCCATGAGAGCTAATAAGATAACCAAGTAAGAGTACATAGAAGAGAAAGGGCTCCAGAACAGAACTTTGAAATTCTACAATATTTGAGGAGAAAAACATGCCTAAGGATCCAGCAATGGAAACTGAAAAGGAATAATCAGATAGTCTTTCTCAGTTTCCTATGCTTTAGGTAACCCTTGAAATTTAGGTCCTACTATTATTCCTTAGGCCAGTGCTTCTTAAACGTTTTACACTAGTGATTCCTTCAGCATTTCCAATTTAAGAAGCACTACCATAGACTTACACTATTCACTTGATGGTAATGCATACACAATGAATAAGGAAAACTAATTTTCTGTTGGGTTAGCCTTGCACACCCAAACTTTAAGAGAGTAATGAATATCACTGAGATAAAGAGTCTACAAATTCCACTGGACACAGAGA
The DNA here is from genome assembly GCA_011680675.1 of Gymnobelideus leadbeateri. Classification (NCBI taxonomy): domain Eukaryota; kingdom Metazoa; phylum Chordata; class Mammalia; order Diprotodontia; family Petauridae; genus Gymnobelideus; species Gymnobelideus leadbeateri. Next base: position 165,909 of record WOXC01005132.1, read on the forward strand.
GGATTCATCAGTTAATATAGAACAATACAATATGTTCACCAAGTAAATGGCAAGTTTTCATGTGTCAAAATAAATCATTAAAATGGAGATATACTGAAAGTATTTAATGTCATAGAAAGAATATTTTTATCTTCTCCAGTATGTTTGAGAGGAAATGGAAGCTGCACAGTATAAGATATATTAACTAGGATATAATAATAAATGAAACATGTCTTGGTGTAGGAAATTAAGTGCTAGCCTTGAAGTTCAGAAGACCTGAATTCAAATCCCTTTCTTGACTGGAAACAGTATAGAGATCCATTCCCAATTGGGAACAGCTAAATAAATTGTACTACAATACAATATAATGTATATCAATTCAATGGGTGATTACTGGTCAGCAAGAAAATGCACATGAAGAATTCAAAGAAATATGTGAAGATATACAAATTGATATAAAATGAAATAATCAAAGCTAGCAACATAATACACAATGATTACAATGTCAATGGAAAAATAAATAAACCAAAATACCCAAAGCAAACTCTATGTGCTTACAATGATTAAAGGAAGAGTTGAGAAAATATACTTCACTCCTTTCTTTTTAGAAGTGGGAAATTGGCGGGGGGGGAGGCAGAGGCAAGATGGCAGAGTAGAAACAGCATTTCCAAGGTGCTCTCCCACCAGACCTCTTCCAAACCATGTAAAAGGGGACTCTGAACAACTTCTGGAGAACCAGGCCCACAGAACAACACATAGAAGCTGACCGCCCACTGAGGGCAGCCCAGCAGTGATGAAGGGAGGGCCAGCCCAGCACTCTGGGAGCTGACAGCCCCGCGTGGAGAGCAGAGCCCAGGTCTGTGTGAGCCGTGGTTTTACCCCCAGGGAAGCTGAGCCAGCAGCTGGCTGGAGGGACCCCAGAACACCAGCAGCTGTGGCGATTCAAGAATTACCAACACAGACATGCCTAGGACAAAGTAAGCACTTAGTGCCCTATGGACTTTGGGAACAGTATTTGGGGAATGCGTTGTCTTCCTCCCCTGGGGGCTAGAAGCCACTGAGGAGACACTCAACATTTTGCAGCTTCAGTGGCAGCATCAGCTACTGGCCTGCGAACTGCAGGGAGATCCAGTGATCAGTCTTGGAGGTTAATCGCTCTTGCTTTAACCTGCTTGGATCTGGATTGTGATCTGGCGTGGGGGGGTCTGGGGTGGGCATCCAACTTGCCAGAACTGGAAGTAGTGAAGACCCCAACATTTGGGATGGAAGCTCCCCTGTCTGGTGGCAGAGTCCAACTGTGGCAACAAGCCTAAAAGTCAAGTAATTAAGTGGCAACATGCCTAGGCAAAGGAAACAAAATAAACAGAAAAATGCAACATTAGGCTCCTATTTTGGGGGCAAAGAGGATGGAATCAGGGAACAGGAGGAGGACTGTGAGGTCAGAAATCTTGCTCCAAAAGTGCTAAAAGAAAATATGAGTGGGTTACAGGCCATAGAGGATCTTAAGAAGCATATAAGAGAAGTGAAGGAAAAATTGGGAAGAGAAATGAGAAGGATGTAGGAAAAGTATGAAATGAGAGTCAACAGCCTGAATAAGGAAAATAACACAGTAAAAAATAAACTAACTCAAATGGCAAAGGAGGCCCAAAAGGGCAATGAGGAGAAGAATGCCTTAAAAAGCCAAATTGTCCAGATGGAAAAAGAATCTCAAAAGCACACTGAGGAGATTCATTGTTTCAGAGTTAGACAGGAGCAAATGGAAGTTAATGACTTTATGAGAAACCAAGATGCTGTTAAACAGATTCAAAGAAATTAAAGAATAGAAGGCAATGTGAAATATCTCATGGGAAAAACCACTGACCTGGAAAATAGATCCAGGAGAGACAATTTAAAAATTATTGGACTACCTGAAAGACATGATCAAAGAAAGAACCTAGAAATCACCCTTCAAGAAATTCTCAAGGAAAACTGCCCTGATGTTTTAGATCCAGAGGGCAAAATAGAGGTTGAAAGAATCCACAGATCACCTCCTGAAAAAGATCCCAAAAAGAAAACTCCCAGGAATATTATAGCCAGGTTCCAGAATCCCCAGATCAAGGAGAAAATACTACAAGCAGCCAGGAAGAAACAATTTCAATATTGTGGAAACACAATCAGAATAGCACAGGACCTGGCAGCTTCTACACTGAGGGATAGAAGGGCATGGAATATGATATTCCAGAGGACAAAAAATCTGGGATTGAACCCAAGGGTCACCTTCCCAGCAAAACTGAGTATTTTGTTTCAGGGGAAAATATGATCATTCAGTGGAACAGAGGACTTTGAAGCATTCTTGAGGAAAAAACCAGAGTTGAATAGAAAATTTGACATCTAGACACAAGAAGCAAGAGATGCCTGAGAAGGTAATCAGGGAAACATTTCTCAGTATGAAAATAATGGAAGAAGAGTATATGGGCATATAAATACATATGTGAATGTGTGTATATATGTTTACAGTTATACATGGATAGAGGGCACAGTTGGAATTTGGTAGGAAGGGATGATACTTAAGGGGTGAAGTTATGAAGTGAGAGAGGAGAGTGGCAAGAAGAGATGGGGAGAGACAGGATAGGGTAAATTATCTCATGTAGAAGAAGCAAGGAGAAGTGGCTTCAGGGGGAGGGGAAGAATAAGAAGGCAAAAAGGCAAAACCATATTCTCATTGAATCTGGCTCAGGGAGTGAATGACATACATACTAAATTGGATATCTCACCCTGCTGGAGAGTAGGGGGGAGGGAGATGGGAGGGGGGATGATGGAGGGGAGGGCATTCTTGGGGGCGAGGTGGTTGGGAGGACCCACTATAGAAGAGGGACAGGATCAAGTAGGGAATGGACCAGGTCAGGGGTAGTAAGGGTAGGAGGGAATTTTAAGCAGCCTTTTACAATAGATATACTATGGCAATGTTTTGCATAGCTATATATGTACAAGACATACTGAATTGTTTATCTTCCCAGAGGGAATGGGTGACAAGGGAGCAAGGGAATGGATTTGAAATTCGAGGTTTTAAAATTAAATGTAGAAATAGTATATACAGTATTTATATACATATTTGAAATATTTAATTTTATTATTATTTTGTCTAATTCTAGAAAGTCGTTTTTTGGTAAATTGATTGGTGTGGCACTAAATATATAGTTTAGTTTGGGCAAAATTGTCATTTTTATTATATTAGCTCAACCCAGATCATGTTTCCTTCTGTGGTCTCAGGTGTGGGTAGAGAGTCTGTATTGTCCTGTGTGTATTTTGTTGTTCTTGCCTGCATAGTATGCTCGAATAGACTTTCTTGCCTTCCCCTTCTCCTTCTCAGCTTCTTTTTTTCCCATTGTTAACTTCCTGTTTCTTAGTTTCTCAGGCTATGAGTTTAGGGCCTGTTCCTTGACTTTGAATACCTCTGGGTGGCTAGTTTATGGATAAGTCAGGGAAGTCAGTGAGGGATGTAGATGTGTAGGTGTGGGTTCATCTGACCACTTCAGATTTCTGCCTCTATACCCCTGGGTTATAAGTAGGCTTTTGTTGGTGAGGTGAGGTGGGGCTTGTTGGGACCCCACCCTCTTCTCTTCAGACTCCTGGCTGTCTCAGTTACACCCTTCTTGGAGACTCTCAAGCCTGGGGCTATTTCTATTAACTTGGGATTTCAATCTGGGTGGGAGACTTATCTTTGGGTTTTCTGCTTCATGAAGGAGGGATGGGAGAATCAGAGCATCTAGAATTTACTTTGCCATTCCAGCCCCTGTATCATACAGGAAGGCAGTTTCTAAACTTCCAGTCTGGGGGTTGAATGCAGCCAGAGAAGCCACTCTTTCCACTGAGGGCCCAACTCTCCTGTCTGGCTCCAATGATCCTACCTGTCCGAGAGATGACTGTGATTAGTCCTCCATAAGTCTGCAGGCTGGGGCTTTTGCTCTCTCTGGTGCAGTCTGCTTTCCTGCTCTTAGGTCTGCGCTGTGCAGACCCCACGAGCTCTGCACTCCACCAGTCAGGAAACAATGGGCAACCTCCTGGGGTGGGCTCTGCCACACTTCATCTTCCAGTGGCCTCGGTCACTCTGGAATTCTCTCCCACTCATAACACACCCTAAATAAACTACAAGCAGCCAGGAAGAAACAATTTCAATATTGTGGAAACACAATCAGAATAGCACAGGAACTGGCAGCTTCTACACTGAGGGATTGAAGGGCATGGAATATGATATTCCAGAGGGCAAAAGAGCAGGGATTGAAGCCAAGGGTCACCTACCCAACAAAACTGAGCATTTTGTTTCAGGGGAAAATATGGTCATTCAGTGGAATAGAGGACTTTGAAGCATTCTTGAGGAAAAAACGAGAGTTGAATAGAAAATTTGACATCCAGAAGCAAGAAGCAAGAGATGCCTGAGAAGGTAATCAGGGAAATAAAATCAAAAGGAACTTATCAAAGTTAACCTATTTACATTCCTACATGGAAAAATAATAACTGTGACTGATGAAACCTTTCTCAGTATGAAAATAATGGAAGAAGGGTGTATGTATGGTCATATGAATACATATGTGAATGTGTGTATATATGTTTACAGTTATACATGGATAGAGGGCATAGGGTGAATTTGTTGGGAAGAGATTATACTCAAGGGGTGAAACTATGAGGTGAGGGAGGAAAGTAGCCAGAGGAGATGGGGAGATAGGGTAAACTATCACATGTAGAAGAAGCAAGGGGAAGTGGCTGCAGGGGAGGTGAAGAATAGGAAGGCAAAAATGCAAAACCACATTCTCATTGAATTTGGTTCAGGAAGAGAATGACATACATACTATATGGGATATCTTACCTTGCATCAGAATAGGGGGAAGGCGGATGAGAGGAGGGATGATGGATGGGAGGGCATTCTTGGGGGTAGGGGAGGTTGGAAGTACCCACTATAGAAGAGGGACAGGATCAAGTAGGGAATGGACCAGGTTGGGGGTGGGATGGGTGGCAGGGAATTATAAGCAGCCTTGTACAATATATCTACTATGGTAATGTTTTGCATAGCTAGACATGTACAACATATACCGAATTACATACCTTCCCAGAGGGAATGGGTGACAAGGGAGGAAGGGAATAGATCTAAAATTCGAGGTCTTAAAATTAAATGTTTCAAATATATATAAATACTAATATAAATACTCTTTTGCTTGTAATTGGGAGATAATATGTGCAAGCTTTGGCACACAGAGATTCACCTTCCTCTAATGGAAAATTCGATGGGGGTAGGGGAGAAGATATGGGAGAGAGCAGGATGGAGGAAGCGATATCTTGTGGGACTGCTATTCTAGGATGGTGGATAGGGGAAAAACGGGAAAAATTGTAACTCAAAATCTGTCGGAAATGAATGATGTAAAACAGAAGTTAATAAAGCATTCGTTTAAAAAAAACACATTACCATAGCAGATACATTGTAAAAGACTGCTTATATTTCCCTCCCATCCATCTCACCTCCTACCTGGTTCATTCCCTACTCTGATCCTGTCCCGCTTTGATAGTGGATACTTCCCACCTCCCCTTCCCCCAGAATGCCCTCCCCTCCATCATCGCCCCCTGTCATCCCCATTTCTCCTACTGTCCTGCAGGGTGAGATATCCCATTTAGTATGTATGTGATTCTCTCCCTGAGCCAACTTCAATGAGAATATGCTTTTGCCTTTTTGCCTTCCTGTTCTTCCCCTCCCCTGTAACTACTTCCCCTTGCCTCTTCTACATGAGATAGTTTACCCTACCCTGTCTCTCTCCATCTGCTCTTGCCACTTTCCTCTCTCACCTCTTAACTTCACCCCTTAAGAATCATCCCTTCCCATCAAATTCAACCTGTGCCCTCTATCCATGTATACCTGTAAACATATGCCCATATACCCTTCTTCAATTATTTTCATAATGAGAAAGGTTTCACCAGACATAGTTACCATTTTTCCATGTAGTAATGTAAATAGTTCATCTTTGATAAGTTCCTTTTGATTTCTATTTCTTTTTTTTTTAAGCAATTGGGGTTAAGTAACTTGCTCAAGGTTACACGGCTAGTCATTATTTATGCGTGGGTGCTCATTTTCTGAGGCCGCATCTGATCTCGGGTTCTCCCAACTCCGAGGCCGGCGCTCTTACTCACTGCACCACCTAGGCGCCCCTTTAGGGCAATTGGGGTTAAGTAACTTGCCCAAGGTTACACGGCTAGCTTTTTGTTTGTGTGGATTGAGTGTCAGAGGCCGGCTCCGAACTCAGGTCCTTCTGACTCCAGGGCCGGCACTCTATTCACTGTGCCACCTAGCTGCCCCTGATTTCTATTTCTTGATTACTTTCTTAAGCATCTCTTGCTTCTTGTGTCTGAATGCCAAATTTTCTATTCAGCTCTGGTTTTTTCCTCAAGAATGCTTGAAAGTCCTTTATTCCACTGAATGACCATATTTTCCTCTGAAACAAGATACTCAGTTTTTCTGGGTAGGTGACCCTTGGCTTCAATCGCTGCTCTTTTGCCGTCTGGAATATCATATTCCATGCCCTTCGATCCCTCAGTGCAGAAGCTGCCAGGTCCTGTGCTATTCTGATTGTGTTTCCACAATATTGAAATTGTTTCTTCCTGGTTGCTTCTAGTATTTTCTCTTTGATCTGGGAGTTCTGGAACCTGGCTATAATATTCCTAGGAGTTTTCTTTTGGGGATCTTTTTCAGGAGGTGATCTGTGGATTCTTTCAACCTCTATTTCCCCATATGTATATATACATACATATGTATGTATAGGATATATGTGTGTATGTATGTATATGTATACATAGACAGAGGGCACAGGATGAGTTAAATATGAAGGGATGTGATCTAAAGATAAAATTAAGAGGTGAGAGAGGAATATATTGGGAGGAGAAAGGGAGAGATAGAATAGGGTAAATTATCTCATATAAAGGAGGCAAGAGAAAAATGTTACAACAGAGGGAAAGAGCAGAAAAGTGAAAGGAAATGAGTCAGACTTACTTTTGTTGGATTTGTTTTAAGGAGGGAATAGCATATTCACTCAATTGGGTATTTTAACCTACAGGAAAGTAAGTGGGAAGGGGGTAAGAGAGGGTATGATAGAAGGGAGAGCAGATTGGGGGAGAAGGTAGTTAGAAGCAAAATTTTTTGAAAAGGGACAGAGTCAAAGGAGAAAATAGAATAAATGGAGGGTGAGATAGGATGGAGGAAAATATAGTTAGTCTTTCACAATATAACTCCTATGAAAATGTTTTGCATAACTACACACGTGCAGCCCATGTTGAGTTGCTTGTTTTCCCAGTGGGGGTAGGTTAGGAGGGAAGAGGGAATATGGGAAATAATCTGGAAATCAAAGTTTTAAAAACAAATGTTAAAAATTGTTTTTTACATGCAACTGGGAAATGAAATATACAGGCACTGGGGTATAGAAATCCATCTTGCCCTACAAAAAAGTAAGGGGGCAGGGAAGATGGGGGAGGACATAATAGAGAACAGATTGGGGAAGGGATATTCAGTGTGCTTGCTATCTAGGGGTAAGGGGAAAGATGGGGAGAAAATTTGTAACTCAATATCTTGCAGAAATTAATGTTGAAAACTAAAAAATAAAGAAATAAATTTATTAAAATTAATATGATTGAAAATTTTGCTTGTAATCAGGCTTGTTGGCCTATAAACACCACCACCCCCCCCCAAGGGGAAAAAAAAAACACTTTTTTTCTATATTTAGAAACAAACACCTGAGCTGCAATATTACTTTCTTATTACAATTTATGATGAAGAAGTATTCTTTCTTCTTGAAAAAGTCAACCCCTATATGTGCAACCTTGATCTCATTCTCTTCTGTCTCCTCCAGTAGATTCACTCTCTGCCCAGCTCTGTCACATCTCCTTTCTCTCCTAATCATTAATCTTTCCCTATCTACTGACTCTTTTCATTCTGGCTGCAAACATGCCCAAGTACTCCCCATCCTGAAAGAAAAAGGACCTTATGATGCTTCAGCATTCTTTCAAGATATAATCCTACTTTTTTGTTTTTCTATTTGGAGGGCAATTGGGGTTAAGCAACTTGCCCAAGGTCACATGGCTAGGTTGTGTGTGTGTGTGTGTGTGTGTGTGTGTGTGTGTGTGTGTGTGTGTCTGTGTGTCTGTGTTAAGTGTCTGAGACCGGATCCGAACTCAGGTCCTTCTGACTCCAGGGCCAGCACTCTACTCACTGAGCCACCTAGCCACCCCAATCCTACTTCTTTTTTCCCTATCAAAGTATACCCAAGAAAAAGCTATCAACCATTGCTTCTACATACTTTCTTTTCTTCACCTCTCAGTCTTCTGCAATGTGACTAATGACTATGTCACTCAACTGAAACTGCTCTTTCCACTATTACAAGTGATCTATTTATTGCTAAGTTTTGATCTTTTCTTAGTTTTAATTTTTTTTTGTCTCTGATGAATTTGATAATTTTGCCCACCTTCTCTACCTGGAAAGTATGTCCTCTGTGGTTTTTTTCCACATACTTCCTTGTCTTGAATATCCTTCTATTTTTCTGATCACATTTCATCATATTTTACTGACTCATAATCCATGCCTTGGGTCCTCTTCTATTATATCTCTATTTCTTTGTACAAGGTGAATTTAAAAGCTTTTACTGATTTAATTATCATTTCTATGCTGGTAACTCTCCAGCTTATATATGTAACCCTAGTCTCTCTCCTGAGCATCTCCAATTGCCCACTGTATAGTTAAATCAAGATATCTCATAGGCATCTCAAAATGAATAAATTATCTTCTACCAAAGTCCTCTTCTCTTCTGAACTTTTCTATTTCTTTTGAGGGCATCATCATCCTTCCTGTCACCAGTTTCACAACCTTAGTATTAACTTTGAATCCTCACTATTTCTCACAATATGTACCCAATCTGTTACAAAATTTCATTGTTTTGATCTCCCTCTCACATCCATCTCATTCTGTATACTCATATACCCACCACTCAAATTAAAGCCCTAATCACCTTTGACCTGTGCTATTCACCTATACTATACAATTTCAATAACTTCTTAATTGGTCTCCTGGCTTCTTTTCCTCCTCTGCCAATTCATCTTTCACATAGCTGCCAAAATGATTATCCTAGAGTGCAAGTCTGATGTTATTGAACCCCTAGTCAACAAATTCTGATGATTCCCATGGAACTCCAATATCAAATGTGAGCTCTATTTCTTAGCTTAAAAAACTTTACAGCTTGGTATCAAGCTCCATTTTTAACCTTATTACAAGTTATCTTTTTCTGTACTGCTCATTCTTCCCCTCCACCAAACTAGATTCTTAGTGTTAATCACAAAAGACTTTCTCTCTCCCATCTTTGCCCTGTTGCTTCCTCACTTGAAATACATTACCACCTTACTATTTGTTCTTAGAAGCCCCTTTTTCTTCAATACTCTATTCAGGTGACATCTTTTACATGAAGTCTTTCCTGATTCTCCTGGTTTTTAGTGTTTATCCCCCACCATCCAGGAAAGAGTTCCTTTCACATTTATTTTGTATATATCTTTGTATATCTATCTATGGGCATGTAATGAGACTAATAGAATGTAAACTCCCTGTGGGTAGGAATTATTTCATTCTTTGTAATTATATCCCCACTTCCTAGCAGGGTACCTGACTTAATAAACACTTGATGATTTATTGACCTATAGATAATCTAGAGAGAAGTGCATATATTCCTTGAGGCTCTTCGCTTTTTTCTTTATTCCATAGGAGGAAAGACATTCAGCATTTTGAGTGTAGATTATACTCACTTCATCATGACAGAAATACAAACACTGAACAAACTTTTTATCCCTTCAAAAAATCTCCCTATTTCATCAGGAATTTGTGATTATGTTTGAGATCATCTCTTTATATCAGAATAGAATTGATGTCTTCTGATTTCTCTTGCCCCCCAACCCCTACCTCAGCTCACAGTTCATTGTTCTTCCTCTTAACACTTGGTAAAGGGAGGTAATACTTGAGTTTGAAAATAAATATAAGCCATATGAAAACTTTTCAAACTCAGTAAGCACTATTGTGCCACCACTCACTGTAATATAGTTCCAGATGAGTGCAAGTCTGAGCACAGCCATGGAAATGCTCACCTTTGATACTTGAATGAGCAGTTCCAGGGATATGTTTGAAAAATTGTGGAAGTTCTCCTAGGTCTAGAGCCATTGGTCTCATTCCCAAAGGGTTTATCCCTCCCCAGTGATGGCTGTGGCCCCTTTTATTTGCACCTGGGAGCTTTGAGTAGGTGTAGGTCATAGACTATTAGAATTGGTTCACAGACAAAATTCTATTTGAGTATGTGACCCTGGTCACATCACTTCAGTTTCTTCTTCTATACAATGGTGACACTAAAAACATATGTGTTACTAAGTTGTTGTAAGAATCAAATAACATGTTTTTGTATGATTTCTGGAGACTATGATTGCCATTATGTGGATATGTCCCTCCTTTTGGAGGTGGCATCTGAAGGAGCTCAAAGATGAATCTAGGGATGAGGAGTCCCCAGAAATGGTATCTACAGAGCAATCCCTTGGCTGTCTCTACATTATCCTTGGCAGATAACATGACTATTGGTGGGTAGGGTAGGAGGATTATACATTTCCTAGCACTATCACAATAACATTTTGTTGGAGTGCATTTATTATGACTACAAAAATAAAGGCAAAATATAATCCAATATATCATGGCATAAGATTTAAACAATTTACTGAACTGTTGCTTACATTATCCAAACTCTGAAGGCAAATTTATTGATGTTAACTGAAAGTGATTATTCTTTTGCATTTCCTCAAAAACAAGGAATATGTTTAAACTTTCACTATAGGCTCAGGATCAAGGCACATCACTCACAGGTGTCAAAACTTTGGGGCACTGGATGACTGCCCACTTACACAAAATGGCAACTCTGACAAAAATTTCTCTTTGAAATTCTTACAAGAAGTAGTTCATCAAAGAAACTATTCATTTTAACTTCAGTATTCCTGCTGATCATTATAAGATATTTATCTTTAGATAAATTTCAAGGATCAAAAACAAAAAATCCCAAGGATCAGAATTTCAGAATTTTTATTCAGGGCCTTTTATGTGGTATAATGAAATGGATCCTGAATTTAAAATGCACGGACATAGATTTGAAATTCATCTCTGCCATTTATTATGTGTTTGACGTTGAAAGACCACATTCCCTTACTGGACTCAATTTCTTCATCTGTAAAATGAGAGCTTTGGACTAGAACAGAGTTTCTTAAATTTGGGGGGTAATTGATGCATTTAGCATCCTGTTGAACTCCATGGTTCCTTTCTCAAAATAAAGTTATTAAATGTTTAAATACAATATATAGTTTGATGAAGGAAGTCAATTATATTGAAATATAGTTATAATTTTTTAGAATCATATATTCTAGGGTAAAGACACAGTAATCTTAAAGTCCTAACTAGGGTGAATTATTTTCACACCTTAATTTTATTACTCACCTCACCTCTAATACACTAAGTTATTTCGAAATCCCCTCCGATAGGTCAAGATTGTGGAGTAGAAATAGGACTTCCATGCAGCTCTGGCTTCCACCTTCTCCAATACATGTAAAAGGAGACTGTGAACAAACTTTGGAGTGACAGAACCCACAAAATGACACAGAGAAATTAACCTCCTGCTGAGGACATCCTGGCAACCCAGTAGGGAGCAGCAAGCACAGCGCTCTGGGAGCTGAGCTCAGGCCTGCATGAGCCAGAGGTTTTAGCCTCAGGGTGGAACTGACCAAACACTGCTGGAGGGACTTCAGAGCACCAGCAGTGGTGGCCGTTTCTAGAATTATCAACACACAGATTCTAAAAACAAAGTGAGAGGTCAGTGCAGTGTGGACTTTGGGACCACTAGTTGGGAGAGTTTCAGCTTTTGCCCCCAGGGCGAGAAGACGCTGAGATGCTTTGATGCAGTGAGTACCATGTTGCAGCTTTAGCTCCTGGCCTGCAGACTATATGGGGACCAGGAGACCACTATGAGGGGTAATTGCTCTTGTTTTAACCTGCTTGGATCTGAATTGCAGTCTAGGGTGGAGGTCCTGGGGTATGTGACCAGCTTGCTAGAGAGTACAGAGGCTTCAGAGAGGGTTACCAACTAATACCTCCAGCAGATGAGAAAACCCCAGTGTTTAGGACAGAAGCTCCCCTCTCTGGTGGCAGAGTCCTACTATAGCAAAAATCCCAGGGGTCAAGTGACTGAATGGTAACATGAGCAGGAAAAAGAAGAAAAATAAACAGAGTACCTCAACTTTACACTCCTACTTTGGCAACAAAAAGGATCAAAGCATGGAACAGGAGGAAGACAGTTAAGTGAGAACTCCTGCACCAAAAGCTTCAAAGGAAAATACAAGCTGGTTACAGGCCATAGAGGACCTTAAGAAGCAGATAAGAGAAGTGGGGGGAAAATTGGGAAGAGATATGAAAACGATGAAAGAAAATTATGAAATGAGAGTCAACAGCCTGCCTGAGGAAAATAACACCTTAAAAACCAGACTAACTCAAATGGCAAAAGAGCCCCCAAAAGACAATGAGGAGAGGAATGCCTTAAAAAGCCAAATTTGCCAGATGGAAAAAGAATCTCAAAAGCTCACTGAGGAGAATCTTTCCTTCAGATTTAGATTAGAGCAAAGGGAAGCTAGTGACTTTGTGAGAAATCAATATGCTGTTAAACAGATCCAAACAAATGAAAGAATAGAAGGCAATGTGAAATATCCCATGGGAAAAATCACTGACCTGGAAAATAGATCCAGGAAAGATAATTTAAAAATTATTGGACTACCTGAAAGCCACGATCAAAGAAAGAACCTAGAAATCATCCTCCAAGAAATTCTCAAGGAAAACTGCCCTGATGTTTTAGAACCAGAAGGCAAAATAGAGGTTGAATGAATCCACCAATCACCTCCTGAAAAAGATACCAAAAAGAAAACTCCTAAGAATATTATAGCCAGGTTCCAGAATATCCAGATCAAGGAGAGAATATTTCAAGCAGCCAGAAAGAAACAATTTGAATATTGCGGAAACACAATCAGGATAACACAGTATCTGGCTGCTTCTACACTGAGGGATCAAAGGGCCTGGAATATGATATTCTGGAGGTCAAAGGAGCTGGGATTAAAACCAAGAATCACCTACCCAGCAAAACTGAATATCATGTTTCAGGGGAAAATATGGTCATTCAGTGGAATAGAGGACTTTCAAACATTCTTGGGGAAAAAAACAGAGTTGAATAGAAAATTTGACATTCAGATACAAGAAGCAAGAGATGCTTGAGAAGGTAAACAGGGAAAGGAATCATAAGAAACTTATCAAAGTTGAACTATTTACATTCTTACATGGAAAAATGATAATTGTAACCGATGAAACATTTCTCAGTATGAAAATAGCTGAAGGGAATATATATATAGTCTTTATCAGAGGGTATATAGGCATATGAAAACATATGTGAATGTGTATATATGTTTATAGGTATATATAGATAGAGGGCACAGGACCAATTTAATAGGAAGGGATGATACTTAAAAGGTGAAATTAAGAGGTGAGAGAGAAATATAAAGAGAGGAGATGGGGAGAGACAGAATGGTGCAAACTATCTCATATAGAAGAGGCAAGGGGAAAATGGGTACAATGGAGGTGAAGAACAGGAAGGCATAAGAGAATGGGTCCAACTTATAATCATTGAATTTGGCTCAGGGAGGGAATGGCATACACACAAAAAAAGGTATCTCATCCAACAGGAGAATAGGGGGGAAGGGGATGAGAGGGGGGGATTATGGAAGGGAGAACAGGCTGGGGGGAGGGAAGTTGGAAGCACACACTTTTTTTTAAAGCAATTGGGGTTAAGTAACTTGCTCAAGGTTACACGGCTAGTCATTATTTATGTGTGGGTGCTCATTTTCTGAGGCCAGATTTGATCTCGGGTCATCCTAACTCCAAGGCCGGCGCCCTTACTCACTACGCCACCTAGCCGCCCCTTTAGGGCAATCGGTGTTAAATAACTTGCCCAAGGTTACACGGCTAGGTTTTTGTTTGTGTGGATTAAGTGTCTGAGGCCGGTTCTGAACTCAGGTCCTTCTGACTCCAGGGCTGGCACTCTATTCACTGCGCCACCTAGCCGCCCCAGCACACACTTTTGAAAAGGTCAGGATCAAAGTAGAGAATAGAACAAGAGGGAGGTGGTATAGGAGGGAGGGAAATATAATCAGTCTTCTACAATATATCTAATAGTGTAATGTTTAGCTATACATATACAACCTATATTGTAATGATTATATTCCCAGTAAGGGTGGGTGACAAGGGAGGAAGGGAACAAATCTGGAATTCAAAGTTTATTTTTGTTTGTTTGTTTTTTGTTTTTTGCTTTTTGCTTTTTGGAGGGCAATTGGGTTTAAGTAACTTGCCCAAGGCCACACGGCTAGGTTTTTGTTTATGTGTGCTAAGTGTCTGAGGTAGGATCTGAACTCAGGTCCTTCTGATTCCAGGGCCAACACTCTACTCGTTGCGCCACCTAGCTGCCCCAGGAATTCAAAGTTTTAAAACCAAATGTTTAAATATATATATATATATATATGTATGTATATCTATATATGCTATTATTAATACTACTTTACATGTAATTGGGAAATAAGAGGAAGGTATATTCTGGGGGACTTCCATTTTGGAGAGGGGGGTAGGGGAAAATGGGGAGAAAAATTTTAACACAAAATCTGTCAGAAATCAATGAAGTAAACCAGAAGTTAATAAAGCATTTGGAAAAATAAAAGAAATTCCCTCCATTAGATAGTGGAGTAAGTACTGGGATTCATCTAAACTTTTCCAAATTCCTCTTCAAACAATGTTAAAATGACACCTCAAAAATGAATTCTGGAGTAGTAGAACCATCAAAAAAACAGTATGAAACAATTTTCTAGCCCAACAACTTAGAAGGTCAGCAGGAAAAGTCTCCCTCACTGAGGTGAGAGTGGAGCGTAAGCCATCATAGGCTGTACTACAGCAGACCAAGTCTTCTAGCTAGCAACATGCTTTGGAGGTGACTGAATTTGTGTTGGCAGTTCCAGAGATCTCAGTCTAATGAGAAGGGGATGAGAAGTAGCAAGAAAGAGATTACAGGGTACCCTTTGCTAGCACTGGAAACAGGACCAAATTGAATTGCCCTCATGTGATTCTGGGATGCAATGCCAGGCCAAGGAGGAGCATCAATAGTTGAAGGGATCCTAGAAATAGTTCCAAGATCGAAAAGTTTTTGTGGTCATGTACAGACCAGAGCATAGAGCAAGAGAGCTATGGCCCCTCTTCTCCTTAGATCAAAACATCTTGAAAGAAGGAAAAAAAAAACTGACAGACTCCCAGAACTAGCTCTGAACACAGCAGCATAAAAAATATCAAGCTTGGAATAGTGCACCCTCCACCCTAGAAACAGAGCACATATTTAACACAAGATAAAAAAATAAGCAATAACAACAATAAAGAACATGACCACAGAAAGTTAGTATGGTAATATGGAAAAATCCAAGCAAAAATTTAGAGGCAGACAACAAAATCCTAACTGCTATATCTAACACATCAAAGAAAAAATATGAATTGGTTTCATATCTATAAAGAATTCCTGGAAGAAGTTAAAAGAGATTTTAAAAATCAACTAAGAGAGGTAGAGGGAAAAATTGGGAAAAAAAGAAATGAGAACAATGCAAAAAATTATTTTTATAAAAGAATAAACTGCTTCGTAAAGGAGGCAAAAATACACTAAGAAAAACCCCCAGTAAAACAATAAAAAGGCCCACCAGAATTCCCCAAATGGAAAAATATATATGAAAATTCACTCAAGAGAAAAACTCCTAAAGAAGCAGAATTGATTAAATGAAAAAGGAGGTATAAGAACTCACTGAAGAAATGCATCCTTAAAAATTAGTATTGAACAATTCAGGTATTGACTCCATGAGACATCATGAAAAAATAAAACAAAATCAAAAGAATGAAAAAATAGAAGAAAATATTAAATATCTCATTGGAAAAAAACAACTGATCTGGAAAACAGATTAGAAAGAAATCATTTAAGAATTATTGGACTACCTGAAAACTACAATTTTAAAAAAAAGAGCCTGGATATCATCTTTCAAAAAATTATCAAGGCAATCTGTTCTGATAGTCTAGAACCAAAGGGTAAAATAGTAATGCAGAGAATATACTGATCATGTCTTGAAAGATATCCCAATGTGAAAACCTCCCTGGAATGTTACAGCAAAATTCCAGAGCTCCCAGATCAAGGAGAAAACTTTTCAAGCAGACAGAAAGAAACAATTCAAATAACCTCTAGCCACATCCAGGATAAGACAAGATTTAGCAGTTTGTACATTAAAGAACTGGAGAACTTGGAAATGATATTCCAGAGGGTAAAGGAGTTAGGACTATGACCAAAAATCTCCTACTCATCAAAGCTTAGTATAATCCATCAAGAGAAAAAAAAATAAAAGGATACTTAATTAAGTAGAGGACTTTCAATCATTCTTTTTTTAACCACATTTGCATAAGCATTTTAATTTTTGAATTTTAGCACGCCAAACAAAAACCAGCTTGATAACAGAAATATAGGGTATATGCACACAATTTAAAGCCCCTTACATAGATGCAATAACAAACCTCACAAGAATGTCAAAGTATTTCAACTTTCATGGAGTCGACTACTTAGATATGACTGATGAGTCATAATTTTAAAATTCACATATGTGGGGGTAAAGACCAAAAAAAATATACACAGACTCATAAGTGATATTAGAATTTTTAGTTCCTAGAAAGATTAGTATAAAAATGAGCACAGAACTAACATGAAAGGCAAGAGGGTGTGGGTGGACAGAAAGAAAGAGTACATTATTGACCTAAGGGTATTTCAGGGCTCATTTTAAAGAATTTGATACAAAAGTATTTTCCTAATTCAAATTCTTTGTAAGTAATGTCTCAGGAATGTTAAAAAGTCATCATCGATGTTGGAATAGGAAAGGGATGAAGTGTGTTATCACAAAAGGTGTCCCTGGGGCAGCTACATGGTGCAGTGAATAGAGCACCAGCCCTGGAGTCAGGAAAAACCTGAGTTCAAGTCTGACCTCAGACACTTGACACACTTATTAGCTGTGTGACATTGGGTAAATCACTTAACCCCAATTACCTTACCTTCCCCCCTCCAAAAAGACAAAATAAAAGGTGTCCCTATGGTGCTAGTAGAATTGGAGAGGGTCATGTAAACAACTAAAAATGCCAAAAGATGAAATTGTAAACAAGCATTCCTTTTTTTTCTTTTTGGAGGGCAATTGGGATTAAGTAACTTGCCCAAGGTCACACGGCTAGGTTTTTATTTGTGTGTGCATTAAGTGTCTGAGGCCAGATCCGAACTCAGGTCCTTCTGACTCCAGGGCCAGGGCTCTACTCACTATGCCACCTAGCTGCCCCGACAAGCATTCTTGATAAAAAAAAAAAAGACAGAATAGAAATTTTGGCATCCAAATACAAGACTCAAGAGAAGTATTTTAAAAAAGCACATGAGAGACATCATAAAGGATTAAATAAGGTTAAACCATTTACATTCCTACAGGGGAAGAAGATACCCATAACTACTAAAAACGTGATCATTATTAATTAGGTCAAGTCTATGGAGTATACATGGACAGAGGGCATGGGTATCTCATGAGTTGACTATGATGGAATGATATTCAAAAAGTAAAATTAAGGGGTGAGAAAGAGGGATACACTGAGAGAAGGAGGAAGGGAGAGGTAGAATGGGGGAAATTACCTCATATAAAAAGAGTTGTGAAAGAGCTTTTATAGTGGAGAGGAAGGCAAGAGGATGATGGGCAATTTTGAACCTAACTCATCAGAATTAACTCAAAGAGGGAACAATAATACATACTCATTTTGGTATAAAAATCTATCTTATTCTGTCAGTGAATTAAAAAGGGTAGGAGGACAAAAACAGGGGTGCTTAGAGAAGGGAGAGTGGATTAGGCGAGGTGGTGATCAGGAGCAAAACACTTCTGAGAAGGGACAGGGTGAAAGAAGTGAGAGAAGGATAAACAGGGAAAAAAGTAGGATGCAGAAAAATACATGCTTACTAATCATCAGTTTGAATGTGAATGGGATGAACTTACTTAAAAAATGGAAGCAGATAACAGAATAGATTGCATCATTTAGACATAAAAGGTAATAACATAAGCAAATTAGGGGAGCATGCAATAGTTTACCTTTCAGATTTATGGATAAGGAAGGAATTTATGAGCAAACAAGAGCTAGAGAACATTATGAGATATAAAATTGATCATTTTGATTCCATAAAATTAAAAAAAAAAGTTTTGCACAAACAAAGCAATGCAGCCAAGATAAGAAAAGCAGAAAACTGGGGAAATAAAGCAAAGGTCTCATTTCTTAAATATATAGAGAACAGTCTCAAATTTGTAAGAATACAAATCATCCCCCAATTCAGAAATATTCAAAGGATATGAACTGACAATTTTCAGAAGAAGATACCTAAGTTATCTATAATCATATAAAATGCTCTAAATCACTATTAGAGAAATGCAAATTAAAGCAATTGTGAGGTGCCACCTCATACCTATCATATTGGCTAATATGATAGAAAAGGAAGGTGACAAATGTTGGAGGGATATGGGAAAATGTGGACACTAATGCACTGTTGGTGGAATTGTAAACTGATTCAACTATTCTGGAAACTAATTTAGAACTATCCACAAAGGGCTATAGAACTACATATACCCTTTGACACAGAAATCTTACTATTAGATCTATATCCCAAAGAGATCAGAAAAAAGCAAAGCAAAGAAGAGGACCTATGTATACAAAAATATTCATAGCAGCTCTTTGTTATGGCAGATATTTGAAAGTTGAAGGGATGCCTATCAATTGTGGAAAGGCTGAACAAGTTGTGGTATGTGATTGTGATGGAATACTATTGTGCTATAAGAAATGATGATCAGGATGCTTTCAGAAAAACCTGGAAAGGCTTACATGTACTGATGCAAAGTGAAATGAGCAGAACCAGAAGGAGTGTGTACACAGTAGCAGCAACATCATACTGTAATCAACTGTAAATGACAACTATTTTTAGTAATACAATAATCTCAGGCAATTCTGAAGGACCTATGATGAAAAATTATATCCACATCCAGAGAAAAAAAATAATGGTGCCTGAATATGGATCAAAACATACTTAAAATTCACACACACACACACACACAAGCACACACACTCTCAAACACACACATGCACACACCTGGGAGGACTTGGGAAATAGGCAAACATGCTTCTAAAGTCCTGGGTTCCTTGGAAGGAGCTAAATTATAGGAAATAAAAAAGATAAAGATGAAGTTGCTGGAAGTAGGGCACACAGTCAGAGAAGGATCTGTTGTAAGGTTGACTTAATCCTGTTGCAGTGACCTATTGGCCTAGGGCTCTTTCCATTCTTTTAATTTTTTGGTTTTCTTTTACAACATGTCTAATATGGAAATATATTTTTCTTGACTTTTTAATTAATTTGAACAATTAATTAAATTTATTACTTTCTACATAATTATATAAGTAATTAAATTTATTAGTTTGCTTGCCTTCTCAATGAAGGGGAAAGGAAAAGACAGAAAGACTTTGGAACTAAAAAAAAAATAAAAATATAAAATTTGGTTTTACATGTAATTGTAAAAAAAAATTTTAAATTCTCTCCAAGAAAGTCTTTTCTGATACCTTATCATAACTTTGAGGGGACCCTAGGAATTTATTATGACTTAGAGGAGACTTTAGGGTCTATGACAACTGACTGCAAGGTCTGGAAAGCTCGACTGTGCCTTTTCAAAGGATTAGCTTCATTAAATGTAAAATAGCTCATCACCATAAGGTTGTCTACCACATGATGAAGATTTTGCCCCCATAGTAGTTCATGAAAACCATCTACAATGTCAGTTTGCATAAATGGATGGAGCGCACACATTGAAAAAAATACAATCCATTTGAAGATGTTCCCATTGAAGGCATAAGGGTTCAGTCGACAGAGTGCTAGATTAAGGGAAACTAGGGTTCTAATTTGTCCTCATTTACTTACTAACCGTGTGATCCAGGGCAAGTCACAAACTCTTTAGTTCTCAGTTTCCTTATCTATAAAACAAGGTAATGGACTTACTTTTAAAATTCCATTCATGGTCTAAATCTTACCTTATTTTCCTCGGTGTTCTCCCTTCTATTCAGGGCATGAAGAGCCCTATATATGCCATAAGATGACCTGAGTTCCAATCATGCCTCTATCATTTATTAGACACATTATTTTGGCCAAGTCACTTCAACTCACTGGACCTTAGTCTTTGCACTATAAAATGAAGAAGTTCTAAATCCTAAATTCTAAATCCAATCAACCCAGGGTCCTAAAGGACTGAATGTGTTGGCCAGCATCATATTAGACACTCATGGACATTCACCATGGAAGCTAGCAAAAGGGGGGAAGCAATGTGTTATAGTGGAAAGAGCATTGAATTTGGAGTCAGAGGACTAAGGTTCAAATCTTGACTTTGTCACTGTGTGACCTTGAATGTATAATTTAAACTTCCTGGACCTTGGTTTTTTTAACTTAAAGTAAAGGAGTTGGACCAAATGGTCTCTGAAGGCATAACTATCTCTAAATCTATGTTCTTATTATTTAATCAGTTACTTTAGTATTCTTCTATAAATTGGTAAGAGACCATAGACTGTCTATTGGGAGCTGATAGGACAGAATAAGGATGTGTCATGGAAATTTGTTTGGCCTATGTCCCCTATATAACTCCCAGATTTTAATATCAACTTGTCAATGCAAAGGGAATGGAAAGAGCCCTAGGCCAATAGGCCATGGATACAGAATTAAGTCAAGCTTACAACAGGTCCTTCTCTGATAGGCCCTGCTTCCTGCACTCTTATCTCTCTTTTGTCTACGTCCTATACTTTAGCTCTTTCCAAGGACCCGAAGACCTTAGGAGTATATTTGCCTATTTTCCAAGTCCTCCCAAGTTCTAAAAATTTACCTCTCAATTCCAGAGTCTGTAAGTACATTCCCACCACCTTGCCAAAGTCTACTATGAATCCACTTGAAACTATTCCTCTTGTCTGCTGTTTGAACCTCCTCTTGTTCCTGCCTTTTTCAATTGGATATATCTGGTTTCTGGCTCCCTAGGTATCCTTCCAATTTTACTTTCTCAGCAATGACTATATTCTAGTTAAGATGCTCATGTGTTAAGTTGTTATGTTGTAACAGAAAGAACAATGGTGTGGCATCCAAGAGCAGTAATGACTTTAATAAAATTGCTAGAAAGTTTTAATGCAATAATATCTGGCTGATATAAACTCTATCAGAGTGAGCTAAATAGTAATCCTGCATGAGAGATTGGGAGTCTCATATAGTGTATCTACAGGGCAGAATTGGGAAGCAGCAGGGGATTTTATGGAGAACCTGTATTTAGGAAGGAGAGAGAGAGAGAGAGAGAGAGAGAGAGAGAGAGAGAGAGAGAGAGAGAGAGAGAGAATGAATACCCAGGAGAATACAGAATATGATGATTTAAATAGAACCTCAATAAATGAGCTGAGACAGAAGAAAGAATAGCCCAGTTTGAAATTTTTCTGGGTAAGAGCTCAAGAGGCAAAAAACAAAATCACACACTAAGAAAATAAAATGGGGAAAGTAAATCTGCCCTACATCTATTGTCTCCCTTGATTAGGATATGAGCTTTTTGAGCAAAGGAACTGTCTCATTTTTCTGTATGTATCTCTTGAACTTAGCATAGTATTTGGCACGTAGGAAGCATTTTTGGAAATAAACATTTATTAAGTAACTTCTATGTGCGAGGCATGGTGCTGAGCACTGGGGATACAGGAAGAGGCAAAATATAGTCCTTGCCCTCAAGGAGCTTACAGTCTAACAAAGAAATATTGTTTTATGCATGTAATGCATGTAAGGATTCATCCAATCATTCAGGTAGACATATCAACCTGAAGGTAAGGGGTGAGGGTGGAATGAATATGAATCCCAAATGAACATAACTTGCTCCTCCAGTAGCAACAATAACACCAGAAAAGGTACTAAAATTGGACCTTGAAGTATAGAGAGAATTAGCAAGAAAGACAGTTAACCCAAGTATGAAGACTAGAACAGAGGCCTATTGATTGGAAGGGGGGGTGAAATATGAAGATCATGACTTTGATATGATATGATTATGTGCTAAAACTCCTAAAAGAATTGCATGTATTAACAATAGGTAGCATTTTTAATAAAAGTACAATTATCAGATAACAAGGGGCGACTATCACACAGTATTCTTCTCTGAGTAGACCACATCTGGAGCTTTGTTCAGTGATTATTAGAATGTTGACAAAAAAATCTAAAAGAACATAGCCAAGATGGAAGACTTGGATTCAAATTCTGCCTCTCAACCATAATAAATGTATGACTGGTCAAATCAGTTACCTCTTAGTTTCCAGGCAAATATATAAGATTTTAAGCTGAAAAACAATTGTCAGTTTGCATTGGTAGAAGCAGTTTCCACAACCATACTTAAGACACCCCCAATCTAGACACATCTTCATCTTAATGTTTACGTTTCTTTGTGATACTAGTCCATGGTTTTCCTTTCTCTGCTCTGTCTGTGGTTCAATCTCATTGAAGGGGTTTGGAAAGATGCTTCCTTCCTCAATTTTTTCAACTATTACTTTTTTTTCCCTTTAAACAAATGCTTTATTAACTTCTGTTTTAAATCACTCATTTCCACCAGATTTTGAGTTACAACCATTTCCCCCCGTTTTTCCCCTACCCACCCTCCCAGAATAGCAGTCCCACAAGATATCGCTTCCTCCAATCTGCTCTCTCCCATACCTTCTCCCATACCCCCTTCGACTTTTCCATTGGAAGAAGGTGAATCTTTGTGTCCCAATGCCTGCATGTCTTATCTCCCAATCACAAGCAAAAGAGAATTAATAATAGTATTTATATATATTTGAAACATTTAATCTTAAGACCTTGAATTTCAGATCCATTGCTTTCCTCCCTTGTCACCCATTCCCTCTGGGGAGATAAGTAATTCAGTATATGTTGTACATGTCTAGCTATGCAAAACATTATCATAGTAGATATATTGTAAAAGGCTGCTTATAATTCCCTCCCACCATCCCACCCCTCACCTGGTCCAATCCCTACATGACACTGTCCCTCTTCTATAGTGGGTACTTCCAACCTCCCCTCCCCCCAAGGATGCCCTCCCATCCATCATCCCTCCTCTCATCTCCCTTCCCCCTATTCTGCCATAGGTTGAGATATCCCATTTAGTATGTATGACATTCTCTCTCTGAACCAAATTCAATGAGAATGTGGTTTTGCCTTTTTGCCTTCCTATTCTCCCCGTCCCTTGCAACCACTTCCCCTTGCTTCTTCTACATGAGATAGTTTACCCTACCCTGTCTCTCCCCATCTCCTCTTGCCACTTTCCTCTCTCACCTCATAATTTCACCCTTTGAGTATCCTCCCTTCCCAACAAATTCAACCTATGCCCTCTATCCATGTATAACTGTAACCATATACACACACATTCACATATGTATTGATATGACCACACACTCTTCTTCCATTATTCTCATACTGAGAAAGGTTTCCTCAGTCACAGTTATTGTTTTTCCATGTAGGAATGTAAATAGTTCAACTTTGATAAGTTCCTTTTGATTTCATTTCCCTGATTACCTTCTCAGGCATCTCTTGCTTCTTGTGTATGGATGTCAAATTTTCTATTCAATTCTATTTTTTTCCTCAAGAATGCTTGAAAGTCCTCTATTCCACTGAATGACCATATTTTCCCCTGAAACAAAATACTCAGTTTTGCTGGGTAGGTGACCCTTGGGTTCATTCCCAGTTCTTTTGCCCTCTGGAATATCATATTCCATGCCCTTCAATCCCTCAGTGTAGAAGCTGCCAGGTCCTGGGCTATTCTGATTGTGTTTCCACAATATTGAACTTGTTTCTTCCTGGCTGCTTGTAGTATTTTCTCCTTGATCTGGGGATTCTGGAACCTGGCTATAATATTCCTGGGAGTTTTCTTTTTGGGATCTTTTTCAGGAGGTGATCGGTGGATTCTTTCAACCTCTATTTTGCCCTCTGGATCTAAAACATCAGGGCAGTTTTCCTTGAGAATTTCTTGAAGGGTGATTTCTAGGTTCTTTCCTTGATCATGGCTTTCAGGTAGTCCAATAATTTTTAAATTGTCTCTCCTGGATCTATTTTCCAGGTCAGTGGTTTTTCCCATGAGATATTTCACATTGCCTTCTAATCTTTCATTTGTTTGGATCTGCTTAACAGCATCTTGATTTCTCATAAAGTCATTAGCTTCCATTTGCTCCAGTTTAATTCTGAAGGAATGAGTCTCCTCAGTGAACTTTTGAGATTCTTTTTCCATCTGGAAAATTTGGTTTTTTAAGGCATTCTCCTCATTGCCCTTTTGGGCCTCCTTTGCTATTTGAGTCAGTCTATTTTTTTAAGGTGTTGTTTTCCTCAGTCAGGCTGTTGACCCTCATTTCATACTTTTCCTGCATCCTTCTCATTTCTCTTTCCAATTTTTCCTCCGTTGCTCTTATTTTATTTTTAAAGTCCTTCTTAAGGTCCTCTATGACCTGCAATCCACTCATGTTTTCCCCTGGGGCTTTTGGAGCAGGACTTCTGACCTCACTGTCCTTTTCCCAGTCTATGCCCCCAAAATAGGAGTCTAGGGTTGCATTTTTCTGTTTCATTTGCCTTGGCATGTTGCCACTTGGTTACTTGACTTTTGGGCTTGTTGCCACACTATGGCTCTGCTGCCAGACCGGAATTTTCATCCCGAATGTGTGGGGGACAGCTTCTGTTTCTGGAAGCTGGAAATCCACCCACGGCCTCCACCCAAGATCACAATCCAGATCCAGGGAGGTTAAAGCAAGAGCGATTACCCCCCAAGACTGATCGCTGGATCTCCCTACAGTTAGAAGTCAAGGAGTTGGAGCTGCCTCTGAAAACTACAAAATGGCGTGTCTCCTCAGCAGCTACTAACCCCCAGGGGAGGAAGCCAACGCATTCCCCAAATACTGGTCCCAAAGTCCATAGGGCACTAACCCCTCACTTTGTCCTAGGCATGTCTATGTTGATAATTCTGGAGTCACCACAGCTGCTGGTGTTCTGGGGTCTCTCCAGCTGGCTGCTGGCCCTGCTGCCCTGGGGCTAAAACCTTGCATCATCGGGACCTGGGCTCGGCTCAGCTCCCTACACTCTGTGCACTGTGTGCTGCTGTCTCCCAGAGCACTGTGCTGGTCCTTCCTGCAGGGCTGCTGGGCTGTCCTCAGCGGGAGGTTATCTTCTCTGTGTCGTTCTGTGGGTGCTGGGGCTCCAGAAGTTGTTCAGAGTCCTCTTTTACATAGTTTGGAGGGAATCTGGGGGCAGAGTGGCTTGGATGAGCTGTTTCTACTCCGCCATCTTGGCTCCGCCCACCCAACTATTTCTGTAACATAGGGATTGATATTTATTTTCTTCAAGTATTTTATAGAAATTACTTAGAAATACATCTGAACATTTACTTCCTTGGAAGTTCATTTATGATTTACTCAATTTCTTTTATTCAAATTGGGATATTTGGTTTTGACATTTCTCATTATTAGTCTGGTTATTTTATATTTTTGCAAATGACTATAAAATTATTTGAGGTTTTATTTTTGTTTTCAGGCAATTTGACATAGTAGTTTCTACTAACTTAATCATGTCTATCTCATTTGTTGTGAATATACTCTTTTAATTTTCTGTGTTTTTTTCTTCTTTTTACATTAAATTGAGTAAAAAGTATATCCATTTTGATTTCTAAAAAGAGTTAGTAGTTTTATTTATGTCAATAGCTTTTTTGTTTTCAATTTTTCCAATAAATATTACCTCAATTGTTTAAATCTGAGGGTTTTTTTATACAAAAAACAGGAACTATATGAGCATAAATATAAAACACTTTTTACATAAAAATTATGTATGTATTTTTACGTAAAAATTGTTTTATATTTATGCTTATATAATTCCTGTTCTGTTTTGACAGGTGTACTGTTAGGTATTTTATGCTGTCCAGTTATTTTAAATGGCATAAGACTTTATTGAATGATATTGCTGACACATAGTATAGTTTCTCTATTTTTCTCTTTTGATTAAATATTTTTTAACTTTAACTTTGTATGAAATCATGATTAGTACCCCTGCTTTTTTACATAACAAATTTTCCTCCTGCCTCTTAATTTTTCTTTGTGTGTATCTCTCATTTTTATGTTTCATGAAAGGAATGTATTGTTGAATTCAAATTTTTAATCTGGTATTCATTTCTGTTTTATGGGCAAATTCATCTCATCCTAAGCTACAGTAACTTGTGTGTTTTCTTCCTTCCTATTTTTCCTCTCTAACCTTCTCACCTATTGACTTTATCCCTCCTCACTCCTCTGCTTTACTTCTACTTGCTATTTTGCCCTTCTATTCATTAACCTATGCACCTCTCCAAGAGACCCTCCCTAAGCCTCTCCCCTCCATCCTATCCTGGTGCCATACTATTTCTTTCTGAATTTAGAAGACTTTTATGCCTTCTAGATATATATGTTGTTCTCTCTTTAATCCATTCCCAATAAAAGTAAGATTCTTCTGTATCAATTTTTCATTTTATGCCTTGTTTGTATGAGATAATTACTCCTTTTTTTCTCTCCCTACAGTTTTATTTTTTTAGAATGACCCCATCATTCCCTGCTCTTCCCAAGCCTCTTTCAAACTACCCAAATAATGATGACAGTCATAAAAGTACTAGTAATATTTTCACATATAAGAAGTAAACAATTTGACCTCATTGAATCCTTTATAATTGGCCTTTAATGTCTACCTTATATTTCTCCTCAATACTATATATGAAAATTTCCCTTTGTTTCTGGAGTTTTTGTTACAAAAACCTGAAATCTTTCGGTTTGTTAAATGTCCATTTTTTTTTCTCATTCAGGATTATCCTTAACTGGGCAAATTACACTTGGTCATAACCCAGACTCTTTTGCTCTGCAGAATATAGTATTCCAAGACCTATGGTCCTTCAACATAGTAGATGCTAGGTCTTGTGTAATCCTTTTGGTAAATCCATGATATTTAATTTTTTTTCCTTCTAGCTTCTAATACTTTCTCCTCAACCTGGGAGGTTTAAAATTTGGTTATGATATTCCTACTAGGATCTCTTTCAGGTAGATTTTTTTTTTTTATTTCTACTTTACTTTCTTGTTCTAGAACTTCAAAACAAGTTTCCTTGATAATTTCTCAGAATATTATATCAATGTCCCTTTTTTTTCCTCAGGGCAATTGGGGTTAAGTAACTTGCCCAAGGTCACACGGCTAGGTTTTTGTTTGTGTGTGTTCTGTCGGAAGCTGGAACCGAACTCAGGTCCTTCTGACTCCAGGGCCAGTGCTCTACTCACTGCGCCACCTAGCCACCCCTCAATATCCTTTTTTAATAATAATTTTCAGATAATCCAATTATTTTTACATTATTTCTCCTTGATCTGTTCTCCATATCAGTTGTTGTTCTGATGACATGTTTTACTTTCCCTTTCTTTTTTTATTCTTTTGATTTTGTTTTATTATTTCTTGGTATCTTAGAATGTTATTAGCTTCCCCTTGACCAGTGCTACTTTTCAAGGAATTATTTTATTCCTTAAGTTTTTATTCTCTATTTCAAGTTGGGTGTCATTCTTTTCATAATTTTCTTGCTTTTCTTGGATTATTTTTTTTTATTTTTCCTCAATTTCTCTTATTTGATTTTTAAAGTCTTCTTTAAGTTCTTCCAAGAATTCTTTTTGTGCTTGAAACCATTTGATGTTTCTCATTGAAACATCTCATTTGCTCCATTATCTCCCTCTGAATATGAACCCAGATCTTCTCTATCCCCTCATTAATTCTTTATTGTAGGGTTCTTTCTACTTTTCTTACTCATTTTGTTAATTTATTTTTTGTTTTATTTTCAGCTTCTAGTCCTGAGATATGAGGAATGATGCCCCAAGCCTCAGGTCCTTCATAATGCTATTTTTGAGGTCTTTCCCTTGGGTTGTTCTCTCCAATCCTAAGCCATGACTAGGACCTCCTGCCACACTGTCCCACAAATTATCTTGCTCTCTGCAGTCTGTCCAGCGGCTGCAAACTACAGCTGTCCTCTCTGCCCCAGAACTGAAACCAGGGACATTGCTCTCCTGCCAGCACCCATAGTCAGTACGGTCCCTGCCCCTCTGCTACTGCACTCACCAGGTGTGTGCTAGCTCTTTCTCCCCATAGCCCAGGAGCTGTCTGGTCAGCACAGCTGTGCTTGGTGTCTTTTGACAGTGGAAGATCCTTTAATCTTGTCCTCCTCTTCTGTCAGAACCCCCACACTGTCTGCAAGATGAACGTTTCTAAGGCTGAGGTTGCCTCTCAACCCAGCTGCCCCCAGGGCTTGTTTGTTGATTCTGCTCTATAGGCCTGGAGGTGTTTGTATCATTGCCACCATATAATCAATTCTTGCACCCTTTTTTAAATTTTTGGTTCAAAAATTGGTTTGTAACCTTTCTTCACATAATAGTCACATGGTATAATTCCATTTGTCATGCCCCTTAAAAGGTAAACAGAACCTCAATGTATTCACTAGTGGCATATGGATACACATTTATCTCTTGCATATTGCAAGCTCCAGCCTAGAATTCTCAAGGCGTGTGCATTGTCAATATGTTTCTGAAAGCTGACTTGTATGGTTTATTTAGACAGCTGCAATACTAACAGTATTGTCACTCAACCCAATGAAAAGTAATAGGAGCAAGAGGAGTGGGTGGGTGGGCAGTTGAACCTGCCATGAGTATGTCACGTGATATAAGATTTACATCTCAATTTTAACATATGTTCATGAGTATTCCTTCTATCATAATCTTACACCAAAGACAGCTTAGTAATAAATGATTTTTAAGTAATACTGTCAAAATTTATAAATATTTTAAATAATGGTCACACTCTGCTTTTTTGCAAAACAAATTTGACATAAAATCTGCAATAATTATGTGGTAAAATATGGTACTTCCCTCAGCCCAAACCTGGGCCCCTGCAGGTCAGGTCTTTTATGAGGTCTTCTCAAAGGGTCTTAGGAGGACAACTGCTTTACCCTGACTTTTATTTATTCCTGTTGCTCTACATTTTCTCCGAGGCAATATTCTATCCTCTGTGTGTGTGTGTGTGTTTGTGTGTGTGTGTGTGTGTATGTAGTAAATTAGGAGAGCTAAATGTTTTCTGACCTACTCTACCATCTTCCCAGAATCCTCTAAATTTGATTTCCTATAGGTTTTTTGAAACACAAAATTGATTGGATTTCTCTTTCTTGCATTTGGTGGGTTAGGTTCTAGAGTCCAGACAGATGAAATTTCCCTTCAATATATTATGGGTTGTGTGTCATTTATTTCTACATGGGTAGGGTAGGGGTGAGAGGATCCTTGATAACTTTTTGCTCCACCTGAAGCAAGCTCAAAAACTTTTCCAAGACCTAGAGCCCATTCTCAGGAATTAAATTGAGAATGGATTAAAATTGAGGCTTGGGGAGTAAGGTAACAGTTACGAATAGTCCTCCCTTTTAAAATTTCATTTTGGGATTATCTTATGGTTATTCCTTTTCTAAATATTCTCATGTTTTTGTTCCTTTATTTCATGTGGAAAATTGTCTTTTTTTTTTTTACTATTTTTGGGGTGTTGGATAAAATAAATTATTTAGACACAACTGTTTTTACTTTGTCATTTTCTTGGAAGTTACTCCCTTCACTTTATGCATGAAGAAACTGAGGTAAGTAACTTGGCCAATTTTATACATTTACTAGTCAGCTGAGTTGAGAACTGCACTCAGTTCTCATGACTGGGAAACCAGCACTGTCTCCACTACTCTATATAGGCTTACAAAGTAGTAAAACCTTGCATTTATAGAACACTTGCAAATATTTTCTCAGGACAACTTTATGATGTGAACTGTGTGCTGTCAATAGGATTTAAACCCATAGTGGCATTTGGTTGTTGATGTATTTCAAGTCCAAACCCTTAGCTACTTGGCTGTTGCAGTTACATTCAAGTTAACTAACATTGGAATGGAAAACCTCACTAGATAATGAGATCCCTATCACTAAAGGAATTCAAACACAGATAATGTATGACAACTCATGAATATCTAACATTGTCTTTTTTCCTTTCACTTTTTTTTTTGTCTTTGTATGTTTGATGGCTAAATCGATGTCTGACAATGAGTAGATGCTTAATAAATGGTTGTTGATGGACTGACTCCTCCTATTGCCTCCTGAATATGAGGAAGAGGGATTAAGCACAGTATATAACAACTTTGGAGTTTTCAAAGCAAGAAAATTTAGTTTATAATTAGTGCTTTTTGATGATGAAAGTATTTTAAAATCATTTTATAACTTGAAGACAGATTTTTTTTTTTTGGAGGGCAATTGGGGTTAAGTAACTTGCCCAAGGTCGCATGGCTAGGTTTTTTTTTATTTGTTTGTTTGTGTGTGTGTTAAGTGTCTGAGGTCAGATCCAAACTCAGGTCCTTCTGACTCCAGGGCCGGCACTCTACTCACTGTGCCACCTAGCTGCCCCTTTGAAGACAGATTTTTAAGGAATCATTATGTAATGATTATTACAGAGATACTTTGAAGTATTGATTTTACATTCAATTGATTTAAAAAGTGCTAAAATACATTTTATAATATTTTAATGTTTTTTACATTTTAAATGATTCCTATTTGTAAGCCAAAGTACATTGAGAACAGCTATTGATGGTTGGATAAAGAACAAGTATGATGATTAATCAGCTATTCGAAGAGAAGGCATCTTTTTGTCAGTTGTCCTAAAGTGTCCATGAGTACTTCAGATTCTAAGAGTAATGATGAATGTCACTCACATTTATATGACATTGTAAGGTTTACAAAGTACTTTTCCCGAAAACAACACTCTGAAATAGGCAGTCAAATTATTATTATTTTCATTTTATAGACAAAGAAAATGACACTTAGAGGCAAAGTGACTTGCCCATGGCCAATACAGCATAAAAGTGGGGATTTTAAGGTCTTGTGACCTGAAGAGAAACATTCTTTCCAATATCCCAAGTCTCTAGAATAGGGACACTCTAAGGATTAGATTTTTGTTATAAGGAACTCCCTTGTGAGGAAAATTCCTCTACCAATGGAGACAGGCATATTTTCTGTAATATGTAGTCAAGAGTTCCCTAGACTAGAGCACCAAGAGGTCCAGGTACTTTCCCAGTGCTATACAACCAGTTGAACTGAGATCTTCAGATATTATTATTATTAAAAAATAAACTCAGGGGGCAGAGCCAAGATGGCAGAGTAGAAACAGTTCATCCAAGCCACTCTGCCCCCAGATTCCCCCAAAACTATGTAAAAGGGGTCTCTGAACAACTTCTGGAGCCCCAGCACCCACAGAACGACACAGAGAAGCTAACCTCCCGCTGAGGACAGCCCAGCAGCCCTGCAGGAAGGACCAGCACAGCGGTCTGGGACCCAGCAGCACAGAGCGCAGGAAGCAGAGCTGAGCTGAGCCCAGGTCCCCGTGAGCCGAGGTCTTAGCCCCAGGGTGGCAGGGCCAGCAGCAGGCTGGACGAACCCCAGAACACCAGCAGCTGTGGCGACTCCAGAATTATCAACATAGACATGCCTAGGACAAAGTAAGAGGTTAGTGTTCTATGGACTGTGGGACCTGTATTTGGGGTAATGCGTCGTCTCCCTCCCCTGGGGGCTAGAAGCCACTGAGGAGACACTCCATTTTGTAGTTTTCAGAGGCAGCTCCAGCTCCCGGCCTGCGAATTAATTGTAGGGAGATCCAGCGATCAGTCTTGGGGGGTGATCACTCTTGCTTTAACCTCCCTGGATCTGGATTGTGATCTAGGGTGGAAGTTGTGGGTGGGTTTACAGCTTGCCAGAAATGGAAGTTGCCCCCCACACGTTTGGGACGAAAATTCCTCTATCTGGCCTTAATGCCATAATGTGGCAACAAGCCCAAAAGTCAGGTAATCAAGTGGCAACATGCCAAGGCAAAGGAAACAGAAAAATGCAACCCTAGACTCCTATTTTGGGGGCATAGAGTGGGAAAAGGACTGTGAGGTCAGAAGTTCTGCTCCAAAAGCCCCAGGGGAAAACATGAGCGGGTTGCAGGTCATAGAGGACCTTAAGAAGGACTTTAAAAATCAAATAAAAGAAGTGGAGGAAAAATTGGAAAGAGAAATGAGGAGGATGCAGGAAAAGAATGAAATGAGGGTCAACAGCCTGACTGAGGAAAACAACACCTTAAAAAATAGACTGAATCAAATGGCAAAGGAGGCCCAAAAGGGCAATGAGGAGAAGAATGCTTTAAAAAGTCGAATTTGCCAGATGGAAAAAGAATCTCAAAAGTTCACTGAGGAGATTCATTCCTTCAGAGTTAGACTGGAGCAAATAGAAGCTAATGACTTTATGAGAAATCAAGTTGCTGTTAAGCAGATCCAAAGAAATGAAAGATTAGAAGGCAATGTGAAATATCTCATGGGAAAAACCACTGACCTGGAAAATAGATCCAGGAGAGACAATTTAAAAATTATTGGACTACCTGAAAGCCATGATCAAAGAAAGAACCTAGAAATCACCCTTCAAGACATTCTCAAGGAAAATTACCCTGATGTTTTAGATCCAGAGGGCAAAAGAGTGGTTGAAAGAATCCACCGATCACCTCCTGAAAAAGATCCCAAAAAGAAAACTCCCAGGAATATTATAGCCAGGTTCCAGAATCCCCAGATCAAGGAGAAAATACTACAAGCAGCCAGGAAGAAACAATTTCAATATTGTGGAAACACAATCAGACTAGCACAGGACCTGGCAGCTTCTACACTGAGGGATTGAAGGGCATGGAATATGATATTCCAGAGGGCAAAAGAACTGGGAATGAACCCAAGGGTCACCTACCCAGCAAAACTGAGTATTTTGTTTCAGGGGAAAATATGGTCATTCAGTGGAATAGAGGACTTTCAAGCATTCTTGAGGAAAAAAACAGAATTGAATAGAAAATTTGACATCCAGACACAAGAAGAAAGAGATGCCTGAGAAGGTAATCAGGGGAAAGAAATCAAAAGGAACTTATCAAAGTTGAACTATTTACATTCCTATATGGAAAAGCAATAACTGTGCCTGATGATATCTTTCTCACTGTGAAAATAATGGAAGAAGGGGGTGTGGTCATATGAATACATATGTGAATGTGTGTGTATATGGTTACAGTTATATATGGATAGAGGGCATAGGTTGAATTTGTTGGGAAGGGAGAATACTCAAGGGATGAAATTATGAGGTGAGAGAGGAAAGTGGCAAGAGGAGATGGGGAGAGACAGGGTAGGGTAAACTATCTCATGTAGAAGAAGCAAGGGGAAGTGGTTGCAAGGGAGGGGAGAATAGGAAGGCAAAAAAGGCAAAACCACATTCTCATTGAATTTGGTTCAGGGAGAGAATGACATACATACTAAATGGGATATCTCAACCTGCAGCAGAATAGGGGGAAGGGGGATGAGAGGAGGGATGACTGATGGGAGGGCATCCTTGGGGGGAGGGGAGGTTGGAAGTACCCACTATAGAAGAGGGACAGGATCATGTAGGGAATGGACCAGGTGGGGGGTGGGATGAGTGGGAGGGAATTATAAGCAGCCTTGCATAATATATCTACTATGATAATGTTTTGCATAGCTAGACATGTACAACATATACTGAATTACTTATCTCCCCAGAGGGAATGGGTGATAAGGGAGGAAGGAAATGGATCTGAAATTCGAGGTCTTAAGATTAAATGTTTCAAATATTAAAAAAAATAAAGTCATTGAAGACAATGTTTGTCATTGTATTCATCAAACTTTGATCCAATTCTATTAACAGAAATGGGTGAAGAAAAGATTTATATAATTTAAAACATCAATTTGTTCACTGGTTACTTTCATGAGTAGATTTGTGTCCAGAGCTGCGATTTTATCTATTGGGTAGAAATTCCCACTGCTGTAAACTAAGTCTTTTGTTGACGTATAGTTTTAGAGGATTCCTGGGACACAGAGACTTTGTCTGTGGTTGTAATTTGAGAGGTTGTAAATGATGTTCAGTATCACACAGCTAGTATATAACAGAATAGAAACTTCCATCCGGATATTACTGACTCCAACTCCAGCCGTCTATCCAGTATGTCATGCTTGCTCTTGATTTTTTCATTAGCATTATTTAATAGTTAGAGACCACCCAGAAGGTATATATAACTGCTAAGGTACTTTTAGAAGACCCACAGTAATAATAAAAGTCACTGGTATGTGGATAAGCATGGGAGAACAACTGGCTTGTTCTTTATCTCTCTCTAAAAAAATAAATAAAGTATGGTAGCTAGAAGGCTATTTATAAAATAGAGAGGGGTGGAGTCTCTGTCCAGGAGGTTTCTACATCTACAGGATTGGAGGCAATAAATAAATTTAATTAAAATATTGTGGGAAAAGCTGTGCAATGAT